>CM021107.1:106956671-107108244 GCA_007115665.2 Sequoiadendron giganteum | reverse complement strand
CCTCTCTCCCTCTCTCCCTCTCCCTCTCCCTCTCTCCCTCTCTCGCCCTCTCCCTCTCCCTCTCCCTCTCTTTCTCTCCCTCTCCCACTCTCCCTCTCCATCTTCCTCTCCCTTTTTTCTATGTGTGTAAAAATCAGATATCGGATTTGAATCGGATATCTGATTTGAATCGAATATCCGATTTGTGAAACTTCATTGTGCAGAAGTGAAATATTACCGTTGCAGAACATGTTTTACAAATTGGATAGTGGATTTGTGGGCCATAGAAAACCCCCATGTGGGTCATTTTTGTTCATTCCAACGGACCCTGCATTCTGTTTGCAGCACTTTGCAGGTAATAAGCATGTGGTTTTAGACAGGAAGAGACAAAGATAAACTTTTTGGAGCATCTTGTACTCAAATTTGTCATACATAATGATTTTTTAGCATCTTTTATTTGGTATAATGGGGACAACAATCGTCAGAAGAAAAAACGTAAGAGAAAGCTGACAAAAGAACAAATTGAAGGATATAGACAAAGAGATAGAGAAGGTCATAGGAAGAAAAGACAAGGTATGTTAAATATTGGTGAGCCTGAGCCTTATGGTCTTTCAAGTGAAGAGGAAATTGAATATGTTCAAGGTGAAAACATAGAACATGATATTGAAATTGGGAATGAAAATGTTCAAATTGATATTGAAAATTTTCAAGGTGAAAATGTTGGAATTGAAGATGTTGAACATGATATTGAAATTGGGAATGAAAATATTGAAATTGATAATGAAAATGTTGGAATTGAAGATGTTGAGCGTGATATTGAAATTGGGAATGAAAATATTCAAATTGATAATGAAAATGATGGAATTGAAGATGTTGAATATGATATTGAAATTGGGAATGAAATTGTTCAAATTGATATTGAAAATGTTCAAGGTGAAAATGTTGGAAATGAAGATGTTGAACATAATATTGAAGCAAGTGTAAATTATGTTTCACCAGATTACATGAGAAATGAAGAATCTTGTGTGGAAGAAAGACATATTCCAAATTCAAGACCTTCAAGGACCCCTAAATGGTTAGTTGAAATTGATGATAACATTATAAAAAAAAATCAAGGCAAGAGGTCAACATGAACTATTCGTTTGTGGGCTAGAATACTTTTCAACCAATATTTTAGTGATAAGACATTGACCGAGCAATGCCAAATTTTTGTACAATTGCTAAAGATGCAAAAGATGAGACCTTTGCTAGCCAAATTGAAGATCCGTCTGAACAAGAGGACCAAAAAAAATTCTATTATTGTCAAAAATATTTTTAATGCTCTCAAGTCTATTGGAAAAAATAACAAGGAAAAAGATAAGAGAGCTGCTTGGAGAGTCATTACCACTACCCTAGTAAGCCATCAATTGAAAAAGGCTCACTTTATGAGACAAACTTGTATTGATTTTGACTTAAATCGTAAAACTTTGGATAGAGCACTTGCAAGAAGAGAAAGAATAGATGATCCTCTTCAAAATGATACATGGGATTTTGTGGGAAGGCTTACACGTGTTGATAAGAAGCTAGCCGATAATGTAACGCAGGCAATTCAACAATGTTGGAATGATAACTCTAGAGTATCACCCAATGCAAAGGATGTTTTAAAGTTAAGAATTGGAAGTCGAGACCATACACCGCATTCTAAACATTTCTTGGAATCAAGCCAAACAATTTTTTTCAACAAATTTATTCAAACACATCCAAATATGGAAATCTCGCAAAGAAATTTTGAAGGTTTGAAGCCATTTTATTATGTGTCTCTTAAGATTCGTAATACTTGTTGTTGCAAATACCATGTGGAGTTTTCAATGTACCATGAACTATTATGCTATATCCATTCTACTTTGCATACTAATGAAATGTTGCAGGAGTGTGGTGCAATGCATCTTTCAAAATCATCAAGGGACTTGCTAGATCTATTTTTATGTTCTAGGGATGATGGTTCCTTTTTCTATAGAAATGATTGTTTAAATGTGAAGTGCTCACAATGTGGTGGCTTGTCAAAGTTTGTTCAATGTTTTCATGAGGGTTCGGAACATGAATTTGGAAAGAATCATTTTGAGAAAAAGAGATATGAGATAGTCAAATATACTTTGCAGAGTGGAGGTAAAGGTTCTAGATGCGAGTTGGTTACAAAAGAATGCAGTGTTGCTGATTTTATTTCATATTTTAAGGACAATATCTTCTACAAATATGCAAGGCATAGTCATAGGTCTCAGTGGTTGGATCAACAATTCAGGATATGTAAGGACTCTTTTCCGATTGGCACTATTATATCTATGGTTGATTTTGCTAGAAACTACACATTGCAACCACAAAATGAGGTACAATCTCAGTATTACAATTATATTTAGATTGCTATTTTTTTCCACATAACGTTTAGACATGCACCTGATAGTACAGAGGAGGATCGAAATATAATCAAAGAGTATCATTTTTATATGAGTGATGATAGATCTCACTCATCCGAGTATGTCCAACATTGTTTCAAGAATTTTTTTGAGTTCTTGCAGGAGCATGATATAGCACTGGGCCGACATCTCATTTGGTCAGATAACTGTACAGGTCAATTCAAGAATACTCATATGTTTTATTGGTTGAGTAGAATGCATGTAGAGAGGGGTGTACCTAATATTTAGAGTTTTTTTGAAGCTGGGCATGGGAAAGGGGAGCATGATGGAGCAGGTGCATGTGGAAAAAGAGCTCTAGTTAAGGAGCAATTGAAGATTTCAGGAGAAAAATTCAGTGATGCACATTCTATTTTTGATTGGTGTAGTTCAACATTGTCACAGGGAGGGACACTTGATTCAACAATGCACAGATTCTTTTTGTTGGTTGAGGAGGGTACAATGGGAGGCAGATTGGATTGTCATACAATCAAAGATTATTCAAAGATGCATTATTTCAAAGCTCAGATGCAAGCACATGGACCATTTGGACACAATAGTTGGCTTGTTTTTGTTAGAGTTGTATTTAGTGCGAGTGGGATCAATGTGAGTCAAGTGAGTGGGTGGATACATGGGTTCCATAGTATCTAACTCCTTTATCTCAAACTATATCCATGACAGATTACACAATGGAAAGTTCACTTGATTACGACCGGCTTTCAAACCTACTACATATAGGACATGTTTTTGCAATTGTTGCACCATAGGGGAATGAAGAGATCAGAATATTGGTTGGATCGATGTGTGCGGATAAATCACAAGCTAACACAATCGATGGAAGATGATGATGAGTTTGTGTATCCTACAGGTTCAGTTGTGGTTGCAGGACCTTGGTTGCGAACATACATGATTAGAAAGAATGGCATACCTACATTTGAAGACTATGAGAAACACAAAACCATTCTCATGTATTCACACCTTGTTCTAGCAACAAATCTTAAGTTGTTGAAGCGTCATGCCAAACCAATGACAAAACAACTATGGACACTTAGTAATGTTGATCATGAAGCAATATTGGATACTCTTAAGCAAAGAGATGACCCTTAAGGCACACTTGAATAGAATATTCAAGAATGGAAAGTACAATTCTTAAGCCTCTTTTTTGTTGTGACAATATAGATATATCAGGTATATGCAACATCATCATGGAAAAAAAAAGACCCTTAAGTGGCAATCAATTCAGAAAAATCAGAGTTAGGCAACTTGACATAAAAATTTGAATAAGTTACCTATATTATTTCAAAAATATGTAAGAATAGAATCTATATAAAATTGAATATAGTTTCTAAACTACTAGGTTTATTTAAAAAATAAAAAAATCTATTTAGTAAAAATTTGAAATTTCAATGCAGTAGTACTTAAATTTCAGGGAAAAAACAAGAAGTGGGTGTTTGTCTAACCACCCTAACCACAACAAAATGATATTATTTTTTTATAATATTTTATATATAAGTAGAGGACTCATGTCACGATGTGATGCATATTTTTTTGTAATTGTTTTCAAAGTAAATAATTAATTATGATTTTTTTATTACAACTTTTAAAAAATAAAAAAAATCGCATGTCTGACCACCTTAACTTGGTCAAAATTTCATGAAAGTTAATTCTCTTTTTTTTAATCCTATATTATGTGAAGCATAGAATGTGACGCATTTTTCAAATTCAAAAAATGTGATACCGTTTGAAAGCTATAGATTTTTTTCAATCAGCCTATCAATCAGGACTTTATTTGTAATTCAAATAGAAAATGAATAATAATTATTTATTAAATTCAAAGTAAAGAATAATTTATATTGGGGGAAAGCTGAGAATCTCCTTTGAAAACCCTTTTCGTTTCATTAATTTTGGGTAAAACAAAAGTCATCAGCCACATGGGTCATCGTATCACTTACATATTGCCACTTTTTGGTCCATCATGATCCTGCACATACCCTATCATTTGACAAATTTTGTGATATTCTTGGCATGATTGATCATGGACCTGCTGCAACAATAGCCAATTCTGATCCTTTCAAAGAGGTATGTGACATATTACTTTAATATGGATTGGTTATTCAAAACATCTTTTATAGTTTGCATTACCAATTCATCATCATTCAGGTTGTTTAGATTAATATAGATTTTTTAGTCCAAGCATTTTATTTTTTTGTTACAATATAGATTTATCATTTGAAATTTTTTGTGATATTCCTAGCATGATTGATCATGGACCTGCTGCAACAATAGACAACTCTAATCATTTCAGAGAGGTATGTGACAAATTACAATAATATAAATTGGTTATTCTAAGCATATTTTCTATTGTATGTAGTTTAACTGCTACCTTGATGGTTTGTACAGGTGCTTGTCACTCGAAAATTGCAACATACTACTCTTGTGGAAGACTGTGCCTTGAATGCCTCAAATAGGGAAATTTTGTAAAAATTGAATTTTGAAATGTGAAACAATGTAAAAAGGTCATAACTGTGTATAAGCATAATCTATATCCAGTGATGTTTTTTGAAATATGGTTCAAATGTCTGCCATTGTATAAAGGGTATGTTTAAAATGTAAAAAGATTTTTGTACTTAATCAAGCTACAACCAGAGGTTTTCTTCCTGGTTCTTTCCTATCGGTATGCTCGTTTGAACCATGTTTTGTAATATCTCCTATTTATATATAAAAAATTATAGCGGCTTGCCACTTTTTTGAAAAACAAAAAAATAAAAAGTTCATTGTGAATTTCATTTTCCATGTAATTGATTCAAGTTGATTGGGTAAGCATTTTCTAATGCAAGAGCTAGGACTTGCAGAATCTTGATCCAACCTTAAATATTTATGCCCCCACATTTCATTGACATTAGCACTTTGGACTCTTAAGGGAAAACGACACTCCAATGCAGCTCAGAGTGATTCAGCGTATTTGGGTGCAAAAGAGAACCATACTTAGCGTAAACGGACCCATCCGAATATGTTGGAATAGTCTATTGGGTCGTACGAGTTAAAAAATGAAAGTTGCACCACTTTGCAACTTTACACTACTTGCATCTGGCAACTTTTCCCTCAACTGAAAACTCATCACCACGAGAAAACACCTTCGAGATAGGAAAAACCAAGAGAGGTTATTGTATATGGTCTCAACATGATCTCATATCCTTAGATGAAGAGTCTGTAAACATCAAGGTTTCTAAGAAATAGTCCGTCAAAGTTTGCTGCCTTTTAGCACTTTGGACTCTTAAGGGAAAACGTCGCTCCAATGCAGCTCAGAGCGATTCGACATATTTGGGTGCAAAAGAGAACCATGCCTAGCATAAACATACCTATCCAGATGTGTTGGAATAGTCCATTGGGTCGTATGAGTTTGAGAATGAAAGTTGCACCACTTTGCAACTTTACACTGCTTGCATTTGGCAACTTTTTCTCTCAACTGAAAACTCATCACCACGGGAAAACGCCTTTGAGATAGACAAAACTGAGAGAGGTTATTGTAGATGGTCTGAATATGATCCCATATCCTCAGAAAAAGAGTCTTTAAGCATCACAGTTTCTGAGAAATGGTCCGTCAAAGTTTGTTGTCTTTTAGCACTTTGGAATCTTAAGGGAAAAAGTCGCTCCAATGCAACTCAGAGCGATTCAACATATTTGGGTGCAAGAGAGAACCATACCTAGTGTAAAAATACCCATCCAGATGTTTTGGAGCATTCTGTTGGGTTGTACAAGTTCGAGAATGAAAGTTACACCACTTTGCAACTTTACATTGCTTGCATTTGGCAACTTTTCCTTCAACTGAAAACTCATCACCACGAGAAAACACCTTCAAGATAGAAAAAACCAAGGGAGGTTATTGTAGATGGTCTCAATACAATGCCATATCCTCAGATGAATAGTTTGTAAGAATCACAGTTTCCGAGAAATAGTCCGTCAAAGTTTGCTACCTTTTAGCACTTTGGACTCTTAAGGGAAAACACTGCTCCAATGTAGCTCAGAGCGATTCAGCATATTTGGCTGTAAGAGAGAACCATAACTAGAATAAGCATACCCATTCGGACATGTTGGAATAGTCTATTATTTTTTATGAGTTCAAGAATGAAAGTTGCACCACTTTGTAACATTACATTGCTTGCATTTGGCAACTTTTCCCTCAACTGAAAACTCATCACCACGAGAAAATTCCTTCAAGATAGCAAAAACCGAGAGAGGTTATTGTAGATGCTCTGAACACAATCCCATATCCTCAAAGAAAGAGTCTGTAAGCATTATGGTTTTTGAGAAATAGGCTATCAAAGTTTTTTTCCTTTTAGCACTTTGGACTCTTAAGGGAAAACGCCACTCCAATGCAACTCGGAGCGATTCGACATATTTGGGTGCAAGAGAGAACCATACCTAGCATAAACATACCCATCCGGATGTGTTGGAACATTTGGTTGGGTTGTACAAGTTTGAGAATGAAAGTTGCACCACTTTGCAACTTTACATTGCTTGCATTTGGCAACTTTTCCCTCAACTAAAAACTCATCACCATAGAAAAATACCTTCGAGATAGAAAAAATTGAGAGAGGTTATTGTAGATGGTCTCAACAAAATCCCATATCCTCAGATGAAGAGTTTCTAAGAATCACAGTTTCTGAGATATAGTCCGTAAAGTTTTATGCCTTTTAGCACTTTGGACTCTCAAGGGAAAATGCCGCTCCAATGTAGCTCAGAGCGATTCGACGTATTTGAGTGCAAGAGAGAACCATACCTAGCATAAGCGTACCCATCTGGATGTGTTGGAACAGTCTGTAGGGTTGTACGAGTTCAAGAATGAAAGTTGCACCACTTTGTAACATTACATTGCTTGCATTTGGCAACTTTTCCCTCAACTGAAAACTCATCACCACGGGAAAATGCCTTTGAGATAGCAAAAACCGAGAGAATTTATCATAGATGTTCTCAACACGATCCCATGTCCTCAGAGAAAGAGTCTGTAAGTATCACGGTTTCTTAGAAATAGTTCGTCAAAGTTTTCTACCTTTTAGCACTTTGGACTCTTAAGGGAAAATGCCGCTCCAATGCAGCTCGAAGCGATTCAACATATTTGGGTGCAAGAGAGAATCATACCTAGTGTAAACCTACCCAACCAGACGTGTTGGAACATTCTATTGGGTCGTACAAGTTCAACAATGAAAGTTGCACCACTTTGCAACTTTAAACTACTTGCATCTGGCAACTTTTCCCTCAACTAAAAACTCATCACCATAGGAAAACACCTTCGAGATAGCAAAAACCAAGAGAGGTTATTGTAGATTGTCTCAACATGATCCCATATCCTCAGAAGAAGAGTCTATAAGAATCATGGTTTCCGAGAAATAGTCCGTCAAAGTTTGTTGCCTTTTAGCACTTTAGACTCTTAAGGGAAAACACCGCTCCAATGCAGCTCAAAGTGATTCGGTATATTTGGGTGCAAGAGAGAACCATACCTAGCGTAAAGATACCCATCCAGATGTGTTGGAATAGTCTGTTGGGTCGTATGAGTTTGAGAATGAAAATTGCACCACTTTGCAACTTTACACTGCTTGCATCTAGCAACGTTTCTCTCAACTGAAAACTCATCACCACAGAAAAATGCCTTTGAGTTAGCAAAAATCGAGAGAGGTTATTGTAGATGGTCTCAATGTGATCCCATATCCTCAAACGGAGAGTCTATAAGAATTACGATTTCTGAGAAATAGTCCATCAAAGTTTGTTGTCTTTTAGCACTTTGGACTCTTAAGGGAAAATGCCACTCCAATGCAGCTCAGAGCGATTTGGCGCATTTGGGTGCAAGAGAGAACCATACCTAGCATAAACATACCCATCCAGACGTGTTGGAACAGTCCGTTGGGTTGTACGAGTTCGATAATGAAAGTTGCACCACTTTGCAACTTTACACCTCTGTAGAGATTTAGGGATGTCCTCTTCAGATCACTCTATTCTGAATAGGTTTGTGGAGCTACCAATGTTAAATCTAAGTTGACTGAATTTGAGAAAATTGTATCCCAGTAAACACGATAGAGGTCCCACTTCTTCTTGAATGCAAGAGCACTATCTGACCCTTTATGTCCATTCCTCTTGAAGCATCTTTTCTTTCTCCTTTTCCTTCCTTCTTTGAGGATTAAGAAGAAAGAACATGAATGTCTTCATTTGTAGGGCTTCGTCCAATACCTCTCACAACCAACCTTGACTCCTCTTGAATATAGTCAGCCCTCAAAAGATCAAACTTGGGAATTTTTTATCTCACGCGGATTCTTTGAATGTAAGACTCCCAAGATGAAGGAAGACCATTAAGAGCCAACATGGTCAAATCTTTGTCATCGACAATATGACCATTTCTCTCGCTATCTTCAACTTAGAGATCAGATAATACAATTGAAAGCACTCAAAAAATGAAACACATAAGACAATAAATACAAAAAGAAATTTGCTTACAACGCAGGCCCAACTCATGGCTGAATTTGATACAATGAATAATAGCACCTCTCGTAGAT
Source organism: Sequoiadendron giganteum (assembly GCA_007115665.2). NCBI lineage: Eukaryota > Viridiplantae > Streptophyta > Pinopsida > Cupressales > Cupressaceae > Sequoiadendron > Sequoiadendron giganteum. Next base: position 107,099,294 of record CM021107.1, on the reverse strand, counting down.
GCAAAGATACAATCGAATATGCTTCTCCTTGAAATCGGCTTGTTGCTGCAAGATGAAGTGCTGCTACTCAAGTGAAAACTTTTTCTTGGATTGGAAATTATGATGAATGAACTTGGTTGAGGAAATGAAGAAACATCACCGCATATTTATACAAAATAAGGTGACTCTTCAAGGAGGTCGGCCTCTCTTGAAAATAATAAATTACAAAATAATATCAAGGAAGGTCGGCCTCATCCATTTAAATAAAATGAGTATAAATTAAATATCCATAGGTTATCATTTAATTTATTTCAACTTAATGTGATCGCTATCATGTATGAAAAATATGGTAGCATAGACAAGGTAGTGGACTATTTGAAAAAAAGCTTCAAAGAAATGTGGTCTCATAGAATTCAATGACAAACAAATGCAATTGACAACTGCTCATAGTTTTTAGTTATGCAATGTGAAGTAATTGTATAATTGCTTAAGTTGACTTTGTAAGAACTATATTGTAATTGAAAAATTTTCATCTATGAACATCTAGTTGTTAGTTATGCAATGCGAATTAATGATTTGAGTTTGAAAGATGTGTAATGCAATGTAATCAGTGATATAAATATAAACTACATAATATAACCATTCAGTTTTAAGCTATTGTACATTGATATTTAACCATTGCTCAAGATAATATTTTCAAAGAGTTTAATCATGCACATGAGGAACAAATTAAATTTCAATTGTCAACTTCTATATATCAAATTATCCAATAATCAAGTGTATGTCCATATACAAAAATGGCATCGATGCTAACTCAAAAAAAGTTTTACAAAATGTGGCATATGCCATCTCAATATGTATTCAAAATTTACATGCCAAAATGTCTATCTCATCCTAAACTACTAGTGGATCATCAAAATGGAGCCTCTTTGAAGCACTCGTTGGCTCTAAAGGTAGCTGCACAAGAAAAATTCAAACCACAATTGAGATTAGTTATACTATATAATTTTAAAATTGAATAATTAACATCAAAATCAATATACATTGAATTTTAATTGAACTCTAAAATTGAAATCTTGATTACCTGAAATATACGTCTCTTCAAAGGGTCAGGAGTCCTACAATATACCAAATCAACTTTTGAAATGCCAATCTATATATGTGAACAAAAACATAAAATTGATCCAAGTTAGCATACGATTATTGGTAATAGGAACTTATTTACCAAACACAAAATAAAATAAGCACATACCTCTTTAGGTTGATCTTTTTCTTTATCTCCTTCAGGTGTTTCGAAACCTCCTCCTTGAGGTGTTTCGACACCTACTCTTTGAGGTGTTCCAATAACTACTCCTTTAGGCGGTGTGTCCCTTATCATCATATCTGTATAGCTCATAATTGCCTGTACATAAAATTGACAACTACATATGAAACTACCAATCTATGTTGACGTATGTATAATCAATATAAGATCTATAAAATATTAATTCAATCCAATTTGAGTTCAATTACCTTCCCCTTATCTAGATTTGCGCCTCCACAGTTTGGATGATGCTGCACCTCACTCGCACTAGGTATTTCCTATAGGAGGAAAACAAGATAAACATATAAGTTATTATATAATTTCATTAATGACAACTCAAATGACCGGCAAGTATATAATATAAAATGTAAACGAGTGAGTGCAAAAATATATACTACGTGTGTGTCCAAGCCAAATGAAATGGCCCTAAGGGTGCTATCAGTCACCCATGTGAGATCCTCCTCATACATCAACTGTTAAATAGGCCATGTAAATAAATATTAGTAGTTGATACTATCTCTTATTAATATTCATTTAAAAACAAATGCAAGTTATGAAATTACAACTTAAATCTTACCTGTGTCACTATTTCAGCATCTCCCTCTCTAGTAGGAGAGGACTTTGTAGGGTGTGCTCCACTCCCTTGTGAGTGATCTATAATGTCCACATCATGGAGGTCATAATCGAAAGTGTCCAAGGGATTCTCAGCGGGCTGTACAAGAGGACCCAAGCATATCTAGCGGCACATAGTGCAAGTATGTGGCAAACAAATATGTAGACCTGAGGAGGATGATGTAGTAGCACTCGAGCCTTCGCCAACATCACCAAAATGTGGCTGAGCTATTGTAGAAGCATGCAAAATCAAATGACCACTCAAAGAGTGAATAGCCTAAATATTTTGTATGGATGCATCCTGGATAATCTATGGATGATATATTGGAGGTGGCGGAGGAAGGAGAGGAAGGGGAGGAAGGGGAGGAAGGGGAACATTTGGGCGTGGGACTACTCTAACTGCCCCTAGTCTATCTTGGGGCATACCTCCACTGACACCCTGGAAGGGTTTAATGTCAAAGTAATTGACATGATGCCCTAACACAAACTCATAATATAATTTTTTAATAAAGTAAAATGGTATGTCAGAATTATTGTTTAGTGGTTTATCAAAAACCATACACCAACGATCCCAAAAGTTATCTACAATGTCCCTATGCATGCATCATTTTATGGAAAGTTTTTCTTTTATTAACATTCACTGGCAAATCGGAGCAGGGGTCAATGAATAAAGAGGCTATTTGGGCTTTGGTTATTTGGAGACCTTTCACATCATCGTAAGACAATCCACATCGATAATATTCCCTCATGTCTTCTTGCCATGAATAAAAGGAATTATGTTGGGTGGAGAGGGTTTCTATATTTTTAATTATTTCCTTCAATGTGTTTGTCATATCTCTCAATCAAGGCATTGTCTGATAAATTTCACAAATGCCCCTCAATTGCCCCAATTTTTCACCAATTAAGTCTTCAATTGGTGGCTGCGAAGGTGGTGGAGCATTTGGCTGCAGAGGTGGTGGAGCGTTTGGCATTTGTGGATTTTCATTTGCAGCCATAATACCTAATTAAAGTTAAAAACTAATTAAACTAATTGAAATTACACAATATAGATGAAATTATTGTAAAAAACCCCTAGTTTTTAATAAAAATCCAAAAAAACCATATTTTTCAGAAAAATCAATAACAAACTCTTATTTTTGATAAAAATACATCAACAACACTAATTTTTAATCAAGATCCATTTCAAAACATTAAGTTTTAATAAAAAATCAATGTAAACTCTAGTTTTTAAAAAAAATCAATAGAAAACCCTATTTTTGAAAAAAATTTAATAAAACCTACTTAAACTTAAGAGAATCTACTTGAAAAATTGATTACAAGATTGAAAAAACCAAATACATACCTTTGAAATCAGATATCTGATCAAAGCAGATTATCAAATTTGGGTTTTTCCTTTTGTGCCCGCATCAAACTGTGAGAAATGAAGTTAAACAATCGGCTGTTTTTTTTATATACAGTTTTCAGAAATCGAATATCCGATTTGTGGAAACTAGGTTTGGTTTTTGGTTCAGGTAAATGTACTGACACCCGAACCTAGAAAAGTCAACTCGGCATTTCCACGTTTTTGAGCCGATCCAAAATGTGATTTTTTCTCATTGCCACTTTTTAGCCCATCATGATCCTGCACATACCCGATGTCTCATAAAATTTCTAGGAGAAACAATGTGAATTAACCTCTTATTTATAGTAAATTAGGAGATTAACCCCAAAATTCAAACAATTAAGGATAACAACAGATCTGGAAGTAAACTTTATTAAATTCTTACCAGAATGAAATTTGATAAAGGGGGGTTCTATTAAGGGAGAAACCATTTACCACCTAGGGTGAATAGGTCCTAGCACCACTTTCAAGGACCTAACTTTTTCCCAATTAAATGTTATATTATTTAAATCATGGGTATCAGGATAGATCATTGGGAGGTGTCATAAATAAGGTTTGAATTTGAACTAAGGGGGTTAATTAACTCCAATTAAGTGCAATTAATTAAGACCACCCTAGATAAATGTGAAAGTGCTTTACAACACTTAAATAAGATACAAATTTAAATATATTTTATTAAGAAGGGGCCCATTAAGCTTAATTAAGTAAATAAATCCTATGAAAGTGTGAGAGTGTGTTACAACACTTAACAGCTTTGAAAATGATCAATTCAAGCATTTTTTAATCAAATAAAGATTCTAGAATGATGTGAATGTGTACAACACAATACAACACTACTCCAAGAGACCATTAATTTAGTTTTAATGTCAATTATCAAACCAAGTAAGAGAAAAACGATACATTTTCCCCCCACTTTAGTGAGAGGATGAACCCATGTCAAACTCACACTAAAATAGACATCCAAGAAACTTAATTATGTAGGAATAATAAAGATACATAATCATACCTTGTCAAAGGTCAAGAAAAAGAAAAAAAAAGATTAAGCAAAATTGTTCCAACATGATGTGGAACGGGGTTGTTTTTCCATAACATACGATGCTCACTCTAGGGTAATGGAATCTTAGTCTTTCCAATAGGTGAGTTGTCCCAACAAAGTAAAAAATGAAAGAATCTTATTAGTCTCTCATACCATACTGAATTTATCCCCCTAAAAACTTTGATAAGGTACCACAATTTCATGCTTTTGTAAATGCTTTTGTAATGTAAACTTTTGTTAAAGGCAATTTTTTCTTTTTTCATGTAAAGGTCTTCTTCTTAGGGAGAATTTTTTCCTAATGTGTCTAAGAGAGGACAAGTAAAAAGTGTAAAATCATTTCTGATGGGATGCATCATTTGCATCATGCCATGATAGTATATGTACACCAAATGACATCAAACCTAATGACACCACCAAGAAGAGGACACATCACAAGAAAAAAGAAAAATCACATATGTCATCAATGTATGCCCCCAATTTAAATTGGTTTCTACACTATCATTGTGAGAAATTGCTTTAAAGTAGCTAATGTTTTATCCTAAAATCTGGGAGCTTTCCTCAGAAAATCCTATGCCAAGTCGTATGTTTCCAAAATACTTGTTGTATCATGAAATAGGAAGGCAGGGTTGCCCCCACAAACACATAAGGGATCTATAGATGCGGGGTCACTATGTCTTTGCTATAATGTTATCACAGAGCATGGAACTATTATCATTCCCAAAATACTCTTAGAACTAGAAGAATGACACAAAGAGAGTGAAAAAAAAGGAAAACCCTTTCAGGTCAACATGGAAGAGACCTAAATGTCTCGATGCTTTGTGTCATCCCCAAAATGAAAACACAAGATAAATGAAAAATATAAAGGAAATTTTTTTGGGTCAACATGGAAGAGACCCAAATGTCTCAATGCCTTGCATCATCCCCAAAAGGAAAAGACAAGACAAATGAAAAAGATAAAATGTTTATGACATAGAAGAATGTACATATAGGAGAATGCACAAAGAGAGAAGGATGGATCAAACAAAATTTTGTGGGGTATTGCATTACGTACATACAATCACATAAAGAAAAACATGAAAAATTAAAAATAGTAGTAAGGAACAAGGGAGTCAACCTAAAGTAGGTTGTCCACCTCCCAATCTTGGTCAGTATAAATAAAAGGTTGGAAACTAGCTAAAGGGAAAACATCAAGTGTCGAACTAGGACATGCACAAATTTCTACACTGTCAGTAGGAGATTTTACATTTAAGATCATAGAAGAAGAGAAAAATGTATTCAACTCATAATCCACTTTTTCATCAATATTTGCAATATCAATCTCATTGTCTAAATTAATCGCAATAGGAGGTTGAATAGCAATGACCATGCAATGTTCTTTTTTATGTTGTAGTGAGGGTTGAGAGTCATCATGCATTTCTTCAGGTAAGTTTGGATTTTGATATTCTTTGTTGTTTTTATTGTTTTCTTGAGTTTGCAATCTATGCACAATAGCACAACGTCTACATCTATGCTCTCTAGCACTTTGATTTCCTTTTAGTCTATTATGAATTTTTTTTTGTGTAAGATTGGGCTTGTCAATCATTGGTTCCATCTCTTCCTTTGGAGGAATGGAAGAAACAATAGGAGGTTTCTCATCTACTGTCTCTTTGACATTGTAAATTTGTTTCACTTGAGGAGGGACAATAGGATTTATTGTGTTATCTCGTGGTCTCTTGTAGGAAATTGTATGATATTTTTCTATAGGTTGTTCTTGTATGTTTAAAAGTGCTTTTGGTTCAATCATTGTTTCGTCAAGGATAGTTGGTTTGGTCATAGGTTCTTGAGGCATACTGTGAAGGAATAGTTTTGATATTTTCTTTTCCTTGAATTTTTTATATTATTTGAAAAATAAATGTTCACGAGGATTGATAGGTTCCATAGGATTTGTCCAAAAGTAATATAGTGAAAAATTCACTTTTGTCAAGGAAAGATTAAATCTGTTATGATGCACAATGAAGATATGATTGACAAATGGAAGCTTTAGACATTTATGCACAACCAAAGGGATTACATTCATGGATCCAACCCATGGGTAGCCTAGATTCACATGAAATTGGTTTGATTGTGAGATGATGGAAAATTAGATATTTAATGTTTTTGGTCCCACTTTAAAAGGGAGATTTATTGAGCCTATATATCATAGGGCAAGAAAATCCATTATTTTTCTTGATCCATGATTTTGGGTTATCATATGTTTCTTTATATAGTTCATGCACATATAAGAATCCTTTTTTGATCACATTCTCTCCACAGACAGGATCAATCAATATCCCATTAGTGGGTTTGCCATTGATTCGACTAGCTATGTAAAGAGGACCATTATGTGAATATTTAAGTATGCCATTTTGTGAGAAATAAATTTGAATAGGTTGTTTAGTGGATCCCTTACGAGGTATAGCTTTGATAAATTCTTCATCTAGGGGATTTTGTTGAAGACTATCAATATTGCCATCATGTATGTCAACATTCATCACATCATTCTTTGTTTCACTAGATTTGACAAATGAAATATTGTGCTTAGGCATGGGATTAGTAAAGATTTATAATTTTTTTATTTGTATGAGCTACAAATGAAATGAAGCATTATGTTTCATAAATAGTGTTCACTCAAATGAATTGATCAAAGTGATGAACCACTATTTTTTAATGCTATGAAAGATTCAATTATGAGAGCTAAAATATGAAAATAACAATCATAAATGATACCTAACTATTATATCAACTATGAGGGAAGTTTTTAGAGAATAAAAAGTTGAGTACCTTGTCAAAAACTTGTGTTTGGGCTACAAAGGACTCATTCGCCTTCAATGGTGAATGGGTCCCTATTAGGGTTTTTGAAATTGAGATCAAGATCCTATTCCTTGATGTTTTCACTCTCAAAAATTCAGTTATTAGCTTGTGGATGTCTGTAGATAATTTTATAGCTTCAAATATTTGATTTTTCACTTTAGATGACAAATTTGACAACTTTGACAATTTTCCTCCAAACTTGCTTCACTTGATCTTCAGTCTATAATTCTACAATCACACATTCAAGGGAAGAAAAACTTGTTGTTTGTTAGTGAATGGGGGTTTTCCTTGGTCAAACCCCTTGTAGGTAATTAAACCAAATGATGAAATAAAGGAAATGAACCATGAAACATGAAATGATGCAATGTAGATACATTGGATGTTGTCTTCTAATATAAATCTATAAACTAGCATGTAGTAGTCATGAAGAATGTATATTTTGATCCTTGAAGATGATGTGAACAATTCTTGCAAGTAGATCCTCAATGCTACACTCACAATCTTAGCTCAACAACATGCATGCATCAAACCCTAGACATGATGGAATGATCTTGAATTATTGCAATAAACTATTTAAATGTGTCTTGAAATGCCTTAAAAATGCTCTTCTAATGCTATCTTTAAGTTTCTAGGATGTCCCATAAAATCTCTTGGAGAAACAATGTGAATTAACCCCTTATTTACACTAAATTAAGAGATTAAACTCAAAATTCAAACAATTAAGGCTAACACCAGATATGGAAGTAAACTTTATTAGATTCCTGCCAAAATGAAATTTGAAAAGGGGGTCCTCATTAAGGGAGGACCTATTTTCCACTTAGGGCGAATGTGTCCTAGCTCAGTTTTTCAAGACATAACCTCGGGGGATGGAAAGTACATAAAAACCCATTTTAGATCAATTCGTAAAGGGGGGTCATGTTAAGGGAGGACCCATTCACCACCTAGGATTAATGGGTCCTAGCACCACTTTCCAGGGCCTAATTTTTTCCCAATTAAATGTTATACTATTTAAATTATGGGTGTCAAGATAGATCTTCGAGAGGTGTCATAAATAAGGTTTGAATTTTAATTAAAGTAGTTAATTAACTCCAATTAAGCACAATAATTAAGATCACCCTAGATAAATGTGAAAGTGCTTTAGAACACTTTACAACACTTAAAAAAGGTACAAATTTAAATATATTTTATTAATTAGGGGCACTTAAACTTAATTAAGTAAATAAATCCCAGAAAAGTGTGAAAGTGTGTTACAACACTTCACAACACCTTTGCAATGGATCAATAAAAGCATGTTTTAATCAAATAAAGACCCTAGAATGATGTGAATGTGTAAAAACCATTACAAAACTATTCCAAGACACCATTAATTCAATTTTAATGTCAATTATCAAACCAACTAAGAGAAAAGGCTACTTTTTCTGTTAGTACAATTTTGAAGCATCTAAGTCTTGTTATTTTTCCCTCTTTTCTTCCTCTCCCATTCCTCTGCAATATATTTCCTATCTTTCTTGAATTTGTTTCATCCTCCTTTCTTCTACATTTATGTCCATTCCCATCTTAATTATTTTAGTTATCTCCCTTTTTCCTTTTGTATCTCATGTTCCCATGCTTGTTTCTAGTATGGACTTCCATTAATCTTTATATATCTCATTGGTGGTTTAAATTTTTTAAATAGTTAGACCTTTTTAGGGATCTTTTGAAAACCATCCCTCCTTTCCATTTTTTATCCCCTTAAGTTCCTACCCCCTATCACAAAGGTAGGACCTAAGAGAAGTTCCTATAAAAGATAAATTATTGGTTATCCTTTTCTACCGCCAATCATTTTTCACTCAAAATATTTGTACTATCATCTTTAAGGTTTCAGTAACATAACCAATGTTAGTAGAGTACATGGAGAACTATAGTTTTAAGATCTATACCCTAGTATCCCTAAGTAGTCAATTTATACCCTAAACAACACAGTGGTAGAAGTGAGTAAGTACAGTAAGTAATTTTTATTTAACACTAACTTATATAGAAACTAAGCATACATAAGATTTATCCATAAAAAATAAATTCATTGAATCCTTATACCTCTCTATATATATTCATTTAGCTATTACTTAAGTAGGTCTTAGTCTCTTCTTTTCATTACAGTCTTTCTCTATCCTATCTTTATGATCTCTGATTATGATATCTACTATTCTATCATCTATTACATGCATATATCATTTCCTATTCTTCTATAGAGATGTGACCCTTATAGTGCACCCCTTAACTTATCTTCCTTTTTAGTCAGATGCTCTACACTTGCTTTGAGATAAGTTGTGATAGGTTCTACTTTGTGTCTTATACCCTGCTAATAACACCCCTTGAGGTGATTTTTCTCCCCCATGAAATTAAAACATTGTACACCCCTATGGTGATTTTTATCCCTTATAACATTAAATTGTCCCTCATGAAATTAAACTTTATGCTCTCCCTAAAGCATGATTGGAAAAATAGCCCATGGATTTGGGATAACATGGCTTGATGATTCATGAACTTGAGCATGTTTTAACATGGCCACCTAGAGCATAATGTAACTTTCTTGCCAGTGGAACCATCTATTTCATGAGATAACTAGCATAACACAACTTGCTATCCTTGTGAAACCCATCATATTGCATTGAAACCTAGCATAACATAACTTGTGAGCTAGCATATCTATGTAGCTCATGAGTGGTTTAGCATAACACACTTTGTTAGCCCTTGTGAGAGCACTATCATTCTAACATACATTCAAGAAAAAATGTTTGGTATTTGAGACAAATTTAAGACTAAGGTCTCTTTTCCTTAACGACTCAAATCCTTTTTAATACTAAACTTGTCTTTTTTATTTGTGGTTATTTTATGTCTTTTGATTGTTATGTGTCTTATTTATATTCACATTATGCTTGCATTATATTTTATTTTATTTGATATTTAGGTTTGCATCATTTTATGTATTCATCGTGTATGCTTCCTATTTGTCATGTTGTATTATGTATCATATATGTGTGTTCCTTTTTCCTTATATTATCTTAACATAAGATCTCTAATCTAGGGGCTAGCACATCCCCTAGATTTAATGTTTCCCTATCTCTTCAATATTAGGACAATTTAATGCTTCTTAGTTTTTTCGTACATTAATGTGATCCTAAGCATAAGTTCATACTCTCACTAAAGTGGGTGATAAATGTAGTATAAAAAATTAACACTCTTGACAATTTCACATTAGGTTTAGCTACCCATTATGCTCTTGGACCTAATTATGCATTTAATTGCCTATTTTATAAACATATTAGGAAAATCAAACAATGGGAAATAAAATGAGCATTTAATATTTATAGACATCATGATAGGTCTTGAAAAGGATGAGTTTGGTCTAAGGCACCCCATGCCCTAGATCACCTCTTTTTGGATCTTTTTTGGATATGTAAGTGTTAGTATTTTATATTTGAATTTACAATTTTATTTGTTAGCTATTTGCATTTGATTTTTGATAAATTAGAAGAATTGCATATAAATACAAAGTATTTTTTCATTTTAATCCTAGCATGTTGGAGAAATAAATTTATAATATTATTGAGAAATTAAGGGAAATTAAGAGTGGAACTATCTATATTATTATGGTGTTTATTCTAGTCAAGGGATGATCCCACAATGCTGGTTTACAATTTTTGGGAGATTTTAATTTTTGTTGAAATCACATATTTTTTGAAAATATAATGATTTAAGCCTTAAAAAGTTCCATTTGAAAGATTCCAATTGAATAGGGTTTGATGAAACCACTGTAGATTAAACCCCTTTGGATAGAACCAACCGCTATTTTTATACCATACCTATAATAGAGTCTCCTTTACACCTATCAAAATGCCAATAAAAACCCACTTTTGATTTGCCTTTTGGGGAATCAAATGAATTCATTTAAAATTTAATTTTTGTAAGCATGTCGTCCTTATTATAAGCTTCCCAAAAAGTATAATTTTAAAAAAATTTAATTTAATTATTATATTTATTTTTTATTTCATGTGAATGTAGGTTTTTCACAAAAAAATTAATCTCTATGTTTTGCACATGTGGAAAAATAGAATATTATAAAAAAAAATTAAAAATATGAGTGCACCAGTTATTGAGGTGCTTGATGCAACAAAAAAAATTGAATTTCAATGCAAACAAATAAATTTTTGTGTTATACGGTCCGCCTATGTCTGAATTGTAATTGGTTTGACTTTGAAACTTGATTATGGAAAAAATATTCAATAAAACACTATGAAACCAACTGGAAGCACTAGATATCATAGTTAAAAATCTAAATTCGAAATTAAATAAAAAATATCGTTCATGAAAAAAAATTGTGTTATACGGTGAGCGTCACTCCTTAAAAATGGTGTTTACTAAAAAAAACTATTTTTCGAAGGAGATGGAAAAAGAAGTGCAATCTAATTCCATTTTTTTTGAAAAAAATATATTTAGAATATACAAACAAAATTTCACAAATCACTAGTTTGCATCATGTTCAAATTTCTCATGGTTTAGCCACTATAAGTGTGCGAAAGTGAAGATTTAGCTAGAAAAAAATAGTTCAATGTCCAGTTTGGCCAAAAATTGTAAACCATTATTGTGGGATCACCCCAACCATAATTTCAATTATTTATCATGTTTGTATGTTGGTTTTTTCATGTTTGGTAATCATTTCTTTTGTGAGTACTAACATTTCTAGGACTTCAATCAATCAATAAGATTTTCCTTGAAGGTGATGAGTACATGACTTTAGTCTATTAAGGAATGTAGATATGAGTGTTAAGTTGCAACATTAGTCAATCCATTACTCTTTTATCATTTAGCCTATGCTTTACTAAGGGTAAGCTCTTTGTATACATCATCACAGTTGTTGTGGAGATAGAAATACCAAAATGGGGTTTGACATAGGCAAGCCCCTATATGGCACAACCCTTTCCCCTCTTTCATGTGCACAAGTTTAGATCTCAAAGGAAGTGGATGAAAATTGAATAATAATTCCTCATTCATGCATTCAAACCTTACAAGTTGACAAGACATAGAAACTCTATTTTTTACATCAACAAACAAAGTTATGATAGTGATTTCAAGAGAACAAGATATACAAACCAAAGGCTTCATGCTTGTGATTTTAGCACCAAAAAAGAAGAAATCCAGTCTAGGGTGTAACACACCCCTGACCAGCCAATTTAGCTCACCAAATTTACATACCAGGTTCCTCTATGTCTACTCCCTGCTTTTTTCGAATAAGTTTTTGTCTTTCACATTTATATTTCTCAAAAATCATATCAGTTTACTGCATTTTCATAGTTATCCTAGGAATAGTAAATCCATATTAAATTCAATCAATTTTTAAGACAATAAAAGAACAAAATCTAGGGCAAATTGGCTATCCTTTTAGGTTGCTATTCATTCTCACATCCTTGCTAATTTGGCTTCTAATGTTCATTTGGAAAGGAATTTATCTTATTAACCTACACACCAGACATGTGCTCATAAAACAGTTTTTGTATCAGATTTAAAATACAAATCAAAAGTATCAAACTTAAGGTTAATTAAAATAGCATAATTAATTGGTCCAAAAATAAGGTCTCACACATATTATGAACAAATTAGTTTGCATTGGAGATTCACCATATTATGATTATTTGAAACACGTACAAATTACTACTCTTTATTACATTTATTGTTTCAAATTTTACCTAATTTAGATCTTGTTATTTATTAAGTTTTATATTAATTATAATTATAAAAACCATAAAATGTATTTATTTTTATAATAAATTAAAATTATAAAAAGCATAAAATGTATTTATTTTTCCATATAATCATAACTCTTGTTTTCTAAGTCATTTAAAAAATACTTTATACAATAAAACCAAACTATAATAATACATATTTAAAACTACAAATATATATGGTGTTATATTATATATAACTACTACCCTAAACCCTATGTGGTGGTGATATTACTAACAATTTTTTTATATTTACACTTTATTTTTAAAGTGTAATCTACCTTCAATTCTAAATTATTCAAATCATGTCAAAAAGTATCTATATTGGAAATAAGTCACACTTAGACCACCAATGAGCTAGTCAAAGAACAAGTAATAGCTTAGTTAGTAAACACTCCCAGAGCAAATGGAAGGTCCTATGTTCAATTACTACCTAATCCATATCAGTTGTAGTTCAACATGTGGTAGCTAACGGGGTGTTGGAAATTATTCACACTTGGACCAATAATGAATTGTCCAAAGAGCGGTCAACAACTTAATTGGTAGAGTACTCTAACAACAAATGGAAGATCTTAGGTTTGTGTCCTAGTTGATCCATATGAGTTGTAACTAAACAATATTTTGTTTATCTCTAATTCTAAATAACTTCAATTGTATTCAAAATTTGATCATTATTGACAATTGACATAATATATAGTGAGATACATGTTGATCTTACAAGTCGCAATTATAATTTATTTCATCTCTTTATTTCAAAGCTAATTGACATAATATCTATAAGATATGATTTTTAATATTAATTAAAAAAATCAATCGAAAATTGTCTCTAACGTTTTGTATTAATATTATGAAATATAGTATATAATTTATTAGTTGATTATTGGTTTACACCATTGACCATATTCTGGACAGAGACGATTGCTTCGAAGGAGGATTTCCATTGAGAAACATTTGACTGAGTCTTAAAGTCGCAAACATTTCGTCGAATAATCAACTGTCTCTTCTGCCTCTTACAGGATTTCGTAAACAAGCACGCGGTTTGATTAGCGTATTTGGGACGCTGTCGATGGAAAAAACTTGAAGTCGCCCGCACGATGTGCAGGCAATGTATTAAAAACTGTTAAATTGCTCGAGTCGTTCGCCGTATAGCCGGCATTCGTCTTTCACACGGATTCCCCTGTTGAAATTCCCAAAGGGCTTATATAATTGACTTAATCTCGCCCATTCTCCAATACACAGTTCATATTTCGATCGATAATGGGATTTCCTTCAGATTTTATTTTCCCCCTTCTCCTAGGGATAAAAAAAAAGTAGTATTTGGGTTGGTTTGTTTAAGGACAGCTCTATGTGTTATGTAAATAAAAGCAGATTGAAAAAGATATAAGCAGAAAATTAGACTCAGGTATGGGAACAGAGATACAGAACAAAAGACAAAAACATGGCATTACTTTTTAACGTTGTTCACTATAAAAGGCTACATCCGTAGGAAGCAGGGTTCTCTGTACTGATTCTGTTCGAGTACATTTTTACAGTAGTTTTATACCTTACAATGCTTTTTACATCTATTATCAACCTCCAAAAAAGAGATTCTTGAAGATAGCCCAACGAAGGAATAGGAGAGGTCATGAAAAGAAGACAAAGCATCAAGAAGCGACGGTTACAATAAATGGAGCGATTGGGTTTCACAATATCAACAATCTCCAACTTGAAGTCCAATCAAAGCCACAAGGGAGCTCCTTAGAGATATCCTCTACTTTAGGCTTATTGTCTAATCTTGACAATGTCGATAGAAGTCCTACATAACTCGAACTTCTCCAATGGTACAATCTTCAATTTTTGTTGGACACTTCTTCTCATGGGTAGACCTTCTTAACTAAGGAGCTTGTTGTGGCAATGTAATCCAAATTTAATCTTTGTAATTGATGTTGAACTCCTTCTAAATCAAATTGCAAATTTCCCTATTGTTGCACACTCCCTGTTCCTACATACTACCTCCAATGTTCAGCCTCTATATACCTCCAGTTGCTTGCAAATTACCTACCCCTATCGAATTATGAGCTTGCTGCATATTTGAGTTTAATAGGGGTTGTTCATTAAAAAATTCATTTTGATTTCTCTCATGTAAAAGACCAAAGTTCTCATGCCTTGGCACATGAGCCTCACGTGATGGTGAGGGACCAAATAAACTAGCACAAGCAGGGGGGATATCTTCTGACTATGTTATAATTTTGGTTACCATTTCAAACTGGATAGAGTTTCTAAAGGGAAGCGGCTCTCTTTGACCATGCTGCATATGGTCTCCAAAGCCCTATGCATTGTCTCCAACAGGCAATGTACTAACACATGGAGGCTACATAATCACATTTGAAGGCTACACACTAATAGTTGAAGGCTGCACAATCACATTTGAAGGGTGCGTTGAAATTTGCAGAGGTTGTGATTTATCCATATTAGTGTCATTCTCAAAAATATCCATCTGTATATATTCAATTGGCGAAGTCCTCTGTTGTTACAGAGTACAGAAAACATTCCCATTAATTGGATCCCAAAAATTGAAACCAAATTGTTCATCACCATAATCGATGAATTTATGTCTCTGTGATTTGGGATCTAACTTTGTGCACTGCCTTTTGGGAGCATGAGTAAAATCTTCAAAACCAAACATGCATAGGTGATTTAAAGAAATTCATTTCTCAAGCCGTCTCTCCTCCGAGATATCAAAATCCAATCGAGACAAAGGAGCTTGATTGATCAAATACACCATTGTATTATGAGCCTCTATCCAAAATTCTTTCCCCAAATTGGCATTAGAGAGCATACACTGAGCTGTCTCAAGAGTCATTTGATTCAACCTCTCAACTGCATCATTTTCCTAAGGGGTGAAAGGAACTACCTTAATCATGTGTATGCCATTATATCTACAAAAAATGCATCAAATCCCAAAGAGAAAAACTCTCCCCCATTATTAGTTTTAAGACATTTGATTTTGTGCCCAAACTAATTTTCAACAATGGCCTTAAAAGTTTTAGACTTCAAAAATAGTTCTGAGTTTTTACTCATATAAATCCATACTTTTCTAGTACAATCATCAAGAAAAGTAACAAAATAATTAGCACCTCCAATGGAGATTACCTTTGTTGGACCAAAAACATCTGAGTGCACGAGGTCCAATGGTGTAGATTTCCTGTCATGACTAGTCTTCAAGAAGTTGGTCCATCTTTTTTTGCCATAAAGGCAATGCTCACATAAGTCCAAATCAATAGATTTTAGGCTTGGTTGATTCCTTTGAAGCATGACTTCAAGTCCCTTTTTGCTCATATGTTTGAGCCTCTTATGCCAAAGCTCTAAACTACCATCCACAACCATCATTGCAGCTCCCACTTGAACATGACACTCTAACACATATAGATTATCCAATTTGCTTCATTTTGCAATCACCAACACACCCTTGATTACCTTCCAAGTATCTAAAGAAAATTTTGCATTGCACCCTTGAGCATAAAAGTTGTCTTACTGATATTAAATTTATTTTTAGTGTGATAACATGCCTCACATCCCTTAAAATTGATTTGTTTCCATTTTTTAGTTGTAACATGATGTATCACCTTTGCCTATTATGTCACATTCTTTATTATCACCAAGAAAAACTCTACCAAACTTACCTTCTTAGTAGTTTGTGAAAGCCTCTCGGTATGTAGTAGCATAAAAAGAGGCACCAGAATCGAGAACCCATGAGTCTGTAGTAGTGCCACTCACTGATAAAACTAAAATACCATCATCTTTATCATATGCAGTGTTTACTTCATTATTACTTACCTTTTCTTGTGTTTTTTTGTATTTCTAGCAGTAGCAGTTATTTTTTGTGTGAACCGGTTTGACACAAAACCAACACTCACCATTTCTTCTCATGGACTTCGATCATGGTGTAGAGTTGGACCTTCTTCTATTATTATTTATGCCTCTATCTTGACCCATTCCTCTATTTCTAGTGCTTACAACAGTCAGACATCACTAGAAGAGGGTTATTTATTTTTCTCCTCATGTCTTCACTTAGAAGAGTGGCTGCAACATCATCAAATTTTAGTTTACTCTTGCTAGCGATCAAAGGGCTAACTACCATCACAACCCCTTCCCAGCTATTCAGTAAAGAACATAATAACATAATTTCTTTAATTTCATCATCTAAATTTATACCCACTAAAATCAATTGAGTAACCAAAGTATTAAATTTGTTTAGTTGATTTGACATGAACTCACCTGCTTTCATTTTTAAATTGTATAACTTCTTCATGATAAAAACCTTGTTTGATGCCAATGCGATTTCGTACATGTCTGAGAGTTTATCCCACATCTCTTTCAAAGTCTTCTCAGCAAAAAAATTGAAGAGAACATTCCTTGACAACAAAAGAAAAATAGTGGCCCTTGCTTTCTTATCCAATATCTCCCACTCTTTGTTCAACATCAAACCTTTTCCTTTGATTTTCCCTACCAGTGTGAGTGAGAGATCCTACTTAATCAATGGTGATTTCATCTACACTTTCCACAATCTGATATTTTTACCTGCAAACTTTTCAATCTTCCATTTATTTGCTTCATCAATAATTTTAGAAATTCTTCATTGATTTCCAAAGAACCACTTCACCATCAACCTTGTTCACCAATCTCTAATGCCAAAATAGAGAAATGAGAACAAAGATATAGAATAAAAGACAAAAACATGACACTAGTTTTTCACGTGGTTCACCATAAAAGGCTACATCCATAGGAAGCAGGGCTTCTCTATATTAGTTTTGTTCCAATACATTTTTACAACAAACCTATACCTAACAATAATTTTTACATCTATTATCAACCTCCAAAAAAGAGCTTCTTGAAGATAGCCCAACAAAGGAATATGAGAGGTCGTCAAAAGAAGATAAAGCATCAAGAAGAAATGATTACAACAAATGGAGTGATTCGGCTTCACAATATCAACACTATGTTCTCTCCTTTGTAAACTTGGCCTCATGGAGCCCTTGAACCCACATAGCCCAGACTAGAATTTTTCTCTAAGATTTCTTGTGTCCAAGAAGCCATAAATATTAGAGATCGATTGCCTATCACTACATTTAGACATTTTGTAGGTGGGCTTGGTGAAATCAAGGAGGATGTTACCTATGCCATTTTCCTCAACTCATTTGACGAAGATGACGAAATTTGAGAACTATGTAATTGTTGTCACATGCTTCACAAAAAAATATTTGGATAAGTGGATGAATCATGATCACAAGACATGCCCTCTATGCAAATCTCTTCTCGTTGCAAAAGATAATAACCTTGACAAAGAAGAAATTAATGATTATTCAGATTGAATATTCATTTATTTTCTCATAGAATAGATTTTGAAACCTTAATTACCTCTTAGAATTTTGATGTCTCTAAAATATTAGATATGGTTGTGCACACCCTCTATACAACTATTCAAATTGATTATTCTATCTAATGTAACTGCATGAATGCGATTTGACATTCATCTCCACCCATCTATTAGGAATTGAATCTAAAACAATTTTTGACCTTTTTAATCAAATTTCATGAAAGTGTTTTCCCTTGAATTCTTGATGTGGCTTCAACTATTGAGAATTCCTAATATTGACACATTAGATTTGTTTTTATGTGTCAACAACATTTGGTTGTTTGTCATCAATTACAAAGCGGGAGATTGTTGAGCACATGTTCTCATTGATGTCAAAGGAGTATTGTTCTTGATGTTCAGTTCTATCATTGATGCAATGGAATCTAGAAGATTGGAAAATGCATAATATTGTTATGTCATTTTGAGTTATGGATGTATATAGGGCTAGCCATGGTACTGAAATCAGTTGAAAAATGTTTATAGTATCATACTACATCCATTCATTTTGGTGGAATTGATCTAGAAGTTTGATCTAGAATGTTTGAGATATGTTACTTGGATAGTGAGATTGTTCTAGTAACATGTTTTGATATGTATTTTTTCATGGATGTGAGTTATGTCCCGAAGTTTGAAAGGAGAGTATGTCTACACATGGTTTCTCTTATTCCAAAGTTTCAAAAATTCATGTTCATCAGGCAAAAAATTTTAACTGACATAAAGGTCATTGTGTTGTTTAATTAACCAAGTTGATGTTCTCATTAGTGTGGCTCTCCAAAGAGCGTGGGAGGGTGAAATAGGATCAGGTTAAGATCCCTTAAGGAAGCACACAACATTATGTTTTATTGGCAGTATCAAATTTATTTTAGGACTGATTCATTACACGTTTCATACAAATTTGAATTTAGGTCCACCTTAGTTAACTTGACTAATTATGCATGGAGTTTAAGGGATTACTAGCTAACATGAAATGATGTTAATGTAATGGGATGTATATAATGACTAATCATCATATTTTAGATATGTGTGTGTGTGTGTGTGCGAGTGAGGGTAATTTCATGTCATGTAATCAGAGTTGCATCTCAATCATTGTGTGTCATCATCAAAATATCATAAGTTGTGTAGGAGAATGTTTGAAGGAAGATTATATCAAGTGCAAGCTATGTGATCAACATTGAAGATCCACAAACCTTATCTATGTAATCTCGTAGGATTGTTGTATTACTTATGAGTCAATGCTCAAATCTTTGTATTGGGGATTGGTGTCTCGAGTAGGTTGGTGCCTACAAATACAATAGAGGATTGATATCTCTAGTAGGTTGGTTCCTACTTCATGATTGTAAGTTATTCATTATTTTTGTGAGGCTAGATTTGGACAATAGATCCAAGAGGCTCTTCTCACCATGGTTTTTCCCATTTTGGGTTTCCACGTATATCTAATGTTCATTGTTTGAATGTGTGCATATGTGTTGCTTGATTGATATTAATTTTTTTGATTCATGTTGTGAAGAAGTGACTAATGGTAATTCATGTTGAATTAAAAAGTTTTAAATAGATTTGATATACTGATTCACCCCTCTCCTTACACCCCTCTCAGTACACTATGTGTCCTTCAGTATCTACATCAAATACTGTTTGACATAAGCCACACTCAAACAAACAATTTAGGTTGGCTAAAGAGGAGACAATAGCTTAGTTGATAGAGCACACGAACAACAAATGGAAGGTCCTATGTTTGATTCCTAATTAGTCCACATGAGTTATAACTTAAAATGTAGTATTAGAGTAAGGCTATGAGCCACAATTATTTTTAGTATGGTTTAACAAGGGTGTTGGAAATAAGCCACAAATAAGCCACACTCGAACAAACAATGCGCTAGCCAAAGAGGGGCCAATAGCTTAGTTGCTAGAGTACCTAACAACAAATGAAAGGTCCCAAGTTTGAGTCCTAGTTGGTCAATACGAGTTGTAGCTTAACAATATTTTATTTATCTCTATTTGTAAAACACTTCCATTGTATTTAAAGTTGATGATTGTTGGTAATCGACATAAGATATAGTGAGATTCCTTTTGATCAAGTCCAAGTGAGAATTATAATTCTTTCCATCTCATTATTTCAAAGATAATTGACATAATATCTATAAAATGTGATTTAAAAAAAAAAAAAAAAATCACTACAAAATTGTCTAATATTTTGTATCAATATTATGAAACAAAATAGATCAGTCTTGAATGCTTGAATTACCAAACCAAAAATAGATCTATATAAAATAATTAATAGTAAAAAATTATTAACTTCAAACAAAGAGGTCCCAAATTCTAACGAAAACCTAACCTTCTACCACTCAAAAATTGTATCAATCCTTTCCTTTTTCATGGCACTGATATTCCTCTAACGATTCATAATTGGAACTAACAATTTAAAAAAACACAACGTACTAATTTATTCAAGAAGCTTTTATAGATTCAAACCTGCAAAAATTGAATTGTTGGTTTAAACCATTGACCATATTCTGGACAGACACGATTGCTTCGAAGGAGGATTTCCATTGAGAAACATTTGACTGATTTTCCAGTCCCAAACATTTCGTCAAATAATCAACGGTCTCCTCTGCCTTTTAGAGGATTTCGTAAACAAGAACGTGATTTGATTTGCGTGTTTTGACGTTGTCAATGGAAAGAGCTTAAGTCGCCCGCACGATGTGCAGGCGATGTATTAAGAACTGTTCAATTGGCTATATGGCCGGCACTCGTCTTTCACACGGATTCCCGTGCTGAAATTCCCAAAGGTCTTATATATTTGACCTAATTTCGTCCACTCTCCAATACACGCTGCATATTTCACCCGTAAGAGTATTCGATCGATTATGGGATTTCCTTCAGATTTTCTTTTCCCCCTTCTCCGAGGGATCAAAGATGTAGTATTTGGGCTGGTTTGTATAAACACAGCTATATGTTCTCTCCTCTGTAAACTTGGCCTCATGGAGCCCCTGGACCCACATAGCCCAGAGTGGCATTTTTTCTCTAAGATTTCTTATGTCCAGGAAGCCATAAATATCAGAGATCGGTTGCCTATCACTACATCTAGGCATTTTGCAGGTGGGCTTGGTGAAATTGAGGAGGATCTTATTTGTGCCGTTTGCCTCGACTCATTTGAAGAAGACGACGAAATTCGAGAGCTGTGTAATTGTTGTCATATGTTTCACAAAAATTGTCTGGATAAATGGATCAATCACCATCACAAGACGTGCCCTCTCTGCAGATCTCTTCTCATTGAAGAAGCTGATGAGCTTGACGAAGAAGAAAGTGACGATTATTTCGGCTGACTATATATTGATTTTATTGCAGAATAGATTTCGAAAGCTCAATTGTCTCTTGGCATTGTGATGTCCGTAGATATTGTTGTGCACATCCTTTACACAACTATTCAAATTCATTATATTTCTATCTAATGTAATCGCATGGTTGAGATTTGACATTCATCTCCACCCATCTGTTCAGAATTTAATGTCAAACAATTTTGGATCTTTTTATATCAAATTTTACGAAAGTGTTTTCCCCTGAAATCTTTTGCCAAGCAAACGAAAAACATCTGCACTTGAATTTTGCCGGCTGTGGAGGGAAGGCTATATCAACAAAAGGGTTCCCTACAAACTTCAATGGAATTTTAATCTGGGCAAGACGAACCCACAAACCACAAAAAGGTTTTTATCCAGCCTGTTACTTAACATCGCCATTTAAATTATCTGTTTTCTATTTTATGTGTCAAATAAGTTATTCAACTATGTTGCTTAACCTAAAATTACATTTGAAAACAATTATCCAGCAGGAATTCGGAAATATTTTAATGGACATATGTCAGAGGGCTATGGAACGATGAGAGCACTATTCTGAGCGTAGCTTATGCCGTAGTTTCTGAAGTTGTTGAAAGCGTCATACATGAATTTGAGTGTCTGTTCGTGAGGGACGAGGGAATGTGAAGACCAATTCTACATTTTAAATATTAAACTGATGTTTTCAAAGATGAAGGATTTTGTCAAGGACCTCGGTAACCGGTAAGTACAGTCATCGTCATCATCGAAAACCTCTCCCTCGCTCAACAACTCCCCCAGGAAACTCCTAATCAACTGGTCCTTGCCTATATATAGCTCAACTACGACTTGCAGTCATTGGCAGAATTATAAAAATTGGATAAGTGGGTAGAAAATATTCAGAATTGGCATGTGCAATCAAGTTTGTTTAATCTACTGAGTTATTTTGTAACTAGGAAGTAGTCTGATTTCCGAATCAACTTTGTTTTATCATTGTAGCGATTTCTTTTATGTCCGTGACTTAATTTATAATTAGTTTGTATTTCCTTCGGTCTGAAAGGGAAGTTTTCACTAGCATTTTAATTTATAAGTTATTTTGTGTTTATTTTATTTTAGAGTAGACTTCAAGATTACATGATAATAATTTTTCTATACAAGAGTTATTTTACATTCAAATGCTGTCAAAGTGTACACAAGAGATTTGCTAACACCACAAGCTTTTTTCATTTTAAAGATAAAAATTATAGTATAAGTTGAGAGTCATGCATAAAACTTTCCAAAAAGTATGCCTACGAATCATGTTGACAAAATAGAACTCGCTCTACCCACACCAACTTTCAAACATTTCTGATCAAATTTTCTCCAAACTAAACAATGTTATTGAAAGAATTAAATTTACTCTCAAAAGCATTCATGGGAGACAAAAGAAAAAAGTGAGTGAAGATCAAATTTCTTACCTATGGAATCAAATTAAGATATTGCAGGTTCCTTTATGATGCCATTAAGTAAACCCTGCATATTGATCATCCAAGAAGAGATTGAAAATCTTTTATTGTATAAAATGTTCATTTTTTATGAAGAAATTTATAGTCTAGGAGTCACTATTAAACATTATTGGATCCATGAACTTGTTGGCTAAACAATAATAGTTGAGGAAAATCATGTGTTACAATCTCTTAGCGAATCTTCATCTCTTGTAAAATGTAGTTGGTTTTTCAAGTTGGAGTGACTACATTCTTTATTTCGAAGATAATGATTTGGGAATCACTTTCAACTTCAAAGAATGGTACATACATCTCACAAACTAACTTTAGGCCTTTAAACAATTATGATGATTTCATTTTGTTGCTTGATCTCTAGGGAATGAGATTCGATTATCATTTGTACTCTTCCATCTCTAATTAAGTAATATTTACTTGCTCTATATATGTTAGATTTTAGAATCTTGTTGAAATTTAGATTCCACCAGAACGATAACTGAAATTATCTTTTCAACTCTGTTCAATAAATGACTTGATATTTTGATCAATTATTATATTGTTCTCTTATTTGAAAGAATCCAGATGATTTTTTTTCTTTTCAAATAAAGAAATCCATTTTGAAATAAATGTACCAAATATTCACTACATACCATTCCTATTATAATTCATTTAAAAACATGATTTACATAAGTAAATAATGTAGCTCTAGTTACAAAGCATATGGAAAACCGATCTGTGTCTACAACTGTGCAATATGAAAATTTCAGATTCATCAGGATAGATAGATAAAACCATCACGATATCTGGAACCCTTCTACAGGGTGAACTCTATTTGACTTTCTTGTAACTTGTTATTTTCAATCATTATCCGATGACTTCAAGTTCTAATTTTTCAACAGCAATTTAAAGCCTGAGTTTGTCAATTGGGAACCTTATTTTTAGGGTTACTTAAACTTTATGCGTTCCTTGAATTCAGTTTATTATTAGTCTGGTTCACATTCTATCAAATACCTTGACTTTTAGGGGTCTGAAACATTGAGTTCTATGGTAATTAATAATCTGGTCCCGGCTTTACACAGGCGGGAGGATCCTTTCAATAATATTTAATTAAAATCTCACCTTTGGAAACCCCCTCGCATACCATTTCCTCTATCACGACATTTTGAGACATGATTGGGCAATAAAAACTAGGTTTAACTTTTCTCCTCAGATATATTTTATATTTTATGGTTGCACCTTTGTGTTGTCCCTATCTTTCATGAGATTTTTCGATGTTTCATCATATTGTGCTAGATGACATTTAACATTATTTAGATGTTAAAGGGTATGATATAATTATTTGTAATGGTAACATTTATGTTTTTTTTCATTTATATTTAATTTTGTATTTATTTTTTGGAAAAAGGGATCTTAGATCTAACTAGCAGATTAATTACGATCAATCTTTCTTCTTTAACATCACATTCAAACACAAAACAATTAGGGTTTGGTTCTTTTGACTTGTAGAAAGGAAAAATTTAATGTGTGTTTTAACTAGTCTATTTGACATAATCCCTAGATCTAAGAATATAATTTATCGTACAAACGAAATTGGAAATTAACAGAAAATATGTAGATCCGAGAAGGGTAGATATCTATGCACCTATTATTAAAATATGAGCCTAAATTTGAGGATCAAGAGTGAGGGAACCCTTGACTAGAGATGTCAATTTCAAGGGTCTGCAAACTTCATATTGTAGGTTACAATCTACTCTATGTTTTCTTGTAGTTGTCTAGTGACAAAGCCTTTAGATTTGACATGCACACATAGAAATAGATGGAAAGGTTGTGTTGTGTAGGGGCTTGCCTAAGTCAAACCCCATTTTGGTGTTTCTACCTCCACAAATAATAAATGATGATGATCAAGAGGACTTACCCTAGGTCAGGTAAGGGCCAAATAACAATAATTAACTATAACGATAAATGAAAATGGATAATGTTATCTTAGGTATGAAATCTCTATTGAAGTGATGTCCACATTATAAGTTGCCACAAAAATTTATAAAGAGTATGGAAAATATTGAAGGAAAACATAAAAAGATAAAAGCAATACAAAAGAGTTCAATACCTTCACCTAGAATCTTTTCTTCTCTCCTTGATGAGCGGAAATGGTGTGCATTCTTATTATTTTTTGTTTTATCTTTTTATGTTGATATATGGATTGATCAAGGCTTTAGCATAACCTTGATGTAATTTGATAATGATGATGATAAGCTTGATTCAATAGAGATTTTGATAACATGTGAATATGACAATAGATTCTAGATATTTTAGGTGAAAAATGAAGGATGAGAGCCTCTAGATATGTAGTTTTGAAGAGGAAAAATAAATGGATAAGAATTATTGATGATGTATGGCTAAGATTGAAGATTCATTAGGGTTTAGATCAAGGATGCAATTTTATGAAAAGCTTCAAACAATAGATAAGATCTAGGTTTAGGATTGAGATAAAGACAAAAATCCTTATCGTGATAGTTAGGATTAAGAGGTTAAATGAGATGAATGGATAAGATGAAAAGTTAGTTTGACTTTTGGGTAGGTGTTTTTGTTCAATAAATCTAGAGAAGAAGTTAGTTAGAGATGTTAAGAGGACATTTGTCACATGAGGATAAATTAGATTATGATCCATGTGAATAAGATGAAAAGGCTGGAGTAGATGGAAAATGATAAAGGATAAAGGGTAATTAATTAATTAATTAAAGTATTTGTTTAATTAATGGGATCATGTGAAGATATATTAATTAAATAAATGAATAATTATTTAATTAAATGATTATGACAAAGAATATTAATTAAATAAATAATAAATATTTATTTATCAAAAATATTAGGATAACAATGGGAAAGGATGGAAATAGTTAAATAAATAATAGATATTTATTTAATTAATGGCTTAGAATAGGCTAAGATTAAGTCTGATAGGGTAAGGTCATATTTTAGGTGTCTAAAAGTTTTTTATTGGATTCTTGTGTTGCTTGAAGGCCTACAAGAGGTTAGTCCACATAAAATAATAGTTAGTTGTAGCTAGCATGTAAAGGTTAGCTCAATAGATCTCCATAAGAGTATGCTAGTGCATGATTGGCCATAATAGCTTCTACTATTCAAATGAGAAGAAAACTTGTTTATATATGCATCTTAATTGATCTTTTTTACTATAGAGTTACCTAGGATCCCTTTCAAAATTGCAAGGATTGACATCAAAATATTAATATTTAAAATAGGGTTACCATAGGTCAAGGGAACCCTTGCCCTTGACTAAGTGTTTTAGGCTCAATTTTTTTGGGATGTTGAGGCTTTTAACTTATTTTCTCAATTTGGCCTTACAATGAATAAATTATTAATATAGTTAAGTCAATAAACAAAGGGTTTCCATGTAGTGTGAAATTGTCAAGGTAAAAAATTTATGACACTACATTTAGCCCTCACTTTAATAGTGAGAGTATGATCTTATGTTCATACTCACACTAAAGGAATATATTTCTTTATCAAAACATTGAAGATACATGATTACACCAAGTTGCGGGGTGCACAAGCTCCCAAATTAGGATCCTATCAATCTACAATGTTAACAAAAACATGAAACAAATATATTGTATGCAAGAAAAGGAAATATTCAATTATACATAAGTCGTTCAATGAGAAATCAATGGATTATACATAAACATATATGTGAAACATACATAAAGAAAACACAATGCATACAAGGAATAAATGAATCATACACACAAAATACATGAAGCAATGACACAAAATACACAAGGAAAACATGTGAAATACATGAAGCACACATGCATAATACACAAGGAAAATATAAAGTAAAAATAACACACACATAAAAAAATAATGTTAGTACACAAAACTAAAGATCCAAGTTAGAAAGGTAAGGATATCTCAGTATGTAAGGTTGTATCAATTACCAAGCATCATACATTGAATGCACAACATACACATCTACAATGTTACAATGATAAATAAATATTATCAAGGATGCATTGATATATATTGGCTAGCAAGTTATGTTATGCTAGGTGTCCATGCAAAATGGTCAAGCTCACAAGCCAACAAAATTTATTATGCTAGGTCTATGGACTATTTGGAAAATCGTGCCTCAGGGGCCACATCAAATTTTAACATCATGGGGGATAATTTAACATCATGAGGGACAAATTTGGTAACCACACCTCACGGGGCATTATAAATAGCACCACAACCAAGGGGTATCTCAATAAGTCAAAACTCACAAGAAATAAATGAAATAGATAGGGTGATATGCCCCCCTTCAAATGTTAGCATGCTTGCTATGCTGATATTTTAAGGAAAGTAAAGGGGAAATAGAGGATCCTCAAGAAGGATGCACACCTCCAAAAATAGTTATACAAGTTGCAAGTATAAAGGTGTTGTCATTGATTTCAACGGGTTGTTGTCATTGATATCAACTATGTGTATGGAAGCTATTTATTGGTTGTATATGTCAAGGATATTGAGAAAATTGTAATAAAGAAGGTTTGCAGTGTGTGCATCTATAGTTGAGATGTTGAATTGATATGAGTACATGGAGTTATCCTTATGTTGATATGTTTGGAGGTGTGTCAGAGTGAGGTATGTGCTATAATGATGTCTTTGGTACTTAGGTTCCAAGTGCTTTTGAGAAAATTTGACAAATAGAGAAAATACTATTATGCAGGTATTTAGTGTATGCTTTGGGATGTTCTCCGCATTTATTTTTTCTTGATCTTATTCTTGTGTTGATCTAAGGTATTGTTCATGGTTGTTGGTAGTTTCTATATCCAAAATTTGGGTTTCTAGATAGTCATACAATGTGAGATATTTTCACCAATGTGTGAACTATGCATTTCTATGTGTTTGGCTATTGTCTAAAACAAATGTATTTAATCCACATTTCTTTGCATTTTGGTTTTAGGACTTTTGGTTCTGAGAATAAGTTGATAAGGTTGCTCTCTTTCTTCGTTCACGAGGATTTGAGATTTGATGTTGTCGTTGATGAATTTTTGAGTTACAATGTATTGTAGTGGTTGCTAGGGTTACTCAAATGTATAACATATTCATTTTCTTTAGGTGATTTTTTTTGTGAAGCTTCTAGATGAATTTTCAAGTATTTATTACTTACTCCAAATCATGTTTAAGTGAAGTTTGTTGTCCAGAAAGATTGGACAGAGTTAACGATGCGTGTGCTTTATTTTTTTATGTGTTTTTCATGGGTGTTGGTTGAACTTGTGTTAAACACTACCTAAGAAGATCATAGAAGCATGTTGAGGCATGTTGCAACTTATTTATGTCCTCATTAAGGCTATGTTGGGGTCACTCTCATTCTCTTCCACCGTTGGAAAGTTTTTGTGCTAACCTGATTTCAAATTTTAATTGAAAATCGTGTACAAGCGACCTTCAAAGGCTTTGAAACTTGAAGACAGTATAATTACAAGTTGATGATTGTGAAAGACAAGTTAGATGTGAGATAGATGCGAGATGGTGTGTGTGATGTGGTTTTGAGTAGATCAGTGTGCATTTCAAGTGTTTAGTTCCTAAAGGTAGTGAACTTGAGTTTACTATATCTTTCAAGCATGTCTGCAAGTGTGTGAACAAATTGAGGTGGACTTCCTATTGTATTGAGAAGGTTTTATCTTTATAAAAATTCTCTTCTATCTTATTTTTAAATTTATGGTATTCAGACCTCATTGGATAGTGTGTCTAGTCTTGGCAGTGAGCCTTTGTATTGGGTTTTGGAATTCTTTATATTATGATCTAATCCTCACCATGGTTTTCCCTCAGTTGGTTTTCCACATAAATCTAGTGTACTTGTGTGTATGGTTTTTCTATTTCCAGTTTCTATTTCTGTATTTAATGATTAATCACACTAGCAGAGTAAAGGTTATATGAATTTTTGTAAATCTAGGTTCAGTTGAGGGTTTTGAAGATTAAAATTTATACAATTGATTCACCTCCCCCTCTTAGTTTTCATGTTAAACAATTGGTATCCTAGAGTGAGGCTCCTTCGAGAAGAGCTTAACCACTTTAAGAAGGTTCGAGATGGTGAACAAGGTCACTATTGAGTACCCTAGATTTGATGTCACTGACTATGCATTTTATTAAACAAAGAGGGAAGAATATATGTCATACTATGGATATGAGATCAAAAATTATATTCAAAACCAGTATGTTGCTCCTATAAATGGTCCAAGTACTACTGATGAAATCAAAGCGCATGAAATCAATATTAAGGCAAGTTTTTTTATTGTAAATAGTCTCTCACATTCTAAATTAGTTAAAGTTGTGAATTTGAAGACTACTAAAGAGGTTTGGGATAAGTTGGAAAACATGTATGAAGGAGGTGAAAAGGTTAAACAAGAAAAGTTGCAGAACTTGTAGGCACAATTTGAGATCATGCGAATGGGTGAAGATGAGAACATCAAATCCTACATGTAGAGAGTAGATGAGCTGACAGGTGGAATGAGAGGACTTAATGCACAAATAGATGAATCCAGGATATTGAAGAAGGTACTCAGAACTCTCCCATATGTATACAGTGAAAAGGTATCTGTTATAGAGGAAATTATGGATTATAATAATTATTCTAAAGATTAGTTGATTGGTACTCTAACCTCACTTGAAATAGGAAATCTTGGTTTGAAAAAAGGAACAAAGACAAAAACTGCATTCAAGGCTACAAAGGTGGGAGATCCGAATGAAGAAAATCTTATAAGAAGAATGAAAAATGGATGCAATAAGTATCAAGGTAAATTACCATTCAAATTTTTCAAAAGTGAAGGTATAGGTCATTATGCTTTGAGATGTCTGAAAAGAGCTAAAAGAAATAAATAGAGAGCAGGATGATGTTGCTTAGGTATTGCTAGAGAATTTCAAGTGTGTACTAGCAAGGTAAAGAGAATAAATGAAATATGATCAAAAGAGCATATTTTTTCAATGAAGATGCTAGTATTTTTTATGATGAGTCTAATTATGGAGATTTTGGTGATAATCAATGCATGCTCCTAGCTTTAAAAGATGAATCTACTACTACTAGCACTGAAAGATGTGTGAAGGAAAGTGCTCTGAAGAAAGTTGAAAGTATGGTGGTCTCTACTCTTCATTCTAAACAAGAAGAGAACTATTGGATCATTGATAAGGGCTTCTCAAATCACATGACTAGTGAAAAAAGTAAGTTAAACTTTCAAAATATGATGGAGGCTTAGTTAAGTTTGGAGATGATTTTGGTGCTAAGATTTATGGGATAGGTTCAATCAGGTTTGATGGCAAGCATAATACTGATGGTGTCTACTATGTTAAGGGTTTGAGACATAATCTCCTAAATATTGGATAGATGTGTTAAAAGGGATATAACCTTGTGTTCAATGATGAAGAATTTGAAATAAAAAAAGTGTCTGAAATTTTGATTTCTACTAGTAAGAAGACTAAAGGGAACAATTATCAACATAAAGGTGTTGATGGACATTGCTTTATGTATCAAATTCATGATAGTTGGCTATAGAACCAGAGGATGTGTCCTATGAATTTTTACAACATGGTGAGAATTAGTGTAGTACAAGCTATGAGAGATTTACAAAGAATTACAAAGTTTGTTAATGCAGTCTACAAGGATTGTTAGTTTGGAAAGCAAGCTAGAAACAACTTTAGGTCAAAGGAACAATAAACTATCGGACTACTAGAATTGATTCATACTGATCTTTGTGGTCCTACAAGGGTGAGAAGTCTACAAGGTGACAAGTATTTTATGCTTTTGATTGATGATTACTTTAGAATGACATGGGTTAATTTTCTTAGAGAGAAATATGATGCACTAGACAAATTCAATGCATTTGAGGCAATGGTTGAGAATGAAATAAATTTTAAAATATTTTTTTGAGATTTGACAGAGGTGGTGAAATCACCTCCAGTGAGTTTAACATGTTTTTTGAAGCCCATGGAATTAGAAGATAAGTATCTTCCCCTAGAACTGCTCAACATAATGGAGTTGTTGAAAGAAGGAACAAGACAATTCAGGAAGCTACGAGATCAATGATAATAGAGGCAAGTCTACTGGAAGTTTACTGGAGAGGAACAATTCACATTGCTATTTATGTGTTCAACTGAATTCAAGTGAAAGATAAAAACACTAAGACCCCCTATGAGCTATGGCGTGGAAAGATTCCTACACTCAATTATTTCAAGTTATTTGGAAGCAAATGTTATATCAGAAGAGATGAAGAAAATCTAGGAAATTTTGATGCTAGATGTGATGAGGGTATTTTCCTTGGATACTCTACTAGAAGAGAGGCTTACATATGTTACAATAAAAGGCTAAGAAAGGTTGTAGAAAGAACAAATGCCAAGGTTGATGAAGCATTCAAGAATTCAATTTAAGTTGATGGATATGTATTAGATGAACCTAATTGCAGAAAAGTAGAAGAAATAGTTGAAGAACAAGAAGTGTGGAATGAAAAAGAAGAATCTCTTAAAAGGGTTCCTAAAACCCATAAGTATGTGCAAAAGAATCATTCAGAAGATCAGATCATTTGAGAGAAGAGGAAAGGTGTGTTGATAAGAAGAAGAGCTATTGAAGTTGAGGTAACTTATTGCTTATTTTCTAAAATTGAGCCTAAGATAGTGAGGCATGTAAAGATGAATATTGGATGAAAGAAATGGAAGAGAAACTTATGAAAATTGAGAAAAATTAAAATTGGGAATTGATTCCTAGAATAGCAAACAAGAACATAATTGGAAGTGGTTTTTTCAGAAACACATTGAATGAGAATGGAGAAGTAGTAAGGGCTACTCACAAGTGGAAGGTATAGATTTTCAGTAGACATTTGCTATGGTGGCTAGAATGGAAGCTATTAGAAGGTTTTTGGAATTTGTTGCTCATAAGGACTTTAAATTTTACCAGATGGATGTGAAGTCTGCATTTCTAAATGGTGAGTTAGAATAAGTCTACATGGAACAATTAGAGGGTTTCTAGTTGTTAGATCAACCAGATATGGTCTACAGATTGAAAAAGGATTTATATGGTTTGAAGCAAGCTCCTAGATCTTGGTATGCAAGACTGGACAAATATTTGATTTAACAAGGTTTCAACAAAGGTACTGCAAATAGAAATTTATATTTCAAAATTGAAGATGACAAGATCTTGATAGTAATTGGGTATGTGGATGACATTATTTTTGGAGGAAATAAAACTATGTGTAAGATGTTTGCTAAAGAATTAAAAAAAGAGTTTGAGATGTTTATGTTTGGTGAGATGAATTTCTTCCTTGGATTGAAAATCAATCAAACAAACAAAGGGATTTTTATTTCACAATCAAAGTAGGCAAAAGAAATGTTGAAGAAATTTGGGAAGGATGGTTCCAAACCGGTATGCACTCCTATGGTGACTCACTACAAATTAAGGATGATGATTCACCTAAGGTTGATCAGAGAAAATACAAATCAATGATTGGTAGACTATTGTATTTAACTGCCACCAGACTAGATATCATGCATGTAGTTTGTCTTATGGCTAGATTTCAAGAGGATCCTAAAGAAACACATGTTGTGGCTATCAAGAAGATATTAAGATATCTAAAAGGCACTCTGGATCATGGCTTGTGGTATCCTAGGGATATTGATTTTAAACTAAGTTCTTATATAGATGCAGATTGGGTGCATTGTGCTTATGATAGAAAAAAGTTCAAGTGGTGGTGTATTCTTTCTTGGATGCAGATTGGTGTCATGGTTAAGAAAAAAGAAAGATTTAGTTTCCTTATCCACTACAGAGGCAGAATATATTGTTGCAGCATCTTGTTGCACGCAAGTCTTGTGGATGAGACAAACATTGAAGGATATAAGAGTAATGTATGATGATCCCATCTCAATTTTTTGTGATAATACAAGTGTAATTAACATTTCAAAGAATCTAGTGATGCACTTAAGGAAAAAACACATATCAATCAAGCATCACTTTTTGAGAGAGAAGGTTATGGATAATGAAGTAAAGCTTGAGTATGAACCTACAAAGGATTAGATTGCTGATATATTTACTAAGGCTCTTCCTAATGATAATTTTGAGTATCTTTGGGAGAAATTGGGGGTTATTGCCCCTCCTTTATTGAACTAGATGCATATGGAGATGCATCAGTCCAGTGGATATATGGATCTATCTTCCTTCTAAACTGATGTTTGGTGGCTATCTCTCAGAGGGAGTAGGTAGCATCATGTTTTTTCATTATGCAATAGATTGGATTTACTCTTAAGGGAGAGTATTCAATACTAGTAAGGTTCTTGGTGACAAAGGGGAGAATAATGTGTAGTGTCAAAAAATGGGTCCTTTGACATTTTTGCACTTGTTTGGGTCCTCCTTGTGGATTTTGGGTTAATGTTAACTTGATTTGGTGTTGTAATGTGGATAACACATTCACACTAGGTCTTGGGCCCTTGTGAACTAATGTATTTCAATGGTGCCTTGTAAAAGTGTTGTAACACACTTTCACACTTTTCTAGGGTTTAATCAATTAACTAAGCATAATAAACATAATTTTAATCATAATTAACATTAATTATTCTTTATTTGGAGTGTTGTAAAATGTTGTAACACACTTTCACACATGTTTAGGCTTATCATTGATAATTGGGCTTTCTTATGCTTTAATTGGCCCTTTTTTGCATCCACAAGCCTCATTTATTGCATATTTTTGAGGATAATCCTGACAAAAATCATTACCCAAACATAATTAAGTTGTTTCTAGCTTGTGTGGCCTAGATTTTGTGATTTGGGACTCATTTTCCACCTTGGGAGAATGAGTCTCACCAAGATTTTTGGGTCCCAAACCTGTTTTTACACCTCTCTAAACACTTTTGATTTTTTGTCCCATACATTATGCCAGATGGGACTCATTCACCATCTTTTGTGAGCGAGTCCTGTGTGGCCCAAAACTAAAATTAATTCAAATTTCTAGTGGTATTTTAGTCTCCTAGATCTGATGTCAGCTTGTAGTGTTGTAATTTTGAGAATTCTTGCATAATTAAGTATAAATAAAAGATTCTTTCACTCATTTTTACCTAAGACTTTTTGTCAAAGTATTCATAATAGAAAATTAAGTTCACAAGAGCATTCAATAACTCACAAGGGCATTCAAGTTTCTTTGAGGGTATATTCTTCACCAATTTTTGTAGCAATTCAAGATCCATCAATCATATCAAGCATCAAGCATGTTAGTGAGCTAATGTTTTTATGTAGCATTGAAGATCCAAGATTAAGCATTGTTCTATTCTTATTGTCAAAGATCAAGATCTTCATCCTTCATGGGCATTTCATGATTGAGTTGTAGATTTATAGAAATCATCTACAAGACATCATCATTCAAGGTATCTTGTTCATGTTTCATGTTTCATGTCCTTGATTCATTGTTTCATCATTTGGTTTAATTACCTACAAGGGGTTTGACCAAGGAAAACCCCTATTCCCTAACAATCAACAAGTTTTCCCCTCTTTAATATGTGATTAGAGGTTTGTAGATTGAAGAAAAGTGAATTTGAAGCCTTCAAAAGCACCAAAATGACAAAGTTGCAAATGTTGTCAAAGTTGTAATGAACAGTTGTTGAGACTCACAGAAGCTCAGATCTAGGGGAAAATATATATCCAATTTACATGAAATCATTGGGAAAGTGCTTATTTTATCCATCATCAGAGGCTTGCAAAGTTTCAATTCAAGATTCTACTCTTAGGAAACTTCACGACAAAACATGATTGATCCCCTAGTTGTGGCGAATGAGTCCCACTATATGAGTTTTTTCAGAGATCTTCGCAAATCTGCATACCCATTTGGCTAGAACGTACTCCTGTATAGAAATCTAGATCTGGGACTAATTCTCCCAGAATGTTGAATGAGTCTCACTAGGCTAGAAAATCATTTTTTTCAAGTTTTTAGAGCTCCATGCCATCTCCAACAAGTTTCCAAGTGCACTCTTTCTATTTTATAATTTTTTTTCTTGGTTTGTTTGCATTTTTAAGTCAATTTAGTTCAATTTTGCATCATATTAGGGTTTTTTCATTTCATCTTGCTTGTCATACATTATTCCAAGTCCCAGCTTGGTGGTGAACCCCTTTTCTAATATGAAATCATGTCCTATAATACCCTATTTTCAGATCTCTTGCCTCTATTCTTGTGGTGAGATCTCTAGGGTCATCCTTGAATGTAAAGTATAGAAGATTGTTTCCCTAGGTCCTAAAACCATAATGGAGACAAAATTCTATATTTCATTTTGGTGAACCTACATCTAGAATACCTTCTTTTCTAATTTGGAGTCCATCATCATCCTAGAGCTATCTTGCATTAACTTTTCATTCTATTTTCCATTAGTTAATTGGAATTCTAGGGTTTCAAAATTTTGCATTAGTGAAAGTGCATATAGTTTGCATTTTCACATCTCAAATCATTACAAATCATCTAAAAATTGCATTTGCATTTAGGATACACAACATACAAACTAAAAAGAATCAAAATCCATTTAAAATTCCAATTTTTTTTGAAAAAAATCTATATTGGAACCGATTTGCCATCTTGGGCGAATCAGTCCTAGAACAGATCTAAAACTACCTCTTATAGCACTAAAAACCTTTTTTTAAGCTTTTATTTGCTACCATTGGTTAGTTGTTTCATTGGGTTGACTTTCTGTTACATGCATTTCACTAAATCTAGCTTAAATTAGTACATTTCATGCATTGCTTCATTCCAAATTTGCATTTGCAATATTTCATTTTTTAGGTCATTGCATAATGTAACCAATAAAATACCTTGAACTTGAAAACTGAAAATTACATTTCATTTTAAGTCTTTGCATTACATTTTGAATTTCCATAAATTATTGTTCAAAATTTTTAGCTTTGGTCTTTTCCAAATTTGCAAAGAAAAAGTTAGTCAATAAACATGTTAGTCATTCATTCAATGCATTCCCTAGTTATGAGAGTCTTTTAAGGTGAAAAAGTGGACATGTTCATGCTTTCCTTAACCCTACACCCACTTTTATCTATCCTATTTGTGAGGATGATGTGATAGAAGAAGATATAAGCATGGACATTCATGATGATCATAATTTTTCTTCTCTCGATACCTCTCCTTTTAGTGACGAAGGTATCTCAGTGAAAGAAGATCCAATAATTGAGAATCATGAGGGTCTTGTTTTCT
The DNA here is from genome assembly GCA_007115665.2 of Sequoiadendron giganteum. Classification (NCBI taxonomy): domain Eukaryota; kingdom Viridiplantae; phylum Streptophyta; class Pinopsida; order Cupressales; family Cupressaceae; genus Sequoiadendron; species Sequoiadendron giganteum. Next base: position 107,063,000 of record CM021107.1, on the reverse strand, counting down.
CTTCTCCTCATTCCCCTTGGGAAGATAGTATAACAATAGAATATGAAATCATTTCCACCACCTTACTTAGCTTATAGTCCTCTTTCAACATTTCCCCTACTTGTGACAATGCTATAATTATGAATAACCTTGAAAATGACATTTTTGAGGAAGACATGTTGGTGTCTGGAGATCTAATAATTGAGATATTTGACAATCCTACTTCACCCACTTGGGAAGATAGTATAGGGCATAAGGGTGTAATTGTAGATAATCATGATAATCACATTGACTCTTCTCCTAATATCCTTCATAGTAATGAAGACAATAGTTTGGTTTTAGAAGATATACTTGAAAGTCATGACAATCTCATTTCTCCCTTTCCTAATACTCCTACCATATGGGAAGATCTATTTGGTAAGCATGAAAATCATAGTGGTCCTTCTCTTCATGCCTCTCCTAGTTGGAATGAAGCTACTTTTGTCACAAAAAAATATATCCTTGGACATTTTCATGCTCATTTGGGTGTTTCTTATGGATTTTGGCCTAGTTTTTCCTAGATTTAATTTTGTAATGTAGTAAAAACATTCACATTAGTTCTTGGACCCTTGTGAATCAATAAGAATTCTATGGTGTCACGTAAAAGTGTTGTGAAGTGTTGTAACCAATTTCACACTTTTCTAGGACCTTTTTAATATATTTCACTTAAACAACCTTTTTTAATCACTTACCAAGTCTTATTTAAAAGTGTTGTAAGGAGTTGTAACTATTGAACTCAAGGGAATAGTAAGAGGGGGGGGTGAATTAGTGTTCTGCAAATCTAAACTTTATTAGTTTGATATTTAAACCATTTCAACATTAAACCAAAAGAAAGATGCAAACACACAAAGTAATCATCCACAACACCATAACACAAGGATTTTTGTGTGGAAACCTTGTTAGGGGAAAAACCATGGTGGAGGTTAATCAACAACTTGAGTACTCAAATATAAGTTTTGCAAAAGGGAATGCACTTGCATTCATGCACACTACCTAGAGCTCACTGCTCAAAGTATAAAGGCTCATTTCCTTATTAAAGTTCAGATTAGGACCATCTGAAAGGTTGAAATGAAGTAGTGGCATATACTTATGCTAGGTTACAATTTCAGTTAGGCTCATGGATCAGATTCTAGACCTTATGTCTAATTTTTCTCTTCACTATGCTATGCTCTGCAATTCACATCATAAATCCATGCACAGATGAATTCACACCACTATTCTTCTGAATTTCATATCACACACTAATATACTTCACATACTACATATTTACTCTCTCAAAATGATACAACTGATCTCATATATATATATATATATATATATATATATATCTACTATCAAGGATTTGATCATTCATATGTCAGCTTACATAAAGAATAAAATACTTTTCAATTGTCAGCTTAAATCCATAGATAGTTCTTTATGTGCACCACCCATATTTAGTCAAAGCATAGTGAGGACCCAAATAAACATATTCAAACATAGAAACATTTAACAAATTACTTCCTAAACATCCCTAACGACTAATTTTTCCAAGTCAGCCTTCTAGCACATATAACCAAAATATTAGTGCACCGGATCTCCTAGATCGTACACCACTAAATGCGTAGCCACAAAAATTTGGAATAAGGTATTACAGATACCCAAAGATCTTCCCTGAAAAGCGCAACATGAATTGATAATAAAATAATGCACATTGATCGACAAACTCAGGTTTAATCGAACGCCCTATTCTTCATTATGTTTTGTTGGTATGAACCAATACAAAAATATGGACCTGATGCATGAATTTAGGTTTCCATCAATGACAACAATATAGGCCATATTCCAATAGTAGCAAACTCTCACAATTTTCTAGGCTTGTCATCAATAATTACACCTTTCTTATGCCTTAATTGGCCCCATTTTACACTTACAGGCCTTATTTAAATGTATTTTTGAGAATAAACCTGATAAAAATAATTTAATACATCTTAATTCCTGACACCCACTTAAAATTCTTAAGTGGTACCAAGTTTCCACTTTGGGTGACTTAGTCCCATTTAGCTCAAAAATCAAAATAACTTCAAAATTTTGGTGGGTTTTTATTTTCTAAGACCTAAGGTCGGCCTGTGATGTGGTATTTTCAAAAATTAGGGCATAATTGTGTATAAATATGAGGTTTTCCATTCATTTTTGGGTGTTGGTCCTTCTCTTCTCTTTTGATTCACTCATCACTCATTCATCATTCATCATTCTTCTCAAGCAAGCTATGGTTTTGGCATTCTAAGTCATCAAGAAGCATTCAAGGGCAGATTCTTCAACCATTGTTGCAAAAATTTAAGATCAATCGTCATGGAAATTTTCTAATCCCATTACTTCATTTTTATGCTTCATTATATTATTTCATCATTTTGGTTTAATTACCTAAAAGGGGTTTGACCAAGGCAAACCCCCATGCCCTAACATTCAACATTTATCTTTCTCTCTTTGTGTGTTTGTAGATTTAGGCATCTTGAAGGCCTGGAAATTATTGAAGAATAGTTTGTAAAATTGTTGAATACATCTCCTTGTTTGCAAAGGAAAAATATCGACAAAAAGTCACTTACAGTGCCAGAAATCAGAGTTTTAGATCCAAATACCTAGAGGAGTAGAATGTGCAGACCAAGAGCTTTCATTTCCACTTTCAAATTTTTTCAGAAAAGCCAAAGTAGAATAAGTCACCATCAATGGTGAATTAGTCCCACTGTACATGTTTATATTTTTCTACATATCTGGATACCCATTTGGTTGAAAAGGGCTTCGATGCAATTTCCCAAATCTGGGACTAGGTCCCCCAGAATGGCGTAAGTGTCCCAAGAGGCTAATATTCTAGAATCAGCAACATTTTCAGTCCCCATTCCATTTTTAAACACATTTACAGGTGCATACCTTCTATTTCAAAACTTTCAATTTAGTTTGGTTTGCATTTCTAGGACATTTAGTATATGTTTGCATATCACAATGTGTTTTCAAACAAAGTGCATTTTCTAGATTTTGCATTACTAGTTAGTTTATTTTATCAGTTCTTTGCATCTAGGGCATTCTATTTAGACATATTTTAATCATCTTTTCATTATTCTTGAGTGAACCCCCAGGTTTTTGTGGAATACCTTTCTCCTTTTAGGTGAAAAATCCTAGAAGTGTAAGGGAGCATCCTTCTGTAGAAATTTGTGGTTCGCTACTTTACAAAATATAATGATGGATGAACATATTGCAATCTCTCTTACTAAGGTAGCTAATACAACACAAGATAATGAGACCTTAGAGAAAAATGACAAATAAATAGAGCCTTACCCTAATATCCCAACTATTAATAAACAAGACAATTCAACCATTGGTCATTCCACTACTTGTGATGAAGTCATTTTGGAAGAACTAAGCTTTAAATGTCAAGAAAATTTGGTTTTTAGTTCTCCTAACAACTCTCCTCCTAGGGATAATATCATGGTGTGAGAAAATGAAAAAAATAATAAGGCGGCTTCCTTAGGTGATGATAGAAAGGTGATTCTAGATTGCCCTTTATTAGAAATACATCAAACCAAGACTATTGCTCAGTTATGAATGCACAATTTTCCATTAGACCCCCTTCGATTAATGGACCTCCTACATATCTTGTGGGACATCCTAAGAATCCTCTAGCTCTTTACCCACCTTCACACAAACCTCAAACTCACAACCAACCCAAACTTATTCTTTACCCACCTTCACACAAGCAATAAACTCAAAACAAACTTAAAATTATCATTTATCCACCTAAGCATAACATATCACAACAACCGATTCATGATACCATTTCTAATACATATAACTCTAGGAACAATCTGCAACCAATAAAAACAGCTTCAACATCCCTCCCATTGCCTAATCCTATCCTACCTAACCCTATCTTAGCGGGTCCACCTCGTGGAAAGGAGTATGATCTTGTCGAATGACTTAAGAATAATCCTACTAAGATATCATTATGGGACCTTATTCAAGCCTCCCCTCATTATCACAACATGATTCAAATTTATGTGCAATAAGTTCCTATCCATTCTAATGCGCAACCAAATGATATAGTAGCCATGATCCAAGCAATAAATGCTAAGATTGTTTTCCACCAAAGTGAACTCCCCCCTTTGGAAGTGCAAAAAAAAAATGATGCTTTCAAAATCTTAGCTCAATACAATAGGATAGGGATAAAGTGAATCCTTGTTAACAATGGCTCAACCCTTAATGTGTGTAGCGTGAACCTCTTGGATAGACTTCATGTGAATAAATCAAAAATTCAATTGGTCTCTTTATCTATTAGTGGATTTGAAAATGTTGGAAGGGAACTGCTCGGTGTGATTACTTTTCCTATTACAGTTGGAAAAGCTACATTAGAAACCCCAATCCATTTCATGCCTGGTAATCTTTCATAAAATCTCCTTTTAGGAAGACCATGGATTTATGCAATGAATGGGGTCCCTTCTACTCTTCATCATAAAATTAAGTATGTCTACAAAAAAATAGTGTACACACTTGGCACTTGTCATGAGCCTTATAGTGTTTTACAATTTGAGAAAAACAACAAAAACCCCTTAAAGAAATTAACACCAACTACATAAGTAGAACACCCACAATAGAAAGACAAAGAAAAACACATTGAAGAAGTCAATAAGCTATTAGGAGATTATTGGGGTTCCTTAGACTTCAAACCAACATTCATGGGAGAATACAAGATCATAACCAAAGATTCAAACAAGGGAAATGAAAAAGTGACACTGTCAACACAAATTTAGATGAACCTTGGAAAGCATCCACCTCAGCAACTTTAGAAGAAAAAGAAAATTACATGATAAAAATCGATGAACTTAATCATGAACAACCATCAAATCCAAAAGAGATGAAGAAGCTTTATGGAAAAGGTTATGAGCTTATGAAACAACTTGGATATAGTGGAAAAGGATGTGGTGCTAAAGATAAAGGTATTCATGTCCCTAAAGAGCATAACATGCAAGAAACAATTCATGAATTGGTTATTGTCCTTTCATATAAATTAACCCATCAAATAATCCTTCGATCAACATCAACACTCTTACAAAATATTCTTGTAATCTGAATTTAATAGTAATGCATCCTGAACTGATAGACACTAGTGGTCTTGGTTGTTATCCTTTGCAAGAAATGAAACAAAAAAAGACATGTTCGCTTAATGTCAATGTCATCTCACAAAAAACTAATTATTTGAATTCATTATATTTTACATCTTCCTTTCAAGGAGAGAACAAAATCTCACAATCTATTTAAGAGTCATGCATAGGTATGACATCTATTACTAAGAAAGAGATATCTTTGTTGCAGAATAAAGGAACATCTTTTATGGATCAAGAGAGTATCTTGGTGAAACTCCTCCAAGATCGTCCAATATCCCTCCCTCCAAGAACACAAAAGAAATTTTATTACAAGACTTGATTTTGTGCATATCATAGATTTCATGGTCATGCTACTAATGAATGTAAGGATTTGACTAATCAAATTCAACATCTCAAGAAGTGTGGGTCTCTTCCTTGTGTTGAAGCACCTAATTCCTCTAACTAATACTTATTTTCATCCTATTCGGCTCATCCTTGTCTTGCACTAAGTGGGGGCAAGAGGTTAGTTAGCCTTGTCCTAGTATGTCACTTGTCATTATCTCTTTTGGCTAGTTAACCACCTTCCGTGAACATATAAGAGAAATCTTTGGATTTGGATGATGTGCCTTAAGTTGGCTCATATGTGACATACTCAGTTATGTATTGTGGGGGCAATCCCTTCCCTTTTCATGATGTAGTTTGATTTGGAAACATATGACTCGGCATAGGTTTTTCTAAATAAGCTCTCGTGTCTTCCTCTACTTTAAAGGAATTACTCATAGTAATGGTGTTAGCAACCACTTTAAAGTGGGGGCATACATCGAAACTCATGTTTGATTGTGAGATTTTATTTCTTCCTATGATGCATCATTTTCTTGGTGGTGTCATTGGGTTTGATTACCTCTGAGAGTGTGATATTTCTTTGAATTATCTCTCTTGGAAACATTAAGAATGGTGTTCCAGGTATGTGCAGGATCATCATGGAAAAAACGGGCCATTAAGTGGCGATAAAATTCAGAAAAATTAGAGTTAGGCAACTTGACCTAAAAACTAAATAAGTTATCTATATTATTTCAAAAATATGTAAGAATAGAATCTGTAGAAAATTGAATTTAGTTTCTAAACTACTAGGTTTTTTTTTTCTTTTAAATCTATTTGGTGAAAGTTTAAAATTGAACAATGTAGTAGTACTTAAATTTTAGGGAAAAAATAAGAAGTAGGTGTCTATCTGACCACCCTAACCACAATAAAATGATAATATTTTTTAATAATATTTTAGATATAAGTAGAGGACTCATGTCCTGATGCGATGCATATTTTTTTGTAATTTTTTTCCAAGTAAATAATTAATTGTGAATTTTTTATTACAACTTTTAAAAAATATAAAAACTTGTATTTATGGGTATGTGCAAGATCATCATGGAAAAATCAGGCCCTTAAGTGGCAATAAAATTTAGAAAATCAGAGTTAGGCAACTTGATGTAAAAATTTGAATAAGTTATCTATATTATTTCAAAAATATGTAAGAATAGAATCTGTAGCAAATTGAATGTTTTTTCTAAACTACTAGGTTTATTAATTTATTTTTAAAATTTATTTGGTGAAAATTTGAAATTTCAATGGACTAGTACTTAAATTTCAAGGAAAAAATAAGAAGTAGGTGTCTGTCTGACCACCCTAACTACAATAAAATGATAATATTTTTTTATAAGATTTTAGGTATACGTAGGGGACTCATGTCCTGATGTGATGCATATTTTTTTGTAATTGTTTTCCAAGTAAATAATTAATTATTATTTTTTTATTACAACTTTAAAAAAATATAAAAACTCATATGTCTGACCACCTTAACTTGGTCAAAAATTGACGAAATTCATTTTTTTTTTTAATCTTATAGTATGTGAAACATAGAATGTGACAGATGTTTTGGATTCAAAAAATGTGATACCATGCTATAGATTTTTTTCAATCAGCCTATTAATCAGGACTTGAGTTGTAATTCTAATAGAAAATGAATAATAATAATTTATTAAATTCAAAGTAAAACATAATTTATATTGGTGGAAAGCTGAGAATCTCCTTTAAAAACTTGTTGATGGTGTTTTCTACACAGCAACAATTTAGACATAATATGACATCCTATCTCTCTTGAAAGGTAAATCTCTATGGGAAAAGAGATAACCCCAAGGTCTCTAATGTCAGGTCTTGACAATGCAGAAAAACAACTCAGTGATAAATGTGAAAATGCTGGTAATCACAATGGGACCTTACTACGAACAACACTAGATTTCGAATCTATCAAATATAAACAATAAATTGATACTTTGAAACTTGATTGGAACCCTAATAATAAAGAAACAACAAAAGATAAAGGTTTCAGAGATAATCTTAAAACTACTTCTAACCCTAAGATTGAAAATGCCAAAGGATAAAATGTTTAAAATGGACTGATCTCTTGTAAACTATTTTCTACTTGACCCAGATGAATCTGCAATTCCACAGAAATAGTGCAATATTCTAAGGTATTTAAATATTTTCAAATTATAAACATTCATTCAACCAATTCTATTGCAATTAAGATGAACAAACCCTTATAACTGAACTAAGCACAATTATAAGTCCAGGCTAACTTTGCAAAGCAGCTAACAATCAACTAACTGTAAAAAGTATGGACTAGAGATCACTGCAAATATTCCAAACATGAAACCCTAAGCATTAGCAAACAATTTAACCATAAACTATTAAGAAATTTGAAAGATAGAATAACAAGAACCATGCTAGATGAGATTCTAGAAGATACATACTAAACACAATATCTCTCTTATATTAAATCATCCAAAATAGCAACAACTCCGATTTTTTTTGTAACACTTTCTTGATAATAAACCCTAATTCGCTCTAATATCACTTAACTATTTCTCTCCTGATCTACCTATCCTTCTATATATATTTTCTAATCTCTATCTATATCTCCAAATGAGGCAACATGCTTGTTTTATAAAGAATCCTTAAGATAGGTCAGCCCAAATGATAATTTTACAATAAAACATGACCTACAAGAGGTCGGCCTCAAAGAATAATTCAAACATATGAAATGTGCCATTGGCACCAATTTCATCCAAAACCGCCAAGATACCAAAAGGTCGGCCAAATACATAAGAATTAATGGGAAGCACAAATACCAATGTAACCCTATATAGTCACTCCCCATCCTTGTCCTCCTCTTTATCTTCTCCACCATGTACGGCCAAAAGAACCCTATCCAGCTCAATAATAGGTGGCACAAGCAAAACCCTAATCCTTCTCTAAAGAGACTTGATGTCATCTCTTACTTGCCTAACTGCACCATCCCAATCAGCCTTGTTGGTCAAATACCTATCGATGACTGCAATATAAGTTGCAGCATCATCCAACTGATGTCCACTAACTGGCCCTTCACTGACCAGAGAATAAACATCTCTCCACCATTCTCTAAGCTGCTCCAAACTGAGATGCTTTGGATCAAACTTCTTCCTTCCAATCATGACCTCAAAGAAAGAAATGCACTTATCATGAACACTGGTCAAAGCATCCTCAATCTGCCTCGCCTGTTTATGGATCTTTTTCGGGGCCTTCTACCTCATTTGCAGGATTTCAAACCACTCCCAAGGTTCAAAAACTCTTGGAAAAGGAAGAATCCTGTATTGTACCAATTTGTCTTCAGTAAATCCCATGATTGTTTAGTATTTTGCAACAGGAGGTTGGTATCAACATTATCTTGTGCCAATGTAACCTTTAACCAATCTATCGATCTTAGTGCATCCCCTCTAGTTGACAATATGCCCTTAATGGCATCATCTCCTTTAGCTTGGGCACTCTGCAACTAGGTAACTGCAGCATGTGAGGTTCCCTTCATCTTTTCTCACTCAGAGATTGTTTCCTAGGGTAAGAATCCTGTAGTAGAAGAGGAGGAGCCAATAGATTGCAAAGGTTTCATCAACTCTTGCAAGTATTTCAAGTATTTCTTTAGTTTTTCATTCTCCTTCTCCATCTCATGCCTAGTTTGCACTTCCTTCTTCAATCTCCCCACAATCACTACACTAGAGCCCTTATATTCCTCAATGTCCTACTCCATGGTAGCATGCCCCAAGTCAATAGTCTACAAATTATAGTCTTGGGTAGTCACATTGTCTCTATCTTTGTTTGGAGCAGGGGTAGAAACATGGGACACTTTACTACCTGACCCATCTCTTTCAATTTGGGAGACAACCCTTGCTTTCTTTTTAGTCTTTTCCTTCTCTACATTAGCCATGAGGGCATCCCAATTAGGAGGAGCATCCTCCACTATCACCATTTTATTCTTCAATTCCCTCTCAAGCCAATCTGGAATAGTGTACCCAACAGGCACTGTTTCTTGTTTATCTTTCTCTTCCTCTTGTTGATTGGTAGTTGCATCCTTTTCAGCACTTGGACTTTTAGCAATATCCACCGTTGGGATCTTCTTCTCTTTTACCTGTTCCTCCACAACAACCTACACTTGTGAAGGGGCCCTAGCTGGTATTTCTTCCTCCTTTTGAGGAGACTTATTCATTTGTTCCCTCACAAGTGAATCTGCATGTGCCACCAAGGGAGATTGAACCACCCTATCAATTTTTGCCTCTGCATCGAAAAGGTCTCCTTCTTGAAACTCTTCCTTGCCCAAATCCTTAGGACTTTCATCCTTCTTTGGCTCCTCCCGTGTGTTACCAATGTCCTAAGGAATGGAGACACTCACTTGCTCAACAATAGGGATACTAATTGAAACATTCTCCTTTGCTACAGTATCCCTTGGGGAAGGAGTTTGTGACCTCATGTAAACCTGTGTCTTTTCCCTTGAGCTTTCCACCTCTACCACTGGTGGCTCAATGTCCTTGTCAACCTTAGGGGCTTCCTCCACCTTCTGTGACAATTTTGTAACTCTTCTTCTCTTTATTAGTGGTGGAGCACTTTCAACCTCCTCCTCTTCTTCCCGCTTCTTCTCAACTTCTTTCTTTGAGGCATGCTTCCTCTTCTTTGCAACAGGCTTCCTTTGTTTGCCTACCTCTACAGCCTTCTCAGCTTGAACTTCCCTTACCTAGATTCTGAAAGGAGAATCCACTTTCTCTTTGCCTTTTGGACCTGGTTCAAGTGAAGCCTCAGAAGTAGAATGAGACTCTAAGTCTCCCATCAATTCATAGGTGCATAGAACACCCTAGCTCTCTAGCTCTACCATCTTGTGCTTCAAACCACATCTTAGTATATTTGATCACTAGGGCCATGACCTGATCTAAATCAGTCTTTTCTTCCTCTAACCAGTCAACTTCTCCCACTGGTTTATCCTTTACTGCCTCATAAACATGACCCTGGATCACATTTCCATCTTCCTCCACCTGGTCCAAGATGGCCTTTACATTGTACAATCTCACCAAGTCTACTGGCAACCTAGAAAAACTCTTATTTCTTACCTCGAACTCATCAGCAAGGTTAATCCAGTAGTCCTCAATGTGAGCCTTATGGATATATTCCCTAATGGCCTTCTTCTGAGCCTCGCTATTGATATCAAACCTCACTCTTTTGGAATGGAAGGAGAGACCAAGAGCACCCATCTCCTCCTCAGAAGCATGAGAAGACTGAATGGAGGCACAAACCTCACCCATTCCTATCTTTAGGGGGAAATCATTCCCAAAACCTGTCTTATGCATTTCTCCCTTCACAACATTATCAAAGTCACAGATTTGTCTAGTGACTTCCAACAATACAATATGATCAGTGGGATATCTAGGGAGTCTGTAAGGAGTCCTCTAAAAACCATCAATTCTAATGTATGAGAAGTTTGGGAATTGGATAAACCATGCCCCATATCTCCTTATTAATTCCTTTGCCTTGTCTAAGATTCTCATATGCTCTGCACCCTGGAGAAATCTAGTAATGTACATTGTGAAGGCATCGTTTGACCTCTTGTAGCTTCCACTAGTTAAGTGCAATTGTGGATACACTTCATAGATGGAATCCTACCTAAAAATACCCCTAGTGCTCAACCCCTTGTATGGGTGAAGTCTGGCCAATGAATACACTAGGTAAGAGGTCATAGTGAAAGTTTTGGTTTGCAAGACATTACACAATTGCTAATGGATCACCACACTAATAACACCTGCCCAATGATAGTCAATTCCCTGCTCCATTCTGGCAATCACATTAAACATCCAAGTCTCAAAAACACCTACACTCTTCAATCCCACCAACCTACTAAGAAGAGTGATGACATTGTAGTACTCTCTTTTGAACTTAAGCCTGAATAGTTGCTTAGGCTACTTGGAGAAATGAGATTTAGGCTTCTCTAGCCAAGAGTTGATCACCTGCTGAGATTTGACTATATTCTCCTCATAATACTTTATAGCAACATCTATGATGAAGCCCACCACATGGGACCTATCAGGCGTGTCAAAGGTTGCAGTAATAGATACAAGACTAAAACCTGCAAGAATCTTGCCTTGGGGACCAATTACTCTCTATGTCCCTCTATCATAGTTTTTGGCAAACTCAAGCACCAGCTCATAGCACTGCACTCTAGAAGGAAAACCTTCCACATGAGCTAGCCTGGAGTCCACCATTCTTTTTTGCAACAGAGGATGGCTCGATGCTGACATCTCAGCCTTGAATTCCTCATAGTCCCACATGCCTATGTTTGTATCTATGATTCTTCACCAAATTGAGGTCAGCTTACTGGTATAGGAGCACCTTAAAGGTCTTTTGGAAGATCTTGTTGATTTGGCTTGTAGGTGGTTCTAGCCAACCACCAAGGGAATAAGGACTATGATGTAAAGTCCCAAGAGTTTTTTTGATATGTGTTTTATGGAAAACTTATGGTAGTCTAGAGCTTTGAAGTTTGGAGAAGCCTTAATGATGAAACTAGGCAAATTTGGCAATGTAGTCTTGGCTATTTGTCCTAAAAGTTGGAATAGGGCATTAATGATGCTCTAAGCCCAACCCAAGGGTCCTAGCACATGGGAGAAAGGTATATAAGGTCAACAAGACCCAAATACCTGGGTTAGAGGATTGATTTTACGAATTGAGATTTGAGAAGGAGATTTTGTGACTTGGAAAAGAGAAAGTTTTCATTGAATTTATGTGTTTGAGCCTTCATCCAGTCAAGAATGGATTGAAAGGACTTATCTAATGATTTGATTCTTTCATTTGTGTCACTTACTATTTGAAGCATTAGATTAGTCATTTAATTCAACTGGATATCTTTTTGCAAGCTTTTTTGGTGTTCTTGGTCTCACTGCTGGTTCAGGCCAGTTTTGTAAAACAATGATCCCCACTTGGAATCAAGTAGGGGACAGTGTGTACAGTGTAAATAGGGTGTTTTGGAGACTTGGTTTGCAGGGGAGGAGATGAAAACAACAAGCATTAGGCAAGTGCAAGTGCATTTTGGCTAGTTGCTTGGAGAGGATAGCAACAAAGAAAGTTGCTAAATGGATTTGTTTTTGCCAATCAGAGGTATGGAAGTGTGGGCACATGTATCTCAGACATGTGTGTGCAAGGAGGAGAGTTGAGGAGGTCGTTGAAGCCTTCAAAGGAGAAAACAAAGCCAAAAACCCTAGAAACCCTTGAAAATAGGGGGTTTGAGGATAGTCATATGTACAGACCCTATTAGGACCTAAGACCTAGAAAATATTGAAGCCTAGGAGGTCTATAGAGAGATTCCATGAAGATATTGGGGATTTGTTAAGGAAGTTTAGGCGTAAAGGCAGGAGCACTAGTTTTAGGAGGCCTAATTGGGGCAAAAAGGCTACAAGGCCTAAAAACTAGGTTTCTTGAATGCGATGGAAAAATGAAGAAAGAAACCTATAAGAAGGATCAGGGTGGAGGAAGATCACCCTAGGAATAGTTGAAAGACTTATTCCAAGTCCCAAGAAATGTTTGGGAACTTTGTGGAAAAATTGAGTCCATGGGAGCTCATGGTGATTTGAGAGTGAAGGCGAGCATTTGAAATTGGTGGAGAGTTCTAAAGGAGTTAGGGGTCTTAGGAGTGGTCTCTAAGTAGGGTAGAGAAGGATACCCTAGGAAGACCAAAGAATAGGTCTTAAGAAGAGCAAATGTGCTCTTGAGGGATAGGACTCCCCATCAAATTGGTATCAGATCCAATAAAGGCTTGGGAATTGAGAAGTGAATGTCAGAGAGAAGGGAATCCATAGGAGAGAACACCATGGTGACCAATGCAGAGCTATCTAGAGACTTGAAAGAGTAACAAGAAAATAATAGCTGCCTTGAAGAGGCTATGGAATAGATGAAGCACAAACTAGAAGAGGTGGCAGAGACTGCAAGCAAGATGAAGGTACAATTAGCAGGGGATAAAGATAAGGGTAAGAATCAAATAGAGGAAGACATAGAACCAAAAATTGAACCTCCACTAGCAGAGGAACCCTTCCTCAAAGCATTGAAGGCATTAAGTTGCAAGGCACTTGAAGGTGTCCCTGTGTTCATAGGAAGAATGGATGTAGAGTTGGTTATGGAATTGATCGAGGGAGTGGAGAATCACTTTGAATGTGATGGTGTTACTGAGGCACAAAAGGTGAAGATAGCCAAATCAAGGTTAAGAGGAAAAGCATTAACTTGGTTGAAGTTCTTGCAAGAAGAAAGAGAGAAGGAAGGCAAGAAACCCATAGGAAGTTGGAAAAATATGGTGGCTAAAGTGAAGGAGAATAATCTACCCGAGGAGTATGATATCCAATTACGCAAGAAGAGGCAAAATCTCAGACAAAGAGACCTAGATGTAGCTACCTATATAGAGGAGTTCCAAAAACTAAGCCTCAGATCTAGAGTGCAAGAAGTTGAAAGCATCAAGGTTGCTAGGTATCTAAATGGCCTTAGGTGGAACATACAAGAAGAGTTGAGTCTCTTTACAGTTACTAATCTCCATAGCTGCTATCAAATGGCTATTAAAGTGGAAGAGAAACTGAAAAAGAAACAAGAATCTAACACCAGGGGTAAAGGAAGAGGTAGAGATCCTAGAGGTGGACATAGAAGAGGTTTTGGTGGAAGGAGCAATGAGAACGGAAGCCAAGGTGATTCCAAGGTTGGAGAATAGTCCCATGAGATAAATAATAGAGGGGGATATAGAGGTAGAAGCTCTAACAATGGTGGAAGAGGCAGATCAGGAGGATTCAGAAGAAGTTCTCACTTTTCTTCCATGAAGTGTTACAATTGTGGACAGTTGGGTCATCCGGCTTATAGTTGTCTTGACAAGCCAGCATCTTCAGAAAGTGAGAGGAAGATCAGCTATGTTCAAGAAGAGGACTACTCCAAACATTCAGAGGTAAGTTTGGATTTAGAGAAGGGTGAAAGTCTCATGTTGAGAAGGATTTTGATCAAAGCACCTACCGAGGATGAACACAAACAAAGGAGAGATCTTTTTAGAGTCAAGTGCAAGATATTAGGTAAGGTTTTCAAAGTCATCATTGAATTAGGATCTATTGATAATGTCATCTCAGAGGAGGCAGTACAAAAGTTGAACCTTAACAAGAATCCCCATGTGTGCCCTTACAAGGTTACTTGGTTGAATAAGGGGCATAATATATTGGTCAATGAATAAGTTTGGGTTGAGTTTTCTATAGGAAAGTATCAAGACAAGATACTATGTGATGTGTTACTAATGTATGCATGCCATTTGTTGCTTGGAAGACCATGGCAAGGAGAATAAGTACTCATTCAAGAAGGATGGAGTGACTTACAAAATTCAGTCTCTAATAGAGGAAACCGTAGTGGAAAAGGTAGAATCTAGTGCACTTTTGATGAGTGGAAAGGAATTCCTAAAGGACATGAAGGAGGAAGAAGGAGTTGCCTATGCAATCATGTTGAATCCAAAGGAAGAGGAGTTACCTAATCAGCTACCTATGACAGAAGAAGTGAAGCGACTATTGGATCAGTTTAGGGACATCATTTGTGAAGGTACACCAGCTACACTACCACCTAAGAGAGCAATCAGTCATCATATAGACTTTATACTAGGAGAAACACTACCTAACAAGGCTGCATACAAGATGACACCGGAGTAGAATAAGGAGATAGCAAGGAAGGTTCAAGAACTTTTGGACCAAGGGCTAATCAGAAAGAGCATAAGCCCATGTGTTGTTCCAATGGTGTTGGCACCTAAGAAGGGAGATAAGTGGAGAATGTGTACTGATTCTAGGACCATAAATAGGATAACCATTAGATATAGGTTTCCTATTCCTAGGATAGAAGACTTAATAGACTATTTAGGTGGTGCTAAGTACTATTCCAAAATTGATTTGAAAAGTGGCTATTATCAGATTAGGATGAAAGAGGGAGATGAATGGAAGTCAGCATTTAAAACCACAGAAGGGTTGTATGAATGGTTAGTGATGCCATTCAAGCTTACAAATGCACCTAGAACTTTTATGAGGGTGATGAATGAGGTCTTAAAGGACTATATTGGAGTCTTTGTGGTTGTCTACTTAGATGATATTCTCATCTTTAGCAAAACAAAAGAAGAACATATGAAGCACCTAGAACTTGTGTTGAAGAAACTTCAAGAGGAGAAGCTCATCATAAATCTTGAGAAAAGTGAGTTCATGAAGCAAGAGCTAGTCTAAGGATTTGTAGTATCTCAAGGGAATTTGAAGATGGAAAAGAGCAAGGTTGAAGCCATTCTCAATTGGCCTACTCCCAAGACAGGGATTGAAGTTAGGAGTTTCCATGGATTGGCACAATTCTATAGGAAGTTTGTGAGAAGGTTTAGTGAAATTTGTGCACTGGTCCTTGACACCATCAAAGGAGGACTGAAAACTAAGTTTGTGTGGACCAAAGAAGCCAATGAAGGATTTGAAAGATTGAAGAGGGAGATAGCTACCCAACCAATCCTATTTTTACCAAGTTCTGACAAACCATTGATAGTGGAATGTGATGCAAGCAACATAGCAGTGGGTGTAGTCCTAAGCCAAGATGGCAAGCCAGTAGCATTCTTTAGTGAAAGGTTGAATGAAGAAAATTCTAGGTACTCATCCTATGACTTAGAGCTTTATGCTTTAGTAAAATCTCTTAAGAATTGGAGGCACTACCTATTGCCCAAAGAATTTGTGGTATACATGGACAATCAGGCCTTAAGTTACATCAATACTCAAGAGAAGCTCAGTTTGAGGCATATCAAATGGATGGAGTTTTTGCAGTCATACACCTTTACCATCAAGCATAAGAAGAGGGTTAACAACAAGGTTGCTGATGCTCTTAGCAAGAGGTTGCTTACTCTCCAAGAGATATAGCTACAAAGCATAGGGGTTGAAGGATTCAAAGATCTATATGAAGGAGATTCTGATTTCTCAAAAATATACAAGGTATGTACTGATTTTGATAATCATTTTCACAATGAGTATGCAGATTACACCTTGCAGAATGGTGTATTATTTAGGGGGAAGCAATAATGTGTTCCTAGAGGTTCCATGAGGGAGAACCTTATCCAAGAAAAGCATAATGACAGTTTGAGTGGTCACTTTTGTTTGAACAAGACACTAGACTTAGTGGAGAGGTTCTATTGGTGGCCTAAGATGCAAAGAGATATAAGAAGGTATGTGGAGCAATGTGGAGTATCTCAAAAGGCAAAGGGAACATCAACAAATGTAGGTCTTTATCATCCATTTCCCATCCCAAATAGACCATGGGAATGCATAAGCATGGACTTCATAGTAGGTCTACCTAAGACATCGACTGGTTTGGACAGTGTGTTTGTTGTAGTGGATAGATTCAACAAGATGAGCCATTTCATACCACACAAAACAAACATGATGCTAGTCACATTGCACACCTATTCTTTAAAGAGATGGTGAGGATACATGGGTTGCCAAAGAGCATAGTTGCAGACAGAGATGTAAAGTTTATGGGACACTTTTGGAAAACTCTTTGGAAGAGGCTAGGAACCAACTTGTCTCATAGCTCAGCATATCATCCTCAAACTGATGGATAGACAGAGGTGATCAATAGGGTGCTTGGTAACTTGTTGAGATGCTTAACTAAGGAGTATGGACAAGGATGGGAACAAGTGATTCCACAAGCAGAATTTGCTTACAATGATAGCACAAATAGGACTATGGGTAAGAGTCCATTTGAGATAGTATATGGCTTACATCCAAGGGGTGTACTTGAGCTTAGAGACCTGAAAGGTTATGAAGGAATCAGTGGACATGCTGATGATTTTGCTCAGTCAATGAAAGAGGTTCATGAGCAGGTAAAGTGGACATTAATGGAGGCTAACCAAAAGTTCAAGGCTAAAAGAGATGAAGGGAAGAGAGATCTACAATTTGAAATAGGTGATTTGGTGATGGTATACTTGAACAAGGCAAGACTATAGAAAGGCATACGCAGTAAGCTATAGATGAAAAGGATAGGGACATGTAAAGTGTTGGCTAAGTATGGTTCAAATGCATACAAGGTGGAGTTACCCAAGGAGATGTCTATTTCTCCTATCTACAATGTGAAGGACTTGGTGAGGTATAAAGGACCAGAAATGGATGAGGAATAGTATAGTGCTGAGGTCTGTAAGGATGTGGAAGGACTCAAGGTACCTGATCAAATCAGACCATAAGTGGACAAGATTTTAGACTCAAGGGTGAAGGAGAAGAACAGGCACAAGACATACATGGACCACCTAGTAAAGTGGAGACATCAACAAGATTCAGAGGCTACTTGGATAGCAGCAAGTGACTTTAAGAAGCATCGAATTAGTTAGGAGCTCTTGACATGACAAGTTCCTTAACTTCTTTGTTGCAGGAGCACCTTAAAGGTCTTTTGGAAGATCTTGTTGCTTTGGCTTGTAGCTGGTTCTAGCCAACCACCAAGGGAATAAGGACTATGATGTAAAGTCCCAAGAGTTTTTTTGATATGTGTTTTATGGAAAAATTACGGTAGTCTAGAGCTTTCAAGTATGGAGAAGCCTTAATGATGAAATTAGGCAAATTTGGCAATGTAGTCTTGGCTATTTGTCCTAAAAGTTGGAATAGGGAATTAATGATGCTCTAAGCCAAACCCAAGGGTCCTAGCACATGGGAGAAAGGTATATAAGGTCAACAAGACCCAAATACCTGGGCTAGAGGATTGATTTTACGAATTGAGATTTGAGAAGGAGATTTTGTGACTTGGAAAAGAGAAAGTTTTAATTGAATTTATGTGTTTGAGCCTTCATCCAGTCAAGAATGGATTGAAAGGACTTATATGATGCTTTGATTCTTTCATTTGTGTCACTTACTTACTATTTGAAGT
Organism: Sequoiadendron giganteum; assembly: GCA_007115665.2. Taxonomy (NCBI): domain Eukaryota; kingdom Viridiplantae; phylum Streptophyta; class Pinopsida; order Cupressales; family Cupressaceae; genus Sequoiadendron; species Sequoiadendron giganteum. The sequence goes on along the minus strand of CM021107.1, from coordinate 107,044,599 downwards.
ATTAGATCAGTCATTTAATTCAACTGGATATCTTTTTGCAAGCTTTTTTGGTGTTCTTGGTCTCACTGCCGGTTCAGGCCAGTTTTGTAAAACAATGATCCCCATTTGAATTCCCATGGCAAGGCTACCATGGAAACTTGGAATCAAGTAGGGTACTGTATGTAAAATGTAAATAGGGTGTTTTGGAGACTTGGTTTGTAGGGGAGGAGATGAAAACAACAAGCACTAGGCGAGTGCAAGTGCATTCTAGCTAGTTGCTTGGAGAGGACAGCAGCAAAGAAAGTTGCTAAATGGATTTTTTTGTGCCAATCAGAGGTATGGAAGTGTGGGCACATGTATCTCAGACATGTGTGTGCAAGGAGGAGATTTGAGGAGGTTGTTGAAGCCTTCAAAGGAGAAAACAAAGCCAAAAACCCTAGAAACCCTTGAAAATAGGGGGTTTGAGGATAGTCATATGTACATACCCTATTAGGACCTAAGACCTAGAAAATATTGAAGCCTAGGAGGTCTATAGAGAGATTCCATGAAGATATTGGGGATTTGTTAAGGAAGTTTAGGCGTAAAGGCAGGAGCACTGGTTTTAGGAGGCCTAATTGGGGCAAAAAGGCTACAAGGCCTAAAAACTAGGTTTCTTGAATGCGATGGAAAAATGAAGAAAGAAACCTTTAAGAAGGATTATGGTGGAGCAAGATCACCCTAGGAATAGCTAAAAGACTTATTCCAATTCCCAAGAAACATTTGGGAACTTTGTGAAAAAATTGAGTCCATGGGAGCTCATGGTGATTTGAGAGTGAAGGCAAGCATTTGAAATTGGTGGAGAGTTCTAAAGGAGTTAGGGGTCTTAGGAGTGGCCTTTGAGTAGGGTAGAGAAGGATACCCTAGGAAGACTAAAGAATAGGTCTTAGGAAGATAAAATGTGCTCTTGAGGGATAGGACTCCCCATCACTTACTCTCAAGAATCCAGCTCTTTATATCCAACTTTACCTTTTCTACATCTGAAATGGCAAAAGTCTTTGCACATGGATCCGTTGCCTTTCCCTTGCCTCAAATAGCAACATCCTATCCTGATCCTACCTGTAAACACATAAAGGTAACCACAATCAGATCCACAAGAAACAATAATTGTAGAAGATTAATACCCCAAAGTTCGAGATTGAGCCCCCCTTGCAGATTCTACACTAGAGAGGATTTTTGGGAAAATCTGGACTAGGCGGATTCAAGTGAACCAAGCATGAAAAATCCCATAGTATCATTTAAACTCATCAGTTAACAAAGGAAAAACATTAAAAACACTTAGCATAAGCTCCTTAAATCAATCATATAGTTTTCCAATAAACTAATCATTTATAACCATCAAATTCAACATTTCCCAGAAAAACCCAGAAGAATCCACCAGAGACGGATTTTGGTGAAAACAACAACAGTTATAACCAACTTGGGAAAAATGAAGAGACATGGACAATTCAGGAAAATTCGAATGGAAAGGATTTTTGCAAAAATCTAGATATGACACTATTAAAGCATGAAATCGGTAAAACGACCTGACCGAGGACATCAGGAAAATCTAGATGGAACGGATTTTGGTGAAACCAAATGAAATCCGGTAAAAAGTGATAAAAGAGGAAGAGATAGAAAAGTCAGGGAAATCTGAGGGAAGCAGAATTCCGTGAGGACCTCGAAAACCTGAACCTGTCCACATTCTCACTACTTTCACCAAAATGATTCAAATCACTATAGATTTAGGCTAGAACCCCGAAACCAACTTAACTTGAACTGTCAATGACTGATACATGAACTTTGAACACTTATTCACATCAATTTGAAGGGGATTGGCCATGCCCTAGGTTAAGAAACCTAAATTTCCACCATGAAAGCATAGGGGATGAAGCACGACTCGCTCATACACCAGAATGGGGAGTTTAAAACTTAAAGCAAGCAAGTGCCCAAACTCAAAAGTAATACCAAACCAAGCATAAATGTTCAATCAACCAAACGAACTGGTACCTTAATGAAAAATTGCCAAAACGCACAATGATGACACCCACCCAAAAAACTAGGAAACCACAAAGGACTCCCAAGCAAACGAAGAAAAGCAATCTAAATCAATAGAGAAAAGGGGACATCTACATACCATGGAAGAGTAAAGGGTCGAGACTAGTGAAGCCAACAAATAACCATTTAATGCGAGCCTGATACAATCCACGCATAGGAAATGCAAACACACAGTCCAAATGGCTTCGAAAATCTAGATATCTAGCAAAACACCAAGAACTCCAGGTCACAAGCTGAAATGATAGAAAATGCACAAACTCAAATGATCAATTACTTCCCAAATAATCAATATATCAAAGCCCCAAAACTTCTGCAAAAATGCTATTAATACATTTGACAAGACAGCCACAACCATAAAACTTCAGGGATTCGACGTTGCGATGGACTTCGGGGAAATCTGGACCATACCGATTTTCCCCAAAATAGGGCAAAAAGTAGTAATTTCAGACATCGAAGGGAAACTAAGAGAATCCGGCCCAGGTGGATTTTCTCGAAAACAGTGAAAAACCCGAGATCTAGTCAAAACTTAAGATTTTCAATAAATTTCATAAGTGTGCCACTTCGATTGGAAAAATGGATATTAAAGAACAAACCCAAGCAAGAAAAAACCCCAAGAAAAGAAGGGCCAAAACACCCAAAAGCGAAAAAGAGAGGGTCCCCACTTTCAGTGGGGCATATGTGCAAAAACTGCACAACAAAACCCTTTTCGTTTCATTAATTTTGGGTAAAAAAGAAGTCATCAGCCACATGGACCATCATATCACTTAGATATCGCCACTTTTTGGCCCATCATGATCCTGCACATACCCGTATAACCACCTTAACTTGGTCAAAACTTCATGAAATTTAATTTTATTCTTTTTAATCCTATAGTATGCAAAGCATAGAATGTGACTCATGTTTTAGATTCAAAAAATATGGTACTGTTTGAAAGCTATAGATGTTTTTCAGTCAGCCTATCAATTAGGACTTTAGTCATAATTTAAATAGAAAATAAATAATAATAATTTATTAAATTCAAAGTAAAGCATAATTTATATGGTGGAGAGTTGAGAATCTGCTTTAAAAACCCTTTTTATTTCATCAATTTTGGGTAAAAAAGAATTCGTCAACCACATGGGCCATCATATCACTTACATATCGCCACTTTTTGGCCCATCACGATCCTACACATACCCTTCCCTAAGAAGAGACCTTACATGAACTAAGAACAATACCTTTTAACATTCCTTACACTATTTTGCATTTACAATTTTGATTATATGGCCACCTTGCATAACACAACTCGCATGCCTATGGGGCCATCCTATTTTTTCATGAGCTCTAATCATACAAAGTTTTGCTTGTCGCATGAAGCTCAAAAATAATTTTTGTGTGGTGCCTTATTAAATTTATCAGGTTGTATAACTTTGGTATGGTTTGATTGGGAAGGTTGATCCGAGGCATGGCTTTCCTCATAGCCACTTGTGTGTGTGTGTGAGTACATACAAGCCATGAGTGTATGTTTCTCACCTTTTAGGACTTCTCACACAAGAGATAGCTAGGAGCTCTATCATCTCATATTGAGTATGCATTTTTTTCGACAAACAACCTAGATCTGATCCACATCGTGTTGGACAAATGGTTGAATCTTGATCCACCTTTTTACTTTTTCTTATTTTTTTTCTTCTTCTACTTATTGACATTGCATGATCGTGTATCTTGATGTTGCATATTATACACCTTGTGTGTGTCCTTTTGTGCCTATGTCGGTTTGACTTAAGATCTTGGTTCTTGGGGGCTTGGCCACCTCCTTTGATCTTTGTCATCCTAGACTGTTTGCATGGGTACAATTTGACCCCTCTTGAATATCTACTTTAGTGTGAGTTTGACGCAAGTTCCTCCTCTCACTAAAGTGGGAGGTAAATGTAGTGTCAAAAAATGGGTCCTTTGACATTTTTGCACTCATTTGGGTTCTCCTTATATGTTTTGTCTTAATGTTGCCTTGATTTGGTATTGCAATTTTGATCACATTCACATTAGGTCTTGGGCCCTTGTGAACTAATGTATTTCAATGGTTCCTTGTAAAAGTGTTGTGAAGTGTTGTAACACACTTTCATAGTTTTCTAGGGTTTTATCAATTAACTAAGCATAATAAATATAATTTTAATCATAATTAACATTAATCTTGCCTTATTTGAAGTTTTTTAAAGTGTTGTAACATACTTTCACACTTCTCTAGGCTTGCCATTCATAATTGGGCTTTCTTATGTTTTAATTGACCCTATTTTGCATCCACAAGCCTCATTTATTGCATTTTTTTAGGTTAGTCCTTACACAAATCATTACCCAATCATAATTTAGTTGTTTCTAGCTTGTGTGGCCTAGATTTTGTGATCTGGGACTCATCCACCTAGATTTTTGGGTCCTAAACCTATTTTATACCATTCTAAGAACTTTTGATTTTTGGTCCCATACATTATTCTAGATGGGACACATTCACCATCTTGGGTGAATGAGTCTCGTGTGGCCCAAAATCAAAATTAATTCAAATTTCTACTAGCATTTTATTCTCTTAGATCTAATATCGGCTTCTAGTGTAAATTTGGGAATTCCTACATAATTAAGTATAAATACAAGGTTATTTCACTCATTTTCACCTAATACTTTTGTGAGAGAATTCATAATAGAAAATTGAGGTCACAAGAGAATTTGAGCATTCACAAGGGAATTAAAGTGTCTTCAAGGGTAGATTCTTCATCAATTGTTGCAAAAATTCAAGATCCATCAAACATATTAGTGAGCTAATGTTGTGATGTAGCATTAAAGATCCAAGACTGCACATTGGTATATTCTTATTGTTAAATATCAAGATCTACATACTTCATGGCCATTTCATGATTGCGTTATAGATTTATAGACATCATCTACAAGACATCATCATTCAAGGTATCATTTTTCATGTTTCATGTTTCATGTCCTTGTTTCATTGTTTCATCATTTGGTTTAATTACCTATAAGGGGTTTGACCAAGGCAAACCCCTATTCCCTAAAAATCAACAAATTTTCCCATCTTTAATGTGTGATTGTGGGTTTGTAAATTGAAGAAAAGAGAATCTGAAGCCTTCAAAATCACCAAAATGATAGTTGTAGATGTTGTCAAAGTAGTCATGAAAATTTGTCAAGACTCACGAAAACTAAGATCTAGCTAAAAATATCCATCCAATTTACATGAAATCAGTGGGAAAGTTCTTATTTTATCCCATTAGAGGCTTGCAAAGTTTCAACTCATGATTTTTCTCCTGGGACACTTCATGACAAAACAGGACTGACCCCCTAGTTCAGGCGAATGAGTCCCACTATATGATTTTTTTCAGAGATCTTTGTAGATTTGGATACCCATTTGGCTAAAACCTACTCCTGCATAGAAATCCAAATCTGGGACCGATTCACCCAGAATGGCGAATGAGTCCCACTAGGCTAGAAAATCAAGTTTTTTAGGATTTAAGACCTCCATTCCATTTGCAACAAGTTTCCAAGTGCAAGCTTTCTATTTTATAGTTTTTTGTCCTACTTTGTTTGCATTTTCAAGTCATTTAGTTCAATTTTGCATCATATTAGGGATTTTGTATTTCATCTTGCATGTCATACATTTTTCCATGTCCTAGCTTAGTGGTGAACCCCTCTTCTAATCTAAAATCATATCCTAGGATACCCTATTGTCAGATCTCTAGGGTCATCCTTGAATATAAAGTATAGAAGATTGTATCCCTAGGTCCTAAAACCCTAGTGGAGACAAAGTTATATATCAGACAATGTAAATTATATTTTTCCTTTTCCTTTGATGTCAAAGGGGGAGAAGGAATCATGTGAAATAGTTTATCTCCACAAGGGGAGAAAAAGTAAAATAAATCATGAGAAAGTGTGTTTAGAATTTTCGTGTTGTCTTTGATGGGTTTTCACATCATGTGTTGCGATCAATGATAAAGGGGGATATTTTTGCAAGTATGAAGGTGTTTTCATTGATGTCACCTATGTGTATGGAAGTTTTTTATTGGTTGTATATGTTGAGGATATTGAGAAAATTATAATAAATAAGCTTTGCAATGTGTCCATGTGTAGTTGATATGTTGAAGAAGTGCTATGAGTACATGGAGTTATCCTTATGTTGTTATTTCTGGAGGTGTGTTAGAGTGAAGTATGTGCTACAATGATGTCTTTGGTACTTGGGTTCCAAGTGCTTTCGAGAAAAAATGATAAATAAAGAAAAATAGTGTTATGCAGGTATTCAGTGTATGCTCTGGGATGTGTTCCACATTTATTTTGGGTTGATTCTATGCTTGTGTATATGTGAGGTATTGTTCATGGCTGTTGGTACTTGCTATATCCATAATTTAGGTTTTTGGATCATCATACAATGCGATACACTTTCACCAATGTGTGAACTATGCATTTTTGTGTGTTCAGTTGTGGTCTAGGAGAAATGTATTTTCTCTACATTTCATCACATTTTGGTTTCAGTACTTATGGCTATGAGAATAGATTGATAAGGTTGCTCTCTTGCTTGGTTTAAGAGGATTTGAGATTTGTGTTTTTGTTGATGTGTTTCACGGTTATAGTGTATTCCAGTGGTTGACAAGGTTACTTAAATGTACAAAATATTCATACTCTTCAAGTGAAGTTTGTTGTGAAGCTTCTAGATGAATTTTCAAGTGTTTACTACTTACTCCAGATCGTGTTCAAGTGAAGTTTGTTTTTCAAAAAGATTGGACAGAGTTAAGGATGCATGTGCTTTATTTTTTAATTTTTTTTGCATGGGTGTTGGCGGACCTTGTGTTAAACACTACCTATGAAGATCATAGAACTGTTTTAAGGTGTGTTGTGACTTATTTAGGTCCTCATTAAGGATGTGTTTGGGTCACCCTCATTCTCTTCTAGTATGTGAGTTTTTTGGCACCAACCTAATTTGAATTTGTAAATGCAAATCATGAAAGGATGACCTTGAAAGGGTTTCAAGGTTGAAGATGGTATAAGTATAGGTTGGGATGTTTGTGAATAATAAGATATATGTGAGGTAGATGTGAGATAGCATGTGTGATGTGAGTTTGAGTAGATCAGTGTGATTTTCAATTGTTGAGTTCCTGAAGGCAATGAGCTGAAGGTGTACACTATCTTTCAAGCATGTCTACAAGTGTGTGAGAAAATTGAGATGGACTTCCTATTGCATTGAGATAGATTTCTCTCTGTAATAATTATCTTCTATATTCTTTGTAATTTTGTGGTAGTGAGCCTAGGAAGTGAGCCCTCATTGGATAGTGCATCCTATCTTGGCACTGAGCCTTTTTGGTAGTGATCCTTTGTATTTAGTTTTTGAATTCTTTATATTGTGAGCTAATCATCACCATGATTTTTCCCTCATTAGGCTTTCCATGTAAATCTACTATACTTATGTGTATGTTTTTTCTATTTCCAATTTTTGTTTATGCATTTAATGATTTACCACACTAGCAGAGTAAAGGTTATATGAATGTTTGTAAATCTAATTTTTGTTGAGGTTTTTGAAGATTAAACTTACTACAAGTGATTCACCCCCCCTCTTAGTTGTCTTGTTCAACAATATGTTCATCCCAATTGTATAGGAAAGGAAAAATATGTTAGATACTATTGTGGTGATACCATAGATGGAATATGGTTGCATGTAAGATTGTACCACCATAAATGGAAATGAGGAAACATAGGGAGCTGAAAATGTCACTTAATGAGGAGAAAAAAAAATAGGAAAGAGAGGTTAATATTTAGAATTTATAGGTGCATCAACACCTAGAGGAGTGATAGCACCACAATCAAGAATTTGTTGTATTTTATCACTTAAGTCCTGGCATTCATTGGTGGAATGACTATGCACTCAATAAAATGCACAAAAAGTGTTGTTTGATTGATTATATTTATGAAAATTCTTAGGTGTTGGAGGAAGAGCAATCAAGTAGGCTTTTAGAAGCCTCAATGAAATATTATATTTTCTAGATAAAGGATAAGGAGTAGGAGATAATCATTTTTCTTGTGAAGAAAACTTTTCTCCCTTACCACTAGAGGTTATAAATATATTAGATGATGGAGGATGTGGTGTAGACAAAGAAGAAGGTTAGAAACCTAAACCCCTTTTAACAAGGTGTGATGTAGGATTCACATTTTCTTTAACTTGTTCTTCCATGTTTTCATTATATCCAATTTTAGAAATAAGTTTAAATCCAATCCCATAACATTTGTCTAACTAAGATGGAGGAGAAAATGTCTTGTTTAAATGATAATGAAAAGAATTGAATATTTTTTAAGAATGTAAATCCTTTTTAAGTGTCCAAATCTTAGGATTAGGAGGATCTTTGTTATATATTTCCAACACATGAAGGAGAAAATATAAAGGGCCCCCATCACCATCATGGGATGATGATGTTTGTCAATTTGTTGATATAGTAGATTGAGGGAAAAAAAATTCCTTAGGTTTTAAAATTTTGTAGTCTCCTGCAAAGGAGGGTTTAAATTCTAATGAACCAAAATCATCACCAAAACATGTATTTGAAGATGAATCATTATTTACATCTTTATCTCTAATATTTAGATTATATTTTTGATAAGAGGAATGACAAGATTGTGTGGAAGCTACAAAAACAAACTTTGGCTCTTAAGGATTTTATGGTGATATTTTATACTACCCAATGAAAGTAGGTATAAAATATAAATATACTAAATAGTCATTCATAAGGAGGAAAAGTGATCATAGATCCAATTAGATTAACTAGGATTATCTCCTTTTCACCTGAATCCATATTCAAACATAAACCACCTATGGTTTTATGATTGGCTTGTTTCCACAAGGGAAAACCAACCTCCTAGGGTTTATGTTTAATTTAGTTGTGAGGACAATAAATTTGATTTATGTTTTATCATGCCTGTTTGACATGTAGCCCTATATCTAAAAATCTAATTTATTTCATAATAGTGGCACACAAAGGGCATTTGAATGCGGATATCGCCTCGATGATATTTTCCTGGGCCTTAGAGTTGGGTGAGGATGAAAAGGAGATAAAAGGGGTGGTGTTGAAATCGTTCGTGGCCGAGTTGATGTGGAATTTAGAGTCATTCCTGGAATGGTTGGTGCTAGGCATTGGATTTGACGTCTTGGAGGGCATTGAGGATATGGATGAAGTGATGGAAGAAGGGCTTATCCCTTTCATTTGTTGGTGCAAGAGTATGGACAAGGAAGTCTATAAGTTGGAAAGGTTGGTGGCATGGGAGAACCTGAAATTTTTGCTTAAATGTCAGGAGGGATTTGAAAGAGAGGAGGTAATTGTTATTGCTGGCCCAATTCTGAAGAAGAATAGGTCAAAGAGATGTGGAGGAAAAAGGCCCAAAAAAACTAGGTGAATTGATGTGGAATCTTCAGTTTTGATAATAACTCAAAGAAGTTTTTCCTAGTTTTGGAATATGCGAAACTATAGTGCGAAGTGGTCTACGGTAGAAATAGAGGGCAAGGCACCAAAGGGGTGATGAAAGCACTAGATGAAGAAAGAGGAGGTGGTTGGTAGAATGAAGCTGGCAGGCATAAACACGAAAAAAGGTGGAGGGGACCAAATTTTGTGAAGATAATTGGAAGGCAAGATGTCGTTAATGATTGTCTTTTTTGGTTATTAAAAATGCATGTAAACAACTCGACTCATAGCAAGCAAAGGAAAATATTGAGGAGTTGTACTTTTATAAAGATTTTTGCTGTAGTAGATGGCACCACATAAATTTGGTCCTAGGATGATAAATTTTCAATACTTATGTAATCTTTTATTATATCAATAAAAACAATATAACCTTTTACCGATCAAAAATAAATAAAAAATATATAATTTATTGCATAAACAAAAATGGAAATTTGCAAAACTTTAGATTTGAGACTAATACACTAAGATGAACCTACGATAGAAACTTGGGGTTTATTTGTATGGTTAAGAGTATGGGGTGCCCTAGACTAGCCTCCTCATTTGTCAAATTTAAAATTTATGATATGGTGTTACAGTCTACACTTTTCCTTCTACGAAAATCTCCTGTTGAAACTCCCTAATCTAACCTATACACATGAAAAGAGGGAAAATGTTGTGTTGTATAGGGGCTTACCTATGTAAAACTTTGTGTTGGTATTTATACCCTGAAATATATAAATTCATGATGATCAAGAGGGTATGCCCTAGGTTGGGTAAAGGTCAAAACAAAAATAATTGACTCAAATTGATAACTGACAAATGATAATGTTACCTTTATGTGAAAACCCTTGAAGAAGAGATACCACACTATAAGTTGATTGATGGATGCATTGATTTTTTGATAGACCTAGAAAATGTTAGTTCCCAAAATAGAACAACTTTCTATAGATAGAATGTAGCGCATAACTCAATACTTTTCCATAATTGCATCATAATAACTTTCCATTCATAATTGCCTTCCTAATTGATTTCTTTCTCTAATATTCAAATGAGAGGTAAAAAATGTTTATATATGCATTTTAATGAATCCTTTTGGGTAGGGGTCAACCTATGGTCATTTTAAAATCGTAAAAGGCCACCAATCAAAATTTAAAATTTGAATTGCTTAAAAAAGGGGTATTATGTAAGTGCTATCGTATGATTTAGGACATAGAGCACACCCACTTTCAAGGATAAACATAGAGATCTCAATGCAAAGGAGAAAGAGATCTTTCAATAGGGATATCCTAGGGGCTGATTGTAAACTAATAAGGGGTTCACCACCAAGTAAGAACTTGGAAAGACAAACGTAATGCAAGATCTAATGACAATTCCTAGTGATGCATAAAACTTGAAAGAATGACCTTGAAATGCATATAAATCATAGTAGAAAGCTATAAAACTTGAAGTGTGCACCTAGAAACTTGTAGAGGCCTGAATGAAGACTAGAAATGCTATTGATCCTAAAATTTAGGCCTACTGGGACTCATTCACCAATCTGGGCGAATCAGTCCTAGATCAAGGTTTCTACACAAGAACATGTTTTTGGGAAAAGAGTATCTGAAATTGAAAAAATCTCAAAATCAACCTAAAATGGGACTCATTCACGAATCTAGGTGAATGAGTCCAATTAGGGTTTTCTAGAGCTTTAAAATATAAATCTTGTCTTCAAAGTCTATTCTTTTTATTCCTCTTTGTTTCCAAATCTAAAACCTTGATTTCTGGGCTATAGGTGACTTTTTGGTTATGATTATGACCTTGAAAATGGGGAGACAACTCCAAAAAAAATCTCCAATATTGTAACCTAATCTTCAATGTTCCTTCAAGTCTTCAAGGCACCTATATTTGTAATTACAAAGAGAGAGACAGAGATAGAGAGAGTATGTGTTGATTGTTAGGGAATAGGGGTTTTCCTTGGTCAAGCCCATTTTAGGTAATTAAAACAAATGATGAGATAATGAAATGAAGGCATGAAACATGAAATAAAGAACATGAATCATGGGAAATAATACCTTGAATGATTTCTTGTAAATGATGTCTGATGAATCTACAACTCAACATGAAATGGCCATGAAGGATGTAGATCTTGATCTTGGCAATAGGTGTAGAACAATGCTTGATCGTGGATCTTCAATGCTACATCACAACACTAGCTCAATCACATGAATGATGCTTGATAATATTTGACATGATGATGGATCTTGGATTTCTGCAACAATTCTTGAATAATCTACCCTTGAATGCCTTAGAAATGATCTTGAATTCTCTCTAGATGATCTTGTAAAGTCTTGGAATGCTTTTAAACTCTTGAGTGCTTGACTTGATATCATGAATGCTTGCATAGATTACATAGATGAGACAAATTACTTAGAACCTTTCTTAATTAAATAATGATTTGAAAGCTCATTTATATAGGAAATCCATCTAATATCCCATGTTTTAGATTCCAAAGGCCGACATACACAAAATTTGAACTTAAAACCCAGTTTTTCCCATTCAAAACCTTGAAAATAGGCCAAATGGGACTCATTCGCGAAGCTGGGTGAATGGGTACCATATGGATGGAACTCATTCGCCCAAGGTGGTGAATGGGTCCCACATGGCCTATTTTATTTCCTAAAGTGTCGAGGAGTGTGTAAGTTAAGTTTATATGTTGATATTGTCAGATTTGATTGAAATATGCCTTGGGATGATTAATATAGGGTATTAGGGGCCTATTAATGATGGTATTAAGGTGAAAAATGCAAGAGGACCCAAAATTCAATGTGAAAGTGTAAATAAATATATTTTACAACAATAAATTAAGGCAAATTTGGGTTTATTTAGATAAAAAGGGCCCTAAATCAAATGTGAATGTGTATAACACATTACATTACTAGATTAGGTCCACTTAATTTAAAAACCTCCTAAATTTAATGTGAAGGTGTCCATAAATAAACTTTACAACATTAAATTAGGGAAAAGTTAAGTTTATTTAGCTTAGCAAGGCCCAAAGCCTAATGTGGATGTGTAAAACTCATCACAACCCTAGATCAAGGTGATATTAAGTCTAATTTATCATTAAATTTTCCAAAATTAAGCAAGGAAAAGGCATAATTATTTGTTGCCACATTTATCCACCACTTTAAGGAGAGGATGAACTTGCTTCAAACTGACATTAAAGTAGAAATTGAAGAGGGGTCCAAGTAAACTGATGCATATGGTCTAGGACAACAAAGATCAAGGAGGAAGTCAAGCCCCCAGGGTCCAAGATCCTACGTCAAACCGACATGAGCACAAGAGGACATGCACAAGGTGTACAATATGCAATGTCAATAACTAAAAGAACGAAAAACAAGAACAAGAAAAAATAAAAAGAGGTGGATCAAGCCTTGACCATTTCTCTAACGTGATGTGGATCAAATATAATCTATTTGTTCAAAAATGCACACTCACTCTACGGCAATGAAACTCTTGGAATTCCATTGGGTGATTAATCCAAGAAGGTGAGACACATACACACACACATGTGAGTGGCTAAGGGAAAGTCATGCCCTCGTTTGGCTTCCCATCAAACCATACCAAAGTTTTACCTCATGATAACTTTGATAAGGTGACACATAAAAAATGAACTTCGAGCTTCATGAGGCAAGTAAAGCTTTGTATGTTTGAAACTCATGAGAAAACAAGATGGCTCTATAGGGAAGCAAAGTGTGTTATGCAAGGTGGTCATATAACCAATGTTGTAAATGCAAAATAGTTTGAGGAATGTTCAAAGGGATCTTTCTCAGTTCATGCAAGGTCTCTTCTTAGGGAACATCATGTCTAATGTCTCAAAGAGAGGATAAGTTAAATAAATATCACACTCTTCAAGTAAATCAAACCTAATGACAACATCAATAATAGGATGCATCACAAGAAGAAATAAAATCACGTAGTGAAACATGAGTGTTCATGTATTGCCCCACTTTAAAGAAGGTGCTAACACCATTACTATGAGAAATTGCTTTAAAGTAGAAGAGGACATGAGAGCTTACTCAGAAATCCCTATGCCAAGTCATATGTTTCCAATAAGCTATGCCATGAATAAGTATATTACATGCAAGTCAACTTAAGGCATGTCGTCCACATCCCAAGATTTCTCTTATATGTACATGAAAGGTGATCAACTAAAAAAAAGAGACAAAAACAAGTGGCATATGAGGAAAAGGCTAATGCCTTCCCCCCATTTAGTGTAGAAGAAGGGCAAGTCAAGAATGGATGATGATATGCTACTCCTTACAAAAAGGAAATGATTTTCAATGAATGTAAATCATACAATGGTGAGTATGCCACGATCCTATAACTATAGCATGGAAAGGAGCAGAAACTAAGGTTATTTATTATGATGAGTAAACAAAGTTTCAACTTGATACATATTTATTGAGATATCTATTAGTTTTGGATGCATCAAAGTTAAAGTTTTCTTGGAAGAATCTTTTGTAATGGTGTTGATGTTGAATGAAGGCTTTTCTTTTGAGGGACAATAACCAAGATGATTCATCATTTCTATTGCTTTAGGGCTTATAGGGACATGGATACCTTTTTATATAGCACCACATCCTTTTTCAAGGTGTTTCATAAGTTAAAAACCTCTTCCATAAATCTTTTCCAGTTCTTTTAGAATCAGTGGTTGTTCAACTTCATCAAAGTTTGTCGTGTATGTTATCTTTTCTTCTAAAATGGTTGAAATAGGTGCTTTTGAATTTTGTATTGCCATTACCAATTTCTTTGTTCCCTTTTTAGACTCTTTTATTATGATCTTGTATTCTCCTATGAATATAGGTATGAAATAAAATATTTCCCAAGCAACCTCCAATAACTTTGTGGCTTCTTCAGTTTGCTTTTCTTTTTTTGTCTTTTGTATGAGTTCTACATGTGTGGTCAGTTTCAATGGATGGATAATGTGCACGATGTTGAAAGTGTTATCCTTATTTTCATGATGTCTTAGTGAAGAGGAGTCCAATTTAACTCCATCATCTTCATCTAAGGAAGCCATATTACTATTTTTGGAAAGAAGTGTGTCAATGTTTTCATTTTCTTGCACCATGATACCTTCCCTAGTAGGAGAGTTTTTAGGAGAGTAAAAAACTTCATGTGACTCATGACATACAAAGGTGGGTCCTTCTAAAATAACCTCATCACAAGTAGGGGGTCATCAATGGTTAGATTTTCTTACACATCAATGTAGTGTAGCAAAATGCATACCCTTGTATTTTCACACAGTTTAAGGCCCAACTTGCTTTATTTATCTCTATTTATGTCTTAATTGATCCTATTTTGCATCCGCAAGCCTAATAAACTATATTTTTTTTTGGAAAATCTATAATTAAATGATTCTAGCTAAGTGTCCCTAATTTTTGGGTCGAGACTAAGATTCCACCTAGGGAATCTTTGTCCCCCAAGGTCTTGGGACCCCCTTTTCAAAGGAACTTTAAATGGGCCCCTTTTTGGAGTCTATGCTCCAAGTTTTCAAGACTTGGGACTAAGATGCCACCTAGGGCATCTTAGTCCCCCTTAACCTTTTTTTGGGATTTAATTTCAATTTTTTTCAGGGTTTGGCCTCCTTTAATTAATGAATTCATGTCATCTTATTATGGTGTAATTCCAAGATATTAACCATGAATAGGTATAAATACAAGGTTCATTAACTCATTTTCATCCTAAGCATTCAAGTATTCATTCCAAAGGAAATTTATGAGATCAAGAGAAATTCATCAAGAATTTCAAGTCATCGTCAAGATTCAAGCATCATATAAAGAATATTGGTGCATCATGTGTGTTTTTGAGCTGACATTTATGATGTAGGGTTTTGATTCAAGTAATAAATTCCAGTCAAGATATATCAAGCATTCATTGGATTCAAGATCTATATCCAAGCTAGCTATTTCACACAAGTTTTCATATTTCATAGCAAGGATTTGGTGAGTTGTAACATTGCATATTTTTCATTCATTATTTCCCTATATTTCATTTCATTTCAAGGTTTAATTACCAACAACAAGTTTGACCAAGGAAAACCCCCATTTACTAACTATTGGTGTTTTCTCCAGTACACCCCAGGAGTCCCTAGGAAGTAGCCATCTCCGATACCCAAGACCCCTCACAATGAATGGGCAACTAACGAGATCCACATTCAAGTTGTGATCAACTATGCTTTAGGTCCTGCACAACCAAGGAGGTTGTTCCTTTTGTGTCCATTTAGATCATTTCTTTGTAGAACACTTTCACTTGCAAAAAAAATCATAAAATAGGTGAATACACATGAGTTGTTAAAATATTGGCTAATAATTTAAGAGTCATGCCACCTATGCTCCATGATTTGAAGGTTTGTGCAAGTATTTCACACAATTCTCAATGGATTTATACAATTAAAAAATATGTCAAAACCCTAACCCACATCAGTGACCAAATACAACACATATTAAATGAGAATAGACCAATTTTTGTCCAAATGGTCTTAGGAGTCACATACATAACGACCAGACATACAAAAATCTAAAGTGTTTGATAATTAGGAACTACCCACACAGTGCATTACATTGCAGAGCTCCTTACTCTTAGTGCACAACTACTTTGTACATCCTTGACATATCATTACAAATCCATGGGACTATTCAAACTACTTAACCGATTCTTTGAATTTGGGTAAGAATATGAAGCATGCATTCAAATTAACATTTGGCAATGAATAAAACATCCTTGATACATTATCCATGATTTGCAACGATAACAGAAGAGGAGTGTTCAAGCATAAGATTTTAAAATTTTGTTTCGATATTAGTAATTTCTATATATTCATTTAAGACCAGTTACATATGTACTCAAAGCCAAAAATTGGGCTTGACTGTACTATTTTTCATATATTAGCCCCACTATCGTATTTACTAGACTTTTCCACCTGACTCAAAACTAGACCAGAATTTCAACCCCTACCAATTAAGCCCTGATATCCTTTTATAAGGAGTAGAAACAAGATTGAGGCTCAACCATAAAATCATTACAAAATTCACTTCAAATTCAATTTTCCATCATTTCAATAACATTTTTCATAAAGTAACATTTACAATCATTGTATCATAGGGGAAAAGAAACCGTCAAAAAGGAGGGAAAACAAGACACTTGCAGCCAAAAATTTCCCACGCGGTAGAAAAAAAAAATGCCAATGCACATCACAACAACAACTTCCTCACCAAACCACCAACACCACAATAGGCCAAAAAGGGAAGCGAGAAACCAAGAACTAAGCATCTAACTAGAGAAAAATTGTTGCACAGGATGGCAACCAACACATGAACCATGATACACATGATCGCTCTATGTACATGCTACAAAAATAGGAGAAGCCACTGACCTATTGTCACCCTTGCCGACATCTTCCATAGGAAAAGTATGCCCATCGGGAGCCTTTGTTGCAATAGGTGGAACTACAAGGACCTCATACTGTGGTGAAGGTTTCTTCTTTAGAAAATCCAAGTAATGGTGATAATCTAAATCAATTTTTGTGTTGTTATTGGGCTCATCATCTGATATGGAAATTGGTGAGTTTCATCACCCATATGATCCTCGACCATACCTCACCTTTCGTTGAGTGCTTGTGAAACATTTTGTAGGTTCTTTTCCTCTAATAGTAGTAGTTGTCACACCACCCTTTGAAAGTTGCAAGTGCCTACTACACCTTGTAGGTGCATCCAATACTCCACTAATGGGGACCTCCTTCTCCTCAAGACCCTGCTTGCTTAATTTTCTAGAAGCAGCATCACCTAAGAGTGACTGTTTATTGAGTCTAGTAGACTACCTCACAATCTTATCCATTCTTTTACTTATCACCCTCTCTAGGTTATGAGTGAATATGCTCGTTGATACTAAAATTAATCATGCACTAGCATTGGAAACACAAGATGAAAATGAAATCCATCTTATGCCTATTTATCGAGCAATTTAGCATAAGCTGCGAACCATTATTGCAAATTCTCATTAATTGATAATACATATCAACATTTTCACCATTAGTAACCCTATGTACTTGGAGATTTGAAAATTTTAGGGGATGATAGTTGTGAGTTAACCCATCATACATACAAAGAACTAGCTAATTCATTCTGTGAATCACATGCCATTAATTCCTTCATGCTAGTAGGAAGAATGACTACCATATGCATGCCCCAAGTTTTGAACAGTGGTCATAGATCTTTTGGTGAGATGGCACATCAGATGGCTTGAATCCTATTCACCATTTTTGAAAAGTAGACAAAGCTTTCCCACTGCATACGGACTGATGAAATAGTTCCAAATACATGCCACATCACTTGTGCCTCATGAAAAAATATGCCATGTACTACAGCCAAAAACACCACACGCCTGTACCTCGCACACCTCGCATCATATTTATGAGCATTACTCAAGTCATGCGAGGTGAGCGAGGAATGGATGATATCATCCCTCCTAGCTCAACCTCCACTGTTGATCAAAAACTTTGGTTGATGGACCAGTTAGTGGGAGGCGAGCCCTACACTCGTACACAACCAGGTGTCAACATATACCAGACCTCGCAATGCTTAACCTACTGTCATTTATATCGTGCGAGGTTGGTGAGGTACAGTAGAGATCACACTTGCATGATCAAATCCTGATGCTTGTAGTGAAATAGGGTTAGCATTGAAGCGAGGCCATAATTAGGTCGATGGTGACAAAACCCTTGAAATAATGTGACCTAAATCACATCAAAATAAAATTTTTGGGCAAACATTAAGGGATAATTTGATGAGTGGAAAGATTCATAAGACTTGAACTTGGGGCCAAAATGGGTCGGTTATCGGATGAAGTTCAATGGCTCAAGTTCTTACTTAGGTGAGTGGAAACTAACTTAATAAGTCACCACAAAAATAGAAAACCAAAGGCACCGATGAAGTAAAAATTTAACAAGGGGTTTTCCTAAACATGCCCAAAATCCTCAAGCTTGGAATGATGATCAAAATTAAAGCTTAAATTTGCAAAATTTGGGGGAAAACTCCACCAGTGGCTCATGCTCATGGATGCATACCCCCCATGAGTATGGCAAGAATTCAGATCTCAGGTTGAAGTAGATTGGGGAAAACAAAACCAAAACCAAGAGCTTACCCAGATAATTCAAGAAAACACAACAAAAACCTAACAAGGAACATATACACTAAAAAAAAAACTTTGAGAGGCCAGTGTTCTCCATCTAGCTTTGATCATCATATTGGAGGCCCGAGGCCACCAAAACTTCATGAATGCATTTCCCTCTATCAAATACCTTATCCTATGCTACAGATAATGGATCATCCTATGTATTATGTGATTCCATTCACCCAACATCATGTATTATCATCATTTTATTGCTACCCCATTAACTTGCCTCTCCATCTTGAATAAGGAAAACAAAACACTCATAATCCATTTCCCCACATGTTACAACATCCATTGAAACCTATTTTCTAGAGTAGGAATTCTCATCAATACTTAGAGAGAAATCAAACATGTCTACAATAGAACTAAGGAAGGACATATCCCCCATATGACTACCTTGAACTCCATTTTCCTAGTGTGAAAAAAGTGATGTGATCAGATCCATAATATAAGAAGAATCTACAAAGAGCTTAGGAGCACCCACATATCCCTAGCTAACCACTTCCTCAGAGTACTCATCATAAGGAATCAACATCTTTATATCATTGTCTAACTCCCCAAATACATTAGTTGTTTTTTCTCATCAACACAAAACAAAAATGCCACATGGTCATTGCTTTCGGCCTAATAGATCAACTCACCCTTTAACACCTGGCACCTTCTGTTGTCAATATCATGTTTATCATTACCATTATGAAACTTCATCGCCTCCTTGATAGGGAAGGCATTAGACTTATATGAGTCCTCTTCAAACAATGGGTTATTTCTACACTAGTAAGAATTACCATGTACAATCACGCACTCTTCTATGGGCTCATCAAACAAGGGTTATGCCACATTTTCACAGTTGGTAAGGAAACTATTTCCTTAACATCATGGGAGTCCCATGCCTTAATGCCCTCAGGATAAAAATAATCATTGACAGAACAAAGGGAGAGATCCTCATCACCATCCTCATCAGACATACCTAAAGCAATTGATTTGTATTCAAACAATTCATTATAGAAAGAGAATTTTTCACTTCCAAATAAATTTATCCCTACTAGGATATTTACATAACCTCCACTAGAAGCATTGGATTCAACCTCTACCTTATATAAATGGTCACATTCTGCAGAAAGTTGACCAAGCTCATCATTATCTTCTTGATTTCTCACATATAATGTGCTTGTACAAGTAGGAATCACACTATTATTGACCATACTACCATACAAGCTTTCATCCTGCACACCCGGTGTTTGATCACACTTCAAAAGATCACCATGAAGAGTACTAGATACATTCCTACAGTCTAAAACCTCAACATTGTCATTGCTACATGAACATCTAAATTATTTGTGAAGAGACAAAATTCAACAACCAATGAGCTATATTCTAATACATTATCCTTGTCATATTCATCTGACCCTTTATTTTTCTTATAATGGTTGTTGCTCCCTAAATGCAACGAACATCATGGTGTCCATAATCATCTTCAACATTTTCCACAACACCTATCCAGTTCACCACCTAGTCCATAGTGTAGGGCTTCAAATTATCTGGAAAGTTACTCAATCCTGGTTTGTATATTTCAAAAAATAGATTAACACACATCATATCATTAGGCCTGATATCTCTAGGTATGCTTATTAATGTATCCAAAAATATTGAAAACAAATTATAAGGTTATTCTCCCTCTTGTCTCCTCAGCTCATACAAATTTTGCAATGAAGATATTAAGAAAATATGGTTCAATGGCTAAGGGTATTCCACTTGAGACTTAGTATGATTATCACATTGCAATGGTGGGGAAATTATAGCTGAAGGAGCATTGTTACTCTGAGGACTACATTCACTGATTGGTTGGCCGACTTCAACTACACATGATATACAAGGACTACCAACATCTACTGCCATATGTCCTTTCATCATCGAGTATTTCAAGTTTTTTGAAATGTCCATGGCACTTTGATATGCTTGCAATAAAGTAATAGGCTCCTTGTCTCTTAACAAGAAACCCATCTTACTATCAAAAGCTCCCAAATATACAACCAAGCACTCCACGTCGTTGGGTCTCAAATATTTCAGGATATCTCTTATAGCTTTAGCAAATCTTAGTTTGAAAGCAGGGACCAATTCTTCACTGCTTTTGTTTATTTCCAGGAAACTCCTTCTAATCATAACAGGGCTTATCCTTTCACCAAATTGATGCATGAATACTGCCTTAAAATCAGTCCAAGAAGGAACTAAGGATGTAGACAAAAGAGAGAACCAATCTCTTGCATCTCCCTTCAAAGATTGAGAAAATAATTTCATCACCACATCCTCAAATTTTATCTCATAATCTCCCATGACATCAATAAAGTCTCGTACATGTTTTCTTCTTGATTCATATTTATCCCCACTAAACTATGGTATGTTCTTTCTAATATTAAGGGGCACATCATTGGGGTATCCATAGATATTCCCAAAGTCCAAAGCCTTGTAACTGTCAGTACTAAAACCTCTCTGAAGGAGCAAAGGTTGTTTACCATACATGTTTGCATCACCATTTACATCATTAGGGGTACACTGACAACCCATTTCCTTTTCCATGAAAAGGTTTACATAGTACAATGACAAAACCCTTTTCACTTATGATCTTAAGGTTTCTAGAATGCACCAATTACTATGACCACAACTTAAGATATCTATAATTTGAATATTATCTTAGCACAAAGTAAAACTTTCAATTTTCTATGCAAAGCATCCTAAAATAAGCCACGAAGATCTCTTATAAATTTATGTCAACAAAATAATGCTTTCTTTAGTTTTATAAGAATACCTAGACACATTACATAAATGACTAACCTTGCTTCCTGACTACAAATTCAACAAATCTAGAAGTCTCCCTCATGTTTCAACTAGTTCTTTACATAGAGTCACCACCTCCTTTCACAGAGGAACAAACTTCAAACAACTTGAAGTCCTTTTCAAGAGTAAATTGTTAGAGTAATAAGTTATATGCTTAATTAATTATATCATACTGGTTAATTAATTAAGTCACTTATTCCTCTAGTTGCTTAAGCTAAACTTAGGCACATTAATAATTGATTAATTTTTAAGTGTGCACACTAGGGTTTCATTTAGGGTTTCCCTTTTAGGGTTTCTTGATCTCCTTCATAAGGATTGATCTCTTTGTAATATTTGAGATTCTCATAATGCATTTTACACTTTGAGGTTTATAGAACATCTTGCTGGTTTTGCATGTCTTTTGCATGTGATAGGTGATTGCATGCAGGTGATCTTGGATTCTAATATGGTATCGGAGCTCCAAATCTACCACTGCCTATTCATGATCTGAAGATATGGCTTCTTAGTGAGTTTCAAATGCAAGGGTTTCCACACGCATCTTTTCTGCAAGATTTGGGGGTAGCTGATTTTTCGGCACACTATGGTCTCAAACAGACATTGCCATCACGTTCAAAGCGCCTCAAAACCCTAGGAACACTTGTTGTTTGGTTGATTTTGGTGATTTTGATCTGGGAGGCAAAAAAAATTTGCCGCGTTCCGAAGCACAAATTTCGAAAAAATTTGATTTTTTTTTTTAAAAGCGGTTCTTGGGATCCACGCCGATGCTCACAGTGCAGAGAGGATTCGGCCACTGGGCAGCCACCCAATAGCCACCACTATTAGTGGCTCCCCCACCCAGCTCTGCCGGTCGGCCCAGCCCTCGCGGGCCTCTGAGGGCTCCCTATCTGCAGTGCACGGTCACATGGAGAACCAGAGGCTCTGCCCAACCCCCTGCCCTATGCCCACGGTCGCATGGAAGACCAAGGGCTGAAATATTTTTGTAGGGGGGCCAAATTTTTGCACTGACGGCCAGATGGCCATCAAATTTTTTGTAGTAAAGTGCTGACATCAACATGGCATCATCGGCCATACGGCAATTTGTCCCCCTAACCCTTATTTGCCTTAAAAGAGCAGTTTTTTTGTTTTTGGCATAACATGGGCATACGGTACCAAAATCAGGCAAACGAGATATCACTGGAAAGCTAGTTCTGAGTACTTTTATTTGGTGTAGTTTATTTTACAGTATTTTCTTGTTTTATTGCATTTATTTCTGGTTGAAATCAGATGTTTAGTTTATGCTTCCGAGCTCATAACGTTTTCCCACGATCTCTAATTTTCACTATCTTTGTGGCGTTGGAAAGCTATTGAGGAGATCTATGTTTCTATCAATGCACTTTTTTCTATATCTATCACAGGTTTTTTGTTATTCCAGATTTGGCCTGATGGGTCATTTGGAGATTACTTGGATATTTTGACAGTTGGGAGAGTGCAACTTGCATCTTTGCACTTCATTTTCAGTGATACATCATTCAATAATCGACTGCTGCTTCATAGATTCCAGCATTGTTACCGTTTGGAGTTTTCGAGTGTTCCATGGCATCGGGTCTACTGTCACATTATGATAATTCTGATATGGTTTCTTGTAGACAGAAGAACCTTTCCTTGCTTGCCAGATTGCAACTCTAGTGTTACTCTACAGTGTTCTTCCAGTGCTTCTTTGCAGCATGTCATATCATTGTAGGGGGGGTTTGTCCCATTGGGTTTTTCTCCTCTACCTCTTTCTTGCATTTTTAAATGGGTACCTGATCAGGCCTAGTTGTCGGGACCCATCTTTGTTTGCATGCATCTTCTTCTAGTGTTTTAGCTTCTTCCTAAGTTCATCTTAAGGGGGGGTGTTAGATTAATAAGTTATATGCTTAATTAATTAAGTCACTTATTCCTCTAGTTGCTTAAGCTAAAGATAGGCACATTAATAATTGATTAATTATTAAGTGTGCACACTAGGGTTTCATTTAGGGTTTCCCTTTTAGGGTTTCTTGATCTCCTTCATAAGGATTGATCTCTTTGTAATATTTGAGATTCTCATAATTCATTTTACACTTTGAGGTTTACAGAACATCTTGTTGGTTTTGCATGTCTTTTGCATGTGACAGGTGATTGCATGCAGGCGATCTTGGATTCTAACATAAATCTCATTTTGGGTTTTCTCTAACAACGGAGTCATACTCAAATCCTTTAAAACTTTTCCACAACACAATATTCTCTAGGTCCACAATTTCTTCAACATTTGAACAAGATGTCTAAATGAGAAATTAATTAACTCTACAATATACATTAGTTTGCATTTGAAGATTCAAAAAAAATCCCCAGCAGAGTCACCATTTTGTTGGTGTTTTTTCTAGTACACCCCAGGAGTCCCTAGGAAGTAGTCATCTCCCATACCCAAGACCCCTCACAGTGAATGACCAACTAATGAGATCCACATCCAAGTTGTGATCTCCTACTTTAGGTCCTACACAACCAAGGAGGGTGTTCCTTTTGTGTCCATTTAGATCATTTCTTTATAGAACACTTTCACTTGTAGACAAAATCATAAAACAGGTGAATAAACTTGAGTTGTTAAAATATTAGTTGATCATTTAAGAGTCATGCCACCTGTGCTCCATGATTTGAAGGTTTGTGAAAGTATTTCACACATTTCTCACAAGATTTATACAATTCAAAAATATGTTAGAACCCTGACCCACATTAGTGACCAAATACGGCATATATTAAATGAGAATAGACTAGTGTTTGTCCAATTGGGCTTAGGAGTCACATACATAATGACTAGACATAAAAAATCTAAAGTGTCTAATAATTAGGAATTTCCCACACAATGCATTACATTGTAGAGATCCTTAATCTTAGTGCACAACTACTTTGGACATCCTTGACATATCATTACAAATCCATGAGCCTATTCAAACTATTTAACTGATTCTTTGAATCAGGGCAAGAATAGGAAGCATGCATTCAAATTAATGTTTGACAATGAATAACACATCCTTGATACATTATCCATGATTTTCAATGATAAAACAAGAGGAGAGTTCATGCATAAGATTTAAATTTTTTTTTTTGATATCAATAATTTCTCTATATTAATTTAAGACCGGTTACATTTGTACTCAAAGCCAGAAATTGGGGTTTGACTGTACTATTTTTTCATATATTAGCCCCACTATCGTATTTACCAGACTTTTCCACCTAACTCAAAACTAGACCAAAAATCTGACCCCTACCAATTGAGCCCTAATTTCCTTTTATAAGGAGCAGAAACAAGCTTAAGGCTCATCCATATATTCATTGCAAAATTCACTTCAAATTTAATTTTCCATCATTTCAATCAAATTTCCCATAAAAAATTTACAATCATTGTAGCACAGGGGAAAAGAAACGATCAAAAAGGAGGGAAAATGAGACACTTGTAGGAAAAAATTCCCCACGTGGTAGAAAAAAAAATGCCAATGCACATCACAACAACTAGGAACCGATCATCTAACTAGAGAAAAATTGTTGCATAGGATGACAACCAACACAAGAACCATGATACACATGACCGCCCCACATATAGGCTACAAAAGGGGGAGAAGCCACCGACCTATCATCATCCTTGCCGACATCCACCATAGGAAAATTACACCCACCAAGAGCCTCTGTTGCAATAGGTGTGACTACGAGGACCTCACACTCTAGTGAAGGTTTCTGCTTCAGCAAATCCAGGTAATGGCGATAATTTGAATCAGTTTTTGTTTCACTATCAGGCTCATCATCTGATATGGAAATTAGCGAGTGTCATCGCCCATATGATCCTTGACCATACCTCACCTTTCATCGAGCTCTTGCAAAAATTGTGCAAGTTCTTTCCCTCTAATAGTAGTAGTTGTTACACCATCCTTTGAAAGTTGCAAGTGCCTACTACACCTTGTAGGTGTAGCCAATAATCCACCAACGGGGACCTCCTTCTCCTCAAGACCCTACTTGCTTAATTTTCCAGAACTAGCATCACTCAAGAGCGTCTGTTTGTTGAGCCTAGAAGACCGCCTCACAATCTTATCCATTTTTCTTAATATCACCCTCTCTAGCTCACTAGTGAATACGCTCACTGATATTAAAATCAATTACGCACTGGCATTTAAAACACAAGATGAAAATGGCATCCATATTATGCCTATTTATCGAGCAATTCAGAATAATTCACCAACCATTATTACAAATTCTCATTAATTGACAATACATATCAACCTTTTCACCATTAGTAACCCTATGTTCTTCGAGATTTGCAAATTGCAGGGGATGATAGTTGTGAGTTAACCCATCACATGTACAAAGAACCAAATGATTCATTCTATGAATCACATGACATTAATGCCTTCACGGTAGCAGGAAGAATGACTACCATATGCATGCCCAAAGTTTTGAATAATGGTTGTAGATCTCCTGGTGAGATGGCATATTGGATGGATTGAATCCTATTTACCATATTTGAAAAGTAGACGAGGCTTTCCCACTGCATGCAGACCAATGAAATAGTTTCAACTATATGCCACATCACTCATGCCTCATGAGAAAATCTACCATGTACTGTAGCCAAAAAAACCACGTGTCAGCACCTCGCACACCTCGCAACATATTTATGAGCATTACTCAAGTCGTGCAAGGTGAGTGAGGAACAACTAAGATTATTCCTCTGAGCTCAACCTCCACCGTCGATCAAAAATTCTATGTGATGGACTAGTTAGTGGGAGGTAGGCCTCCCACTCATACACAGCTAGTTGTCAACATATCACAGACCTCACAATGCTTAACCTGTTGCCATTTATATCATGTGAGGTTGGTGAGGTAAGATAGAGATCAAACCTGCATGATCAAATCTTAATGCCTGAAGTGAAATAGGGTTAGCATTGAAGCGGATCCATAATTAGGCTGATGGTAATAAAACCCTTGAAATAGTGTGACCTAAATCACATCAAAATAAAAAAATTTGGAAAACATTAAGGGATAATTCGAGGAGCGGAAAGGCTCATAAGACCTTAACATGGGGCCAAAAGGGGTTGGTTACCGGATGAAGTTTGATGGATCAAGTTCTTACTTAGGCGAGTGGAAACCAACTTGATAAGTCACCACAAAAATAGAAAACCAAAGACACCAATGAACTAAAAATTTAACAAGGGGTTTTCCTAAACATGCCCAAAAGCCTCAAGCTTGGAATGATTATCAAAAGTAAAGCTTAAATTTGCAGAATTTGGGGGAAAACTTGACCACTAATAATCAATAAGTTTTTCCCTTCTTGTGTGTTTATGTTTTTAAATTTAGGTTGAAGATTTGAAGATCATTTGGAGTGAAAATTTGCAAAGTAGCATCACAAATTTGTCATCTTCATGGAAACTCAACTATAGGTAAGATTTGGGAGATTCAGGACCTAAGATATGAGAAGAACGAAGTGTAGACATTGAGCCTCAGGACCACATTCAGATATTTCAGAAATTCTAGATGGGACTAAGTCACCACGTAGGGTGTCTTAGTCCTCCTAAAAGTATTTTTTATAGATTATTTCAGATCTGATTCTGGCATCCAAAGATTTTTTAATTTCCCTTAAAAACAACAACAAGACTAAGTCAATAGTAAGGGTGTCTTAGTGCTCCATAACACTTTTTGACAACTTCTTTGCATTTCCAGAATCCTCATTACATTTTTAGAACTTCTAGGTACACATACCCTAACTTGTTGTTGCATAATTTCATCATTTACATCATTCATTTAGCTTGCATTACTATGAATTTTGAGTTGAATTCTTATTTGTCTTTTCCAAGCTTTTGTTTGGTGGCGAACCCCTCAAATCCTAAAAGAACCCTTCCTAGGTCTTTCTTATTGAGAATTGAATCACCCTCAAGGTTGATATTCAATCCAATTAGGATTCCTAGGACATTATTGAATGACCTAAGGACAAATAAGTGGGAACTCTCACCCACTCTAATTTCCTATTGTTCAATCAATGGAATTTTCTTGTTCAATAATGTTTTCCCTAAGATTCTCATCGATTGGATCTTGTGACACCCTAATATGTTCTTCACCAATAGGACTGATATTATGTGGGTGGGAAATTTGATTGTTGTCCATAATTTCTCTTTTTCTCTAAGGTTTGATTCTCTTGTGCTAGAATATCCACCCTAGTAGGAGAGCTTTTCAGAAAGTAACAAGCGAGATGTTCATTTTGTTTCGTGGTTATATTTTGTAAAGTATCTTCATCACACACAGGGGAGACATCAAGAGAAGGATAACTATGAGTTTCATGGTTACCACTAATTAGACTTTTTTTTTTCAAATAGGTCTTCCAAAATGGTAGGGGCATTAGAAAAGTGAGGCACATGATTTTCATGAGTCTCAATAAGAATATCTTCTAACACCAAACTATCTTCTTCATGTCTCAAAGAGACATTAGGAGAAGGAAAGGTTTGATTGTCATGATTATCTATAATTACATCCCCATGTCCTATAATGTCTTCCCAATTAGGTGAGGTAGGATTGTCATAGATTTCAATTATTGGATCTCTTAATATCAACATTTCATGCACATAAATGTGGTTTCCATGATCATTCACAATTGTGTCCTTTTCCACTAAAGAATTCTCACAAGTAGGAGAGGTGTTGGGGGGTGAATGGAGATTAGGTGAAGTAGTGTCCATGATATCAAATTTATGTATCATAATTTCTTTCCAAGGAGGAGGAGGATGAAGAAAAATAAGACTTTAATGATTCTGAATGATTGTGTCCTCTATCACCAAGATATGTTTGTCACTAATAAGAGTGGAATTGGGAGAAGCATAATTATCATTTTCATGATTGTCGATGCTTGAATCCTCTTGTGTCAAAGTTTTAGTGGATTATATAGGTGAGATGAAGTCATCAAGGGATTTATCTAACATGTCCAAGTCATGTCTACTAAAGGATTAAATGATACGCTTTCACTAAGTTGACTATTTTTTGTTTTTTTGTTTTGATGGTTTTAGTTTTTAGTTTTTGTTTTCTAATGAATACCGAATGTAATCTAGAATCTAATTGAAATATGAACTAATGCTGAAAATGAAAATTGTAAAAAATATAATTCTATTCATAATTGCAATGAATGTAAATTATGCTACTTCTAATGATTCAAATGTAACATAAAGTATGCAAACTAAAAAAGATAAGTTTTAACAACAAACAAAAGCTTAAAAATGGGGAATTTGACTCTGTAAAATGCAATTCAGAATTTGCACAGGGACTGATTCACCCAAGGTGGCCAATGAGTCCCAATAGGGATTTTTTTCAAAAAAAATAGAAGTTTTCAATTGATTTTTATGTTTTTTAGGTTTTATCATCTAAAAAATAAATGCAAATATAAATTATGTTTTATTTTCACTGAAATGAGATGAAAAAATGCAAGGTATATGATCTTTCACTAATACAAACTTTGAAACCCTAGAATTCCAATTGACTAATGCAAATCCTAATGCAATTTTAGTGCAAGCCAAATCTAGGATTAAATGCACTCCAAATCAGAATTATGATGTTCTAAATGCAGGTTCACCAAAATGGAACCTCTTAAAATAGGGTAGTATGTAAGTGTTATCTTATGGTTTTAGAGCACACCCACTTTCAAGATATTCCATTCAAGGATAACCCTAGAGATCTCAATGCAAAAAAAAAAGAGATCTTGCACTAGGGTTATCCTAGGGGCTAATTGTAAACTAATGATGGTTTCACCACCAAATAAGAACTTGGAAACACAAATGTAATGCAAGATCTAATGATGATACCTAGTAATGCATAAAACTTGAAATAATGACCTAGAAATGCATATAAATCAGAGCAGAAAGTTGTGAAACTAGAACTCTGCACCTAGAAACATGTAGAGGCTTGAATGAAGAATGGAAATGTTGTTGATCCTAAAATTTAGGCCTACTAGGACTCATTCACCAATTTGGGTGAATCGGTCCCGGATCAAGGTTCCTGCACATGAACAGGTTTCTAGAAAAAGGTATCCAAAACTGCGAAAATCTCAAAATTGACCTAAATGGGGACTCATTCACCAATCTAGGTGAATAAGTCTAGTTAGGGTTTTCTAGAGCTTTAAAATTTGAATTTGGTCTTCAAATTCTTCTCTCTAAAGTGGTGAATGGGTCCCACAATGCCTATTTTGATTGCTAGAGTGTCAGGGAGTGTGTAAATTAAGTTTATATGTTGATATTGTCAGGTTTTCTGACCGAAATATGCCTTGAGATGCATAATTTAGGGTCTTAGGAGCCTATTAATGTGATATTAAGGTCAAAAATGCAAGAGAGCCCAAAATTTAATGTGAAAGTGTAAATAAATACATTTTACAACATTAAATTAAGGAAAAAATGGGTTTATTTAGCTAAAAAGGGCCCTAAATCCAATGTGAATGTGTAGAACACATTACATTACTAGATGAGGTCCACCTAATTTACAAGCCTCCTAAATTTAATGTGAAGGTGTCCATAAACACACTTTACAACAATAAATTAGGGAAAAGTTAAGTTTATTTAGCTTAGTAGGGCCCAAAACCTAATGTGGATGTGCAAAACTCATCACAACACTAGATCAAGGTGATATAAAATATAATTTATCATTAATTATTCCAAAGTTATGCAAGAAAAGTCATACTTTTTTCGTTGGCACACAAACATTGAATTTTTTCCTTTTTGGTCTAAGGCACCCAACACATGTGATTGATGCTTTTTGGCCCAAAATTGTCGAGATGATGGCTTCTCCATCATTTCCCCTATTTCTCTCTCTCCCTCTTTCTCTCTCACTCTCTCCCTCCTTCCATCTTTATGTAAATACCCCCACCTTGCTCCACTTTTTGTATCACATCTTGTACACATCGAATAGAGAGAAAATAAAGAGAAAAAGAGATAGAGAGAAAGGTGAGGGAGGGATATGTAAAGAGGTATAAGTGAGACACAAAGGAAGGTATAGAGAGGAATAAAGGAGATATAAGTTGAGAGGTAGGTAGAGAGATGGAGAGGGGAGATAGAAAGAAGTAGAGAGGGAAGAAGAGAGGGAGGGAGTTGTAGGGAGGGAGATAGAGGTGAGATAGAGATAGACAGAGAAACAAAGAGAGAGAGAGAGAGGAAGAGAGGGGAGGGTGGGAGAGGTAAAGAGGGATGGTTGAGAAGATTATATAGAGGTAGATATAGCTATAGGTTTGAGATATAGAATAGAGAGAAGGAGAGGAGAGAGAGGGGGCAGGTGGAGAGGAAGAGGAGAGAGAGGTGAGATAGAGAGGAGGAAAGGAGGGATAGGTAGGGAGAGAGATGTGACATAGAGATAAAGAGAGTAGAGATGGAAGGGAGAGAGAGGAGAGAGAGAGGGGGGGAGTTGAGATAGAGATAGAAGGGAGGGAGGGATAGGTAGGGATAGATTGGTTACATAGAGAGAAAGAGATTAGAGAGGGAAGGGGGAGAGATAGGTTATATAGAGAGAGGAGAGAGGGAGGGATGGGTAGGGATAGAGGTGAGATGGAGAGAAAGAAAGTGGAGAGAGAATGGGAGAGAGATAAGGGGAGAGAGAAGTGATAGAGAGAAGTATAGAGGTAAGGTGGAAGGTAGATATATTGAGAGAGGGAAGGAGTGAGGTAGGGAGAGAGAAAGAGGTATATAGGGATAGGTTATATGGAGAAAAGTAGAGAGAAAAGGTTGGTGGAAGAGAGAGAGAGATAGGGTGGGAGCGAGAGGGGAGGAAGGAAGACGTAAATATGGATAGTTGAGATAAATAGGGAGATAG
Organism: Sequoiadendron giganteum; assembly: GCA_007115665.2. Taxonomy (NCBI): domain Eukaryota; kingdom Viridiplantae; phylum Streptophyta; class Pinopsida; order Cupressales; family Cupressaceae; genus Sequoiadendron; species Sequoiadendron giganteum. The sequence continues at coordinate 107,013,253 of CM021107.1, read as the reverse complement.
AAAGAGGTATATAGGGATAGGTTAGATGGAGAGTGAAGGTTTGTGGAAGAGAGACATATGTAGTGGGAGAGAGAGGGTGGGAGAGAGAGAGGAGGAAGGAAGAGGTAAAGTGGGATAGTTGAGATAAATAGGAGAGAGAGAGAAATAGGTAGAGAGAGGATTATGAGATATAGAAAGAGGGAAGGAGAGATGGAGGGAGAGGTAGGGATAAAGGGAGAGATGGTGATGGATAGATAAATGTGAGATATAGAGTGATAGAGAGAGGTAGGTAGAGAGAGGGAGGGGAGAGATAAGTAGAGAGGGAAGGAGAGATAGGGAGGGTGGTAAGTAAAGGGAGGTGAGATAGAGAGTAGAGAGAGAAATTTTGTACAAGAGAGAGATGAGGGAGGAAGGGAGAGAGAAAGAGGTATATATGGGTTGGTTAGATAGAGAGAAGTGGAGAGAGAAGGTTGATGGAGGAGAGAGAGTATGGAGGGAGAGGTAAAGAGGGATAGTTGAGATACATATAAGGAGAGAGAGAGAGGTAGGTAGAGAGAGGGTGATGAGAGATAGAAAGAGAGGGGAGGGAGAGAGGATAGATAGAAAGAGGGGGATGGATGGAGATATAGAGAGATAGAGGTAGGGACAAAAAGGTATGGGGAGAGAGAGAGTTGAGATAGAGAGATTAGAGAGGGAAGGAGAGAGAGATGGAGAGAGGGAAATGTAGAGAGAAAGAGAGTTGTGATAGAAAGATTAGAGAGGGAAGGAGAAAGAGATAGAGAGGGAGGTGATAGAGATATGTTTGATAGAGAAAAGTAGAAAGGGAAGATTGTAGAGATATTGAGTGAGGGAAGGATGGAGGGAGGGAGAAATAAATATGTATAGAGGGATAGGTGGGTAGAGAGAAGTAGAGGAGGAAGGGGATAGAGAAATGAGAGAGAAAATTAGAGAGGTAGGTAGAGATATTTCTCTCTCTCACACACATTTATCTCCCTCCTTAACTCTCCCTCCATACCTCCTTACCTCTCTAAGTTTCTCTATATCTCCCTCCCACTTATTTCTCTCTTACTCTCTCCTTCCCTCTATTATTTCCTCTCTCTACATACCTCTCCCTCCACTCCCTACCACTCTCTCTACCTCTCACTCTCCCTCCCCCATATTTCTTTCTTAATTTCTGCTTCCCTCTCTACTCTCTATCTCTCTCTCCACTTCCCTCTCTACTCTCATTCTCTCTCCCCTCTTTTTCTCACTCACTCTCTCTCACACATGAACTCACCTCTATATCCTCCCTACCTCTCTTTCCCTCCCTTCTCTACTTCTCTCTATCTCTCCTCTCTCTATGTCTCCTTCCTTCTCTACCAATCTTTATCTCCCCTATTTCTCTCTTTACCTATCTCTCCCTCCATCATTATGTATCTCACCTATTTCTCCCTCCCTACCTCTTTCCCTCTCTAATCTCTATCTCTTTTTGTCTCCCTCTCTCTCTTCCTCACTCCCTCCCACATTACCTCTCTAACTATATCTAATCTATCCCTCTATACCTATTTCTCTCTCCTTACATCCCTTCTTACCTCTCTCAATACCTCCACTTTCCTTCTTTCCTCTCTAATTATCTCTCTATCACATATCTCTATCACCTCTCTTTCCTCTCTCCCTCTCCCTCCTTCCCTCTCTCCCTCCCTCTCCCCTCCCCTCTCTACTCTCTCTATCTGACCTCCCTCTCCATTTCTCTATATCTCACCCCTCTATCTTTCCCCCCTCTCCCCCTATTTATCTCACTCTCTCCTCTCCTCTCTCTCCCCCTCCATCCCCCTCTTTCTCTCTCAATATCCCCTTCCCTCTATACTTCTCTCTATCTCTAAATGCTCTCTCTATCTCTCTCTAATTCTCTCTATCTCACCTCTCTCTCCCCCTCCATCCCTTCTTCCATGTATAATTTTTTTATCTCCCCCTCTCTCTATCTATCTCTATCTCTATCTATATCTCTCTCTTCCTTATGCCCATCCAAATTCCCTATCTACTTCTCTCTATCTAATATATCCCTCTATACCTATTTCTCTCTCCCTCCCTCCCTCTTCCTCACTCTAATCTCTATCACATATCTCTATCACCTCTCTCTCACTTCTCCTTTCTTTCCTCTCTCTCTCCTTCCCTCTCCACTCTATCTCAACTCTCTACACTTATATCCCTATCTCTCCCTCCCTCCCTTTAGTATATTTCTCTCCCCCTCTTTCTCTCTCACTCTCTCCCTCTCTTTCCCCTCTTTATGTCTCACTCTCTCCTTCCCTCTCTACTTATCTTTATATTTCCTTTCTCTCTCCATCTCTCCCTCTGTCCCTTCCAATTCTATTTATCACATCTCTCTATCACCTCTATCTCTCTCACTTGTCCCTCCATAACTCTATGTATCTACTTTTTCTATCTCACCTCTATGTAGGGTGGGATAGGGAAAGAGGGATACTTAAGATATATTGTAGGGAGGGAGATATATATAGAGAGAGGTTTGAGATATAGAGTAGAGAGAGGGAGAGAAGATATATGGGAGATAGAGAGGAGGGAGGGAGGGATAGGTAGGGAGAGATAGGTGATAGAGAGATGTGATAAAGAGAAGTAGAGAGGGAAGAAGGTAGAGAGACTAAGAGAGAGAAGGAGAGAGCGAGGGAGAGATAAAGAGGTATATAGGGTTAGGTTAGATAGAGAGAAGTAGAGAGATGAGGGAGAGGTAAAGAGGGATAGTTGAGATAAATAGGAGAGAGAGGTAGATAGAGGATAGATAGAAAGAGGGGAGAGGGAGGGAGAGATAGAGAGATTAAGGGAAAGGGAGGGAGATTTGAGATAGAGAGTAGGGAGGGAAGGAGAGAGAGGGAAAGGTAGTGAGAAAGAGATTTGAGATAGAGAGACTAGAGAGGGAAGGAGAGAGAGAGATATAGAGAGGTGATAAGGAGAGATGATAGAGAGATGTGATAGAGAGAAGTAGAGAGGGAAGAAGGGAAGGAGGGAGAAAGAAATAATTATGTATAGAGGGATAGGTAGGTAGAGACCATTGAGATATAGAGACAGTAGAGAGAGGGAGAGGAGAGACATGGGGTAGGTAGATAGGGAGAGGAGAGAGAGATGGATACTAGAGATATAAAGGAGGAGGAGGGAGAGAGAGTTGACATAGAGAGAAATTAGAGAGGGAATGAGAGAGAGGGAGGGATAAGTGAGAGAGTAGTGAGAGAAGGAGGGTGGAGAGATTGAGAGAGGAGGGATGTAGGGAGAAGTGAGAGAGTGGAGAGAGAATGAGGAAGGTGGAGAGATTGAGAGAGGAAGGATGGAGAGAGAAAGAAAAATATATAGAGGGATAAGTAGGTAGAGAGAGGGAGAGGTAGATAGAGAGAAACAGAGAGGGAAGGAGAGGTAGAGAGAGGGAAAGGAGAGAGAAGGGGTAGTAGAGAGGGAGAGGGAGAGATAGGGAGATGAGAGATAGAAATATGAGAGGGGGTTATATATGTAGGTAGAGAGTTGAGATAGAGATAGAGTAGAGAGGGAAAGAGAGAGGAGAAGGGAGGGAGAAGTTAGAGAGAGAATTAGGAAGGTGGAGAGAACAAGAGAGGGAGGGAGAGAGAATTAGGTATAGAGGGATAGGTAGGTAGAGAGAAGTAGACAAGGAAGGAGAGATGGAGGGAGAGGTAGGGATAGAGAGAGTGAGAGGAAAGTAGAGAAAAGGAGGGGAGATATAGAGTAGAGATAGAAGGAGAGATGGATGGAGAGGTAGAGATAGAGGGAGAGATAATGATTTAGAGAGAGGTGAGAGAGAGGTAGGTAATGAGAGGGAGGGGGACATAAATATAAGTAGAGAGGGGACGGGAGAGGGTAGAAGAGGTAAGGAGGGAGGGATAGAGAGGTGAGATAGAGAGAGAGGAGGGAGGGAGGGATATTTAGGGAGAGAGAAGTGATATAGAGAGAAAAAAAAGTAGAGAGGGAAGGGGGGAGAGAGAGAAGTGATAGAGATAAGTAGAGACATAAGGAGGAAGGTAGAGAGATTGAAGAGAGAAAGAAGTATATATGGGTAAGTTAGATAGAGAGATGTATCAAGTTAATTTTCATGGAAGGAAGAGAGAGAGGAGGGAGGGATAGGTAAAGATGGATAATTGAGATAGATAGAAGGAGATCATGAGGTAGGTAGAGAAAGGGTGATGAGAGATAGAAAGAGGGAGAGGGAGAGAGGAGAGATAGAAAGAGGGGGAGGGAGGGAGAAAGAGAGAAAGTAGAGAGAAAAGGAGAGAGATATAGAGAGGTGATAGAGAGAAAAGTAGAGAGGGAAGAAGGTGGAGATATTGAGAGAGAAGAGGCAAGGAGGGAGAGATAAATAGGTTTAGAGGGTCAAATAGGTAGAGAGAAGTAGATATGAAAAGAGAGATAGAGGGAGAGGTAGAGATGGAGAGAGAGGTGAGAAAAAAATAGAGAGAGGTAGGTAGATAGAGGGGGGAGGAGATAAAGATAAGTATAGCGGGAAGGAGAAAGGGAGGAATAGGTAGGGAAGGAGAGAGAGAGAGGTGAGAGAGATAATAGAGATAAGGGAGGGATATGTAGGGAGAGAGGGGTAAGATAGAGAGAAAGAGAGTAGAGAGAGAAGGGGAGAGAGAGAAGTGAGATAGGTGATACAAATGTGTGATGGAGAGAGAAGTATAGAGGTAAGGAGGAAGGTGGAGAGATTGAGAGGGAAGGAGGGGGGGAGATAAAGAGATATAGAGGGATATGTTAGATAGCGATAAGTAGACTGAAAAGGTGGGTGAAAGGAGAGAGAGGGAAAGAGAGGGGGGAAGAAAGAGAGGTGAGATATATAGAAGTAGAAAAGGAAGGAGAAAGAGGGGGAAATAGATAAAATTAGAGAGGGAGGGAGGGAAGGATAGAGAGGTGAGATAGAGAGAACTAGAGAGGGAAGGAGAGAGAGAATGGTGATATAGAGAATAGAGAGGGAAGGAGAAAGAGGGAAGTAGAGAGTGAGAGAAAGAGGGGACAGAGAGGTGATATAGAGATTAGAGAGATATATATATAGAGATATAAGGAGAGGGAGGGGAGATAGAGAAATTTAGAGAGGGAAGGAGGGAAGGAGGGAGGGAGATAGATATTAGAGAGAGAAGGAGAGAGAGATGGACATGTAGAGACGTAGTTCTTGAGCTCAAGGGAGAGAGTGTCAGATAAAGGGATGGAGATAGTGAGAGAGAGAGATAGGTCTAGAGAATAAGAGATGAAAATAAGATAGAGAGAGAAAGATGAAATTTACCTCTTGATTACTGAAATTTGACATGCTATTTGCTGAAATTTGACTAAGTCTAAATTTTTAAAAAATCTTCCAAAAACTAGAATTTGCATTACAAAGCCTAGATATCTCAAACCACTCTCAAATATCCTGAAGCTATATATGTGAAATATAAATTAAAGTATAATAAAGCATATTTAAATGTTTATTTCATGTATATAGTTTCACTGGTACAAAAATATAAAATGAAAGAGTTTAGAAAAGTGCATTCTAAAAGTCATGAATGACATTTTCTGAGCACCTAATTTGGCGCTAGCCAAATTGGGTTGCATTTGGAAATACAAACCCAATATTGAAATAATGGATGCACGATTTCCCTAAAGCTACAGCTTTAAAGAGAACCTTTTCCAAGAAGAAATTCACCCACACAAAAAGTGTTGCAACTAAGGGCATGCAAATGGAGATTATCTGATTGATATCTAGAATATATGATTAAAAATGTACATATCCCTTGATTATATAGGAAAGGTTGAGATACGAGATGAAATATGATGTTGCCATGTGTCTTGATCTAACAACATGTGACAACATGTAAACCCTAACAACCTACATAGGCAATTATAATCTAATTGAGATAAGTTCTAGAAAAGACAACTCATCTTCTAGAAGGAATATTATCTCCTACAAAGAGGAAAGAGTAATGACCCCATTATTTATGATTTTATAATGATGCAACCTATGACATAATTAATTAAATAAATACCTAAGTAGACTTATGCTAGTGTAATGATTAATTAATTACACGAACACCCCCCATAAGTGCAACTTAGGAAGGAAATTATTATGCAATGGATGATGGATCCCAAATACATGATGGCCATTTTAGGTACCCATTTACAAATGATGCAACTAATCTCCCACAAACGAAGAAAAGGGGAAAACCCAATGGGAAGAAAACCCCTCTCCAAAAAGGAGATGAAATGTAGATAAGTGAGAAAATATGGAGGACTCACAAATACCCCCTAGGAATACCATTCGTCACATGGATACAATAAAATCAATAGCCCCACCATATGAGGAAAATCCCAAAAAAAGTGTTTTTTAAGACCAAACATGATCTAATGTCAACAAACATCTTGTCTCCCTTTCAGATAAACAAAACCAAGTGCAAGTGTAGGGATTATTCCCAATAGGAATTGAAGGAAGGTAGGATGAATTTGGATGATGATGTCTCTGAAAACTGATCATGTTTCTCCATGCCTGGTGAAGATGAATATGCCACAATCAACTCAAGTACATACCCAAACAATGAAGAAGGTGAAAAACTAGGACAATGTAGAAACTAATGTTGAACAAGATCTAAAGACAACAATACATTGATCCTTCCATTGAAGGAATAGATGGAGACTAGATTTCCCCCCTGAAGGAAGTGTCCTCAAAAATAATGAGAGAAGGTTGAAGCCAATCCAATGGTGGATGTTGAAGAAAATCTAACTCCTAAATGGAATGGGAGGGAAGAAATTTGATATAGGAAATCTATGAATAGAAAATAATTGCATCTAAAGTAGTCTTTGGATCTCCAATCAAATTCAATACAAATAAATGTGAATACACAAGAGAATTCTCCAAAGTAGGATCTAAATAGAGGAGTGATATCCCCTCAAGAATGTTCTCCAAACCTATAGAAGTATCCAAGTCAACAATCCTTGAAACAAAGTCATCATGTGATGTCAATTATGGAAAAGTGAATGTGTCCTAATAAACGTAGATGATGGAAACCTCAATCAATGACTCTAGACAAGGAATCACTAAATGTGGAGGGATACCAACAATCTGAGATGGGGTATCTGATATGAGGAATAATATTCTGAATCATGACCATTGGGGAAGGGTGGAGTATTAGAATCTCTAAATATCTCCCAAATCTTAGTCCAAAGGATGTGAGGACAATCAAAATGATCAATAGTATTCAAAACATCATAATAAAATTGCATTGCAATGATCTCTAGGGTGGGTGCATGGAAATGGGTAGCCATTTCATGGAAACCTTTCAAAAAACCTTTTTACAAGCCATAATGCGAGTGCATTATAATGTGTTCATGTTATGGCTTGTTGTGTCGAGCCTAAGGCTTGGAAACAACAAACTAATAATGCAAGCACATTATAACCTACTCACGTTATTGCTTGTTAAAAGAAAAAATAAAGTGAAAACCCTTCATTGTTTGTTCAACTATTTTTTTCTTGTAGTCACGGCCAAAAACCCCATATTTTTGTGCTCGTGGTCTAGGATGAGAAATTCAACAAATTTATTCACCAAAAAATTCTATTTCTTTGCAATGATGGAACCATGATGATGAGGAGGTGTGAGAGGTAAGGAGTCTATGGTTTTTGTTTTGAATTAGTTAGTTTTAGGTTTAATTTGATATATACTTGTTTGAATTTTTAGGAGATGCAAATCAACCTACAAACCCTCAAGATCCTCAGTAGGAAGACCAACCAAATCCTCAAGATCAAAATCAACCACAACAACAACCTCCTCCACCAATCACTCAACCCCCTCCTGGCACTCAACAAAATTTAATGAGTGAAATTGAGAACAACAAAAAGAAAATTGAGGATTTGATCAGTTTGTTGAGTGATCCAAATGGTTCAACCATGAAAAGAATGACCCTAGCAAATTCTTTGAAAGATATGTTAAAAAATGTAGATTCAATTAGCAAACAAATAACTGGATGGAAAGATAGGAGGCGGGCGGCTAGGGATTATTATGGAAATAAAATATCATACAAAGATGTAAAGGATTTAAAAATTACAAAAGGTTATTTGTGCTCATTATTCACCAGCCCACACACAAATAAAAATATTACCCTCAATCCGAAGAGGTTTCCTATCCCTTGGTGCCACCACCAACAAATTAGGGACCAATTTTATGATAGGTGGTACATGGTCTTCGATTACCCACCATGAAACAATTGTGAGGTCCCATAATATTTACTTAGGAAACTATATAGTGAGTTCATATTGAACAAAATCCCAAATTGTTTTGATATGAGGGATTTCCAAGGGAGAGGTGAGGGGTCAGCTCAAGATAGACCCAGTACACAACTGGATCCTACATGGCAAGGTAGATGAGCTCTCACTAGGCGACCTCTTGAGCATGTTGTTATGCCTTCTATCATGAAGGAAAATGTTGGCATAGAGACATTGCAGGCGATCAAAACTTTGAGCCAGAGTGTCATTTATCATACTAGCCCTATTCTATAGAGCCATCCAGGGGAATCTTTGAGTGGTGGCCTTCGAACACATGTGTGTTAATCTTGTGGGGCTAATTGTTCATATGACCCCATCGACACTTAGGAGATTGGTACACAGGATTTGTCTATAGCTATGGAGATGGAGAGGGAAGATAAAAAATTTCATGAGGCATATGGCATTGATAGTCAAGTAAAATTTAGTGCATGTTTATTGAATTTAATTTATTAAATTTTGATTTTGAAATATAGATTAACTAAAAATGTTTAATGATTTTAATAAAATTGTAGTGTCACAGTGTTGAGATTGGATACACCGGCCCCCCACAAAATTATTTATGCAGGTAACCTATCATTGGGTTATGTAACTAGTAAACAATTATAAATTTATTGCATGTTAATAGCATTGTTTTACGAATGGTAATTTAATATGAAATTTTAGATGTTGAACAAACTAATATTGGAGGTTTTGATGGAACACTTTTGAGTGGCGGTGAATTTTATCAAACCTACATGAAGGTAATAGAATAAAGAGTTTAAATAATGAATCAAGTACTTAATAGATTTGTGTAGTTTATATGCACATCGTTGATTACGTTGAATAATTTATTGTTTTATTTTTAGATGTTACAAGACGAAACACCTACAAATGTGATGAGGGCAATGGAGATTTGTGTTTCATCTACTATACAATCCTTGATGGCTCTAATAGGAGACTTATGAGGAAAATTATTAAATTTCAGTTTACATTTGTTGTTATAGATGTTAGTTAGTGAAAAATCAAACCATTATTGATTCAGGTAGTTTAATTTCTATTTGTATGGTTTGTAAAAGGCTTGAGCATGCCTGAGCATGGGCTTGAGAATATTTCCCTCATGGAGAGATCATGAGATGGAGATAAGTGATTATTTTGTCAAATATATCATTTTTTATAATGTAATTTCTATATATTCATGTCTTTACTTCTTATTGTAACAGTTAAACTTCACCATGAACTAAACCCTAGGAGGATCAACAGGAGCACTCCTCACGTGTAGAAAAAATGAGTGACAGACCTATCACAATCTGATTGAAAAGAAAGGGAAATAATTTATTTCCAGGGCATGGAGAGAAATGACTTTTGATTCTAGAGCCCTTTGTTGTATGCCTACATGGCAATTTTGTACATTTTTTTATTGGACATATTTGACATTATATGCCTATATGGGATTCTCGTAAGCCTATATGGCTATTTTGTACATATATTTCATACTTATATCGAAAAATATTGATGCATGCCTACATAGTTATTTGGTCAATACAAATATCCTTTATCGATGTCTGTCCATATTTTCATTCTAAATTGATGGTTCAATAGATATGAGTTACGTGTATTCAAGTGTATACTTTACAACTTACGTGTATACTTTTTGACTTACGTGTGTTTGAATATATACTTTGTGGCTTACGTGTTATCTTGTGTATACCTTGTATTCGTGCATATACCTTTTATTAATTTGTGTATACTATGTATTCATGTTTATACTTTTTAAGGCTTACGTGTTTTTGAGTACTTGTGCTTCCCTTATTGACATGTACATGCTTGAATTATTCATGTGTATAATTATTAATTGGTTAGCCCTAGCATTGATCATTGTTTTCCTTCATGATTTGTCTTGAATATTAATTGATTGATTCTAAACAACTTTATCTAAAAGAAAAAAACACGTTTACAATTGGCATTCCATGAAATGATTCATAAAAATATTCCAATATGTTCTTGATGCGTCACTATCAAAAGATTTATATGTCAAATTTTTGCAGTATTACTTCTTGTACATATGAAATGGACTCGGGAGAAAGCAAGTTATAATTTATAATACAAATAAGAAATGGAATCAACATTGTCCTAGACCCCCAAATAGGTCTATTTAACAAAGAAACATGCTCTCAATCACTCTTCGAATTGCAAAGAACCATTGGTGATGCAAAGTGGCTCAACCAAGTTGTGATTTGACATAGCTTCTCAAATATGCCCACTAAGACTCCAACATTCACTTGAATCAATGATAAGAACTCTCCTATTCCTTTATGGTTTTTCACCAAAACACCAGAAAAACAAAGCCAAATTATCCCTCTTTCAATCCATGTCAGCCTTGGGACCGTATAGGAAAGCTAGAGGTCGTACCAAGTACGGGATCAACAAGTTTGTATCAAAAATATAAAAATTAGAGAATAGTGTGAATAATTCTTATTAGATATTCTTCAAAATTTCATCAACAACCTTCATTCAAGCCTCTCAAGGCTTCACATAGTGTTTTACACCCTTCTCTAACTGATCCATGCCCTTAACTAACTAAAAACCAACTTTCAAAACAAGTAATTGTTGCATTTCAAATTTGTTGCTTTAAGCAACTTACAAATTTCCAACTTTAGACTCCTCCAACCTAATGAGTAAATCTAGTGACCTCTAAACCCACACAAATGGCTTACAAATAGCCTTATTACATCGAAAAAACTCCATTCTTTCACAATCATATACAAATTCACAAATTTTCCTTCAAAGGCTACAAAGACAACTTCTAGTGCAAGATTGAAATTTTCACATTTTTTATCACTAGACCCAAAAGTCACCCTAAAACATACCTAATGGTCTTAATTGACCTTATTCAAGACAAAGCATGCTAAAAATACCCACAACAACATATTTTCCAACCTATTCACCATCAGATAATCACTAAAACCACTGAACTAGACCTTCATCATCAAATGGAGGAACAAGGTGCTCTGCACCAATGATCATACACTTTTTGTGTGGAATACTCAAACTTCTCAACCATCATTTGTGTGTTTCTCTTTTTCAATGTTTTGCATGCCATCATAAGGGATCAAGCTGGTTGGATGCAAGTCAGATCAATTCCATGTGTTTTGATGCGAAAGAGAACACCTATTGGGATGTGTTGGAGCAGTTAGTTTGGTCACATGAATTCCAAAACGAAAGTTGCACCACTTTGCAACTTTGCATAGCTTGAATTTGACACTTTTTCCATCAAGTGAAAATCCATCGCCACGGGAAAACCACTCCGAGATAGCCAAAACTAAGAGAGGTTTTCGTAGAGGGGCCCAATGCAATCTTGTAGGATTAGATGATAAGTTTCTAAGCATGACGGTATATGATTAATAGCATGCTGAAGTTTGCAACCATTTTTCACTTTGGACCCTTAAGGGATGGATCTGTTGGAACGTAGCTTAGAGCGATTTTGCGTGTTTTGGTGTGAAAGATGACCATGCCTACCATAAACATACCTATTTAGATGCATTGGAAAAATCTACTTGGTCACATGAGTTACAAAGCGAAAGCTGCACCACATTGCAACTTTGCACAACTTGAATTTGACACTTTTTCCATCAAGTGAAAATTCGCCGGCATGGGAAAACCACTTTGAGATAGCCAAAACTGAGAGAGTTTTTTGTAGAGGGGGCCAATGCAATCCTATTGGATTAGATGAGAAGTTCCTAAGCATCATGGTATTCAAGTAATAGCATGTTGAAGTTAGCAGCCATTTTGCACTTTGGACCCTTAAGGGATCGATCCAGTGGAACGTAGCTTAGAGTGATTCCACGTGTTTGGGGGAAAAAGAGGACCATTCCTAGCATAAAAATACCTATTTGGATGCATTAGAATAGTCTATTTTGTCACACAAGTTGTAGAATGAAAGTTGCACCACTTTGCAACTTTGCACTACTTGCATTTGACGCTATTTCCATCAAGTGAAAATCCGCCGCCATGGGAAAACCACTCTAAGATAGCCAAAACCAAGAGAGGTTTTTGTAGAGGGGCCCAACGTAATATTGTAAGATTAGATGAGAAGTTTTTAAGCATCATGTTATCTGAGTAATAGCATCCTGAAATTTGCAGCCATTTTCCATTTTGGACCCTTAAGGGATCGATCCTGTGGAACATAGCTCAAAGTGATTCCGCGTGTTTCATTTTGGAAGATGACCATTCCTAGCATAAACATACCTATTTAGATGCATTGGAATAGTCCTCTTGGTCACACAAGTTGCAGATCAAAAGTTGCACCACTTTGCAACTTTGCATAGCTTGAATTTGACAATTTTTTCATCAAGTGAAAATCCGCTGCCATGGGAAAACCACTCCAAGATAGCCGAAACCAAGAGAGGTTTTTGTAGAGGGTCCCAACACAATCCTGTAGGATTATATGGAAAATTTATAAGAATCACGGTATCTGAGTAATATCATGATGAAGTTTGCATCCATTTTACACTTTGGACCCTTAAGGGATCAATCTGATGGAACGTAGCTCAGAGCGATTCCGCGTGTTTCAGTGTGAAAGAGAACCATGCCTACCATAAAAATACCTATTCAAATGTGTTGGAATAATCCGCTTGGTCACACAAATTGCAGAATGAAAGTTGCACCACTTTGCAACTTTGCACTGCTTGCATTTGATGTTTTTTCCATCAAGTGAAAATCACCCACCATAGGAAAACCACTTCGAGATAGCCAAAACTGAGAGCTTGTTTTGTAGAGGGGCACAATGCAATCTTGTAGGATTATATGATAAGTTTTTAAGTATCACTATATCTAATTAATAACATGCTGAAGTTTGCAGCCATTTTGCACTTTGGAGCCTTAAGGGATCGATCTAGTGGAATGTAGCTCAGAGTGATTTTGCATGTTTCTATGTGAAACAAGACCATGCCTAGCATAAAAATTCTGATTTGGACACATTGGAGTAGTTAGTTTGGTCACACGATTTGCAGAGTGAAAGTTGCACCACTTTGAAACTTTGCATAGCTTGAATTTGACACTTTTTCCATCAAGTAAAAATCTGCCGCCATGAGAAACCCACTCCGAGATAGCCAATACCGAGAGAGGTTTTTCTAGAGGGGCCTAACATGATCCTATAGGATCAGATGAGAAATTTATAAGTTAAAAGGAATAATTTTTATGGGGTTTGTGTTTTTGCCCCTGTAGATTATGATGGAAAAGGGTATGAAAAATGAGGTTTCACCGTAGGGTTTGATAAAATATTGCATGTAGAGTTTGGGTGATTTTCTTTTGAGTTTTCATAGGTGATTTTAAGAAGGTCTGAGGTGGTGACATGCTCTAGTAAGGTGTGGAACCATTCCTTTCAATAAACCCTCCTTATACTAGCATAAAATAAGGGTTTTGGTTTGGCATGGTGGAGTGAGTTTTTCCTAAGACAAATTGCGGATCTGAGGGTTTGGATACATGATAATTGCTGCCCCAAAAATTTAAGAGGGTTCTTGAATGTTTAAAGGTATGTTCCTTTCGAAATTAGGCCTAGTTAGCCTAATGAGGACAACGAACAAGGTCATTTTTGATGCACATGTTCCAAGATAGTCACTGTTGATTTTGAAGTATGTGTTGTAACTCAATAATAGCTATCTAGATCAATTATTTTTTTGTGAAGTCATTTGAGAATATTTCCTCAAAACACCAATTGGAGCCACTCTTTTCACTTGAAAATTCATCATAAAACCCTTTAGCAGTAACTCCACCTTTGTTTCTTGAACTCCCCTACACAAATAAACACACACACACCTAAAACATCCTAATTCGACCTTACATGATTTATATCACTTCTCTAATAACCTAATGACCTCTTTGAGACTTTGAATACATTACCTATGACCTTTACACGACCTTTTTCACATTGTTTACATTTCAAAATTCAAATTTTGCAAATTTTCCTATTGAAGGCATTTACAGAACAAGGTGCTACTGCACCAAACATGAACTCCAAAATTACAATATTTTAGTAAATATCACTATGTAAGTAAATCTCATTACAATGCCTTAGGTACTTCATTCTCATAAATATTTTACAATGTCACTCATACATTCGAGATTCTCTTTAAATGTCTACATCATAGGTTCTCATTATGAGGTTAACTTCAATTGAGTAACTTGAGATTCCCTTGCTAAGCTTCACACACTCTTTTATAATGGCTTGAAATCAAAATTGATATTTTTCAAGATCATAAAAATAAGGATGTTGCATTTCTTTTTTGGCTGAGATTCTCTTTGATGGCTCATAAATCAACACTTTCTACAATGAGAGATCAATCAATTTTTAGTAGTTTACTTACAAATACGTAAAGTAAAAGACAAAAGGAAAGATCATCCAAAATGGAAATGAAATAAAAATAGATGGAAGGCACTTACAGATAGGCATGTAGGTCTCACAACTTAGTCACTCTTGGTCATACATCTTCACTGGGAATTCAAACATACCTATTGCACACAACACCTCTCATGAATAGAGTAAGTTGAAATTTTAGATGCTCTTATAATGTCTACATCATAGCTGCTCATGGTAAGGTTAAATTCAAATGAATAACTTGAAATTCCCTCACCAAGATTTGCACACAATTTTCTAATGGCTTAACATCTTGATTGGGATTTTTCAAGATCATCAAAATAAGGATGTTGCATTTCTTTTATGGTTAACATTCTCTTGGATGGCTCATATATCTTCATTTTTTGCAAGGGGACACCAATCACTATTTAGTATGTTACTTAAAAATACACGAAGTAAAATAATATGATAGCATTGGAATCAAACAAATTAATGTGCATACAAATATAAATTAATAAGAACCAATGTGCATATACTTAAAAATTAAGCCAACAAACCATCTAGGTCTACTCTACTCTTTATTGTGGCAAGTATTGCCTCCTAGTCAGACTCACAGACCTTCCAAAAGGTCTTGTTCAAAGGTCTACCCCCATATTTGGTCAAAAAAAGCTTGGATGCCACGACAAGGTTTGAGTAATGTAGAATCTTACGATGCATGTCAAAGTCCTGAAATAGCCAATGTTTACACTCGAATGTGGGTACCTTCTAAGCCATGTTCCAGTAACCACAATTGAGCCTGTAGGGTGTTCAATGTTTTCTCCATCTATAACTAAGGCCTCCAATTTCTTTTTGGCCTCAACACAATGACACAAGTAATATTTTGTTCCCTATTCATTATCTTCATCTGAAATAACTGCATAAACATGTCCTGCATTGATATGTGCAAAAAATACCTTGAAATTTGTCAACATTACAAATACAGTACAAATTAAGATAACGATATGGAATTTCAACAACTAAGAAAGTAGATATATCACCTGGTTGAACTAGATCTGATACGTGGTCAAATTCGACTGATGATTCCATCTATGTTAGTTCCAATGCCGTCGGAGGGCGATACATGTGAAGTAAGCTAAGATAACTTGTCAACCATTTGTCAACCCACTACCCTGACTCATAATCATTCAAGGCTTGCATTGTACATGAAGAACAAAAGCATGCCATATTTTGTGTATCAATACTCCATGAACCTGCATTTGAGCTAAGGAAAGAGTGTACCTCACTCGATCCTATTACTACACAATAGTATTCATATGGTGCAATGTTAGTATCATCCATCAACCAAAAAAATCTATGAACTAAAGATGTACCTTCATTACCTGGACCCATCGTAGCATTACACCACTCAACGATTGATTTTGCATCTGTCAAATTTGCATTTTCTTTATACTTTAACTCTTCTCGTGCTAATACTCTTTTCATGCATCTTCTTGCACCATCATGCTCCCCCTTTCCATGTCTGGCCTCACAAAAGATCCACATACATTGAACACCTATAATGACATGCATCCTACACAACCAGTAGAACTTGCACGAGTTCTTGAACTGTGTTGCACAGTTATTAGACCATATTATATGCCTCTCTAAGCCAAACCATTGTAGAACATCTGGAAGAAACCTTGCTCGAACTCTAGAGAATGTCTGCGATCATCACTAATGTAAAAGTGGTACTCCCTCAATACCTTCCTTTGGTCATCTGTACTATCAGATGCATGAATGAATGCTATGTGCAGAAATTTCAAAACCTATGTGGATTTGTAATACTGTGACTACACCTCACATTATGGTTGTAGAGTGTAGTTCTCTAAAAATTCAACCACTGATAGTATTCTTCCAACTAGAAAGTTTTCCTTGCATATCTTGAATTGTGTGTCCAATCATTGGGCTCCATGGGTATACATTGCATACTCAAACTATATATTGTCATGAAATATGGACATAAATTGGTACACTCGAATCTTCTCAATAACGAAATCACACCTTTTTGCTTGAGAACCATCTTTTGTAGCATATGCCATTGTTTTATACTTCCCAAACTCTACTAGTTTTTGTCCCACCTCATCTGTGCTTTCCATATGTTGACATAGTGGCATACGCTGGAAGCCACCGCAATGCTCACATGAACCATACAAGCATGTTGTCTTGTAGAATATCTGGCCATCCTCTATTTCACATAATTTTTTTTATAAGAACCCTCTTGAATATTTTGGTGGGGCTTCTATGCCACAATCCTGCAAAACATTGTTAGTATGCAAATCTACACATATAGAATGATAAACGTCATAATGGTTAGAAAATTCAATATGTAGTCTACAACAAAAATTAATGCGTGTGTGATTTATCTTGACATAAAAAGGTTTAAGCATTTCAAAAAATCTTTGAGAAATATACTAATTTGAGGATAATCATTTTCAAAGTTTCAAAAAAATGCTTTGGATGTGGCTCACGATTTCGACTAAAAATTCTCCTTCTTACCACATCCCTTTGATTATGAGATGGCCTTGTGTTATTCTTCCAATACTCTTCAATTAGTGTTCTCAAGGCTTCGACAACTTCTTTATCTTTTCATGATAGTCTCCTTGAGAATGCCCATAATTCATTTGAATCATTTCCCTCAATTCTTTGCCACCTTTGAATGGCTTGTGATAAACTTTTCTACTAATTCTTGTTTGTTCACTCATCTTTCTAATGAGATGAGCTCTCTTCATTTGAAAACATACAAAGTCGATGTAATGAAACGTCGGGTGACATTACTATCCTTTGAGCATGAGGTCTTACCTACACTCTCATAAGCATCCATTAGATTCTTCACTATAGTGTCTTCACTCGATGCATTCGATGTTCTCAACCCAAGAGTCATCATGATGTTCCTATACTTTAAACCCCACATCAATTTAACAAATAGTTGACATCTTGCAGTCTCATTTATCCTTTCAAATAATTGTTCCCAAATCTTATCAACATATCTTCTACAAGTGCATATTGAAATATTACCTCCCATGTGCTGCAAAATCGCATCATCAATATTAATCAAATACTTTGGCTTTCTACCCAAAATTCTAGGTGGTGTTCTCCTAGGTACATACATCTCAACATTAGGAATTTCATCAATATTTAATTGAGGTGGGATGGATTGTGTACCTTTGATCGAGGGTGGAGAAGAAAACATACCTTGAGGTTTAAATGGGGATGATGGCATACCTTCTTCATCAAATTTGAGTGATGATGTACTCTCAAATTGAGATGTGTTGGATGGTGTCCAACAATATTCATTTGAGGTAGATGGTGTCCCTCCACATTCACTTGCAGTAGATGGTGTTCATCTATATTCACTTGTGCTAGATGGTGTCCCTCCATATTTGCTTGTGCTTAGTGGTGTCCCTTCATATTCACTTATAGTAGAGGGTGTGTCTCAAACTATGGTATCTGAATCTGTCTTATGACGATGCTTTCACATTTGTTCCTTTTATGCTGCCAATTCTCATTCTCTTTTTGATGGTTGAGGTTCCTCTTCAATTGGATTGTTTTCGTCAATTGTTTTCAATTTCTTCTTTTCACAATATGTTGTCACCCAAACTCTCTCCTTCTCTTTGAAAGTTTTATTCTCTTGGTCTATTAGTTTCATCTTTGTATTTTTCTTCGGCATGGTGGATAATTTTATCTATACCATGGTAATGAGATGAATATTAGTTCCTAAAAAATGTATCCATTTAGGTTAATTGAAAAATATATGTCATTCAAGGCTTCATTTAAATAAGACTTACAATCATCCTATACAAAAGTTAACCTAGCATAGACAAATGTGACATGATTATTTTCAATTCAGAATGCCTTAAAGAAAAGTGGTAATGTGGCATTCCATGATTGCAAGATAGATTCAAAATGGAAGCATGTACATTTGCAAAAAAATGCATTTTTTGGAAAATTCGTGAAGAGATAAGTTAGTTAAGAAGTTAAAAAATTAGTTAGATACATTGGGGGAGTTGATTTTTAAGGGAAATAAGATAAATATCATGTAAGTTACAATCATAATGAGTGTAACGGCATTGTGAGCGTTTGATAAGTTTGTGGTGCAAGAGCACCTTGACAATCTACGCTTCCATTTTGAAATTTTATTCAATTTTGGGTATCTCCATGTTGTAAGAGGTTCATTAAAGACATTTTAAATATATGGTAATTATTAGGAGGTTTAATGTTTAAGTCCTATGTGTATTTTTTAAAGTTGTCACTATTTGCAAAAGTTCCACAAATACCAAATTGTGAAAAGTTACAAAAACTGTGAAATAAGGAAGGTGAAAGGTAATATGGGGTTATTTTCACTTGGAGGCACTTGTAAGTTCATAATACATGTATTTAATGCATTTATAAGGCCTCATGTACATTTGGAAAGTTGTGTCTGATTGAATATCTAATCTTGAATGAATAAACACACTGTTTTTCTATATTTTCTTTAGAATTTCACTGTTTCAGGTTCTTGTACAAATTTGTACGAGAAAGAATGCTTCGTTCGATGTTCTTAAGTGTTTTCAAACTCAATAACCTCCCATATACAATTTTTTTCATGCATTTTTCTTAATGTTTGAGTTAGATATTGTAATTTTTCTCTAAAACTGTCAAACCCTTTGTTAGGGTAAACATTGAACTTGAGAAATTGTGTTTCTCCCATTCTACTTAGTGAAAGTTCTCAATTTTGGTGGAAAAACTCCTTGTGGCATGCAATTTCATATTTCAAAGGTTACCAATCATATGGTGAGGACTAAGGTGTGAAGAAAATAATTTTTCTTGACTATAAAACTGTGTTCAGACTGGTAAAATAGGGAATTATGAAGCTTAGAGCTTAGGGTTTATGGAAATGTGTTTGGAAATGAACTTCTAATGGACTTATAAGCTTGGTCAGGTCAACTAAAAGGTATTTTATTTATTGGTTATGAGGTTTTGGTTTTGGGGGTAGCAAAACCAATAACCCCTTATTTGCACTAAGGCTTAGTTAGGCTTATTCTCAGACTAAAACAACTAGTTTACAAGAACTTTCTTTGAAGGACTTAATATACATCTTGTAATATGTTTTATATGAGATAAATGGATGTCGAAAATGAGTATCATAGTCTGAAGTGTGTGTATGGTTTGGGAGATACATGTGACAATTTGCAGATGCTTGGCTATTAGTAATGTGGATAGTCAACAAAGGAACTGAGTTTGTGTGTAAGGGAAGACTTTTGAAAGGTTTCATTTTTTCTATACTAACTCAAACAAATATTTCTTAAGAAAATAACAGTCTGGTTGTGCCTTAAGAATTATATTTTGTGTTTGTAAACAATGGCACCATTATGGAAGATTTAAGACAACTTGTGAATGACTTAATCATTGGTTGATGTTTTGAGGAACCTAGTTGATTGTAATTAGTTATTTTCAATATTTTCATGGTGCTTTGAAGGTCCAACCTATAACCACCTATTAACTACCAACCTATAACCACCTGTTAACTACCAAGACTTTCATTTGTCTTAAAATTGCTAACATTGACAACTTTTGCTAAATAAGAAACATTATGCAACTTTGTTGTCCAAGACACCTAAGGCCACTCAAACACCTTTATTTCATCCCTAATACAACTTCTAGACTATTTTCTTGCATTTCCATTTACAATTTGAATAATTTTCCTCCAAATATTATATGGAAAAATTGACAATTTTTTGAAGCAAGGGTGCATACTTGCACATTTGATCACCAAACTCACAAAATCCCTAAATACGTGAAATACTGGTCTATTTAGACCTTATTTTCAATAAAATATATGACAAAGCATCTAAAAACTCTTGAACTCACCCAAAGACCTTAAGACATATTGTCACCAAAGTAGATTTTGAAACATGGTTGTAGGTGCCCTTGCACCATGGGTTTCAAATACTCCAAGGGGAAGTGTGCTCAAAGGATGAATTTTGGTGAGATATTTGGAATGTTTATCTGGTTTATTTCAATCAATAACATGCTGATTATAGTGTCTTGGATGTTTGGATAAAGGTTGGTAGTTACCTTCCATGATTTGTTGTTATTTTTCCATGTAAGTTGCAGCATTGAGTTTTTGAATTAGTGAATCATGAACGAATTGAATGGTTCTGAGTTTCTAATCAGCTTTATGCTATGTTACAATCAATTTTGTGATGGTTAATTTGTTTTTTGAGTTTGAGAAAGAGTTGAAACCAAGTTCTAATGTTTTTTGGAAATATGAAATCAAGTGAAATTGAAGGATTTTGATGAAAAGATGATTGAGTTTGTTCATTGATCTTCTTGAATTTAAGTTAGGGTCAGAATTACCCTTGATGATTTGTGGATCCTAGTAGATGATATGCATCAAGTTTAAAATGTTAATTGGAAAGTGTATATAATTGTGTAATTTAAAATGTGCATTGACAACGTAAGGTTATAATGACAAACAAAAATGAAAGCAAGCCATAATAGAATGAAAGAAAATGTGTAAAGACTTCACATACCTAAAAACTAGACTTTCAAATGGAGGAGTTCAACCCAATTATGTAGCCTTAGCTTCTTCTTTCTTTAAACTCCACAACAATTTGACTTGTTCAAAAGATTGTTCCCCTCCAAACTTCAATTATATATCAGTTTTCAATGGAATTCAGACTTCAATTGATATTATATTTCTTTCAATGTGGAAACTCTACTATTTCATGAAAAGGTGGTAGAAATATCATGGAAAAGGTGATGGAATGTGAAAAAGATGCTTGCACACTTCACAACATCATCAAAAAGCTAATTTTTTTCAGAGAACGCACAAAAATAGGAGAATATGCAGATTGTGGACCTTGACATCATGGGTATATTGAGTTTTTTTATCATTTTTAGTGGAATAAAAAATGTGTTTGTGTTATAATGCGAGCATTATATTTCTTCCTAAAATGGTAACATCTCTACTTCTTCAAAAAGCACAAGTGTTATATGAAATATCATTTTCTTAATATATTTCCTTTATCCCTCTTTGTTTATACCCTCTATCCTAATTCTATATATCTCCCCTACACTGCTATAGTAGAGGGGATAGAGGTGAGTGTGTGTGTGTGTGTGTGTGTTTGTGTGTGTGTGTGTGTGTGTGTGTGTGTGTGTGTGAGAGAGAGAGAGAGAGAGAGAGAGAGAGAGAGAGAGAGAGAGGGAGGGAGGCAGGGAGGAGAGGGTGGAGGAAGGAGAGGGAGAGGGTTAGAAAGAGATAGTGGGAGAGATGGAGATAGATAGTGAGGGAGAGAGGGGGAGAGTGGGAGAAAGAGAGAGTGGGAGAGTGGGAGAAGAAGAGAGTGGGATAAAGATAGACTGGGAGGGAGAGAGGGGGGGAGAAGAGAGAGGGAGAGGGATAATAATAGAGGAGAAATATAGAGTGGGAGGAGAGAGGGAGCAGAAAGAGAGAGAGAGAGAAGAGAGAGGGAGGGAGTAGGAGAGGGGAGGGAGATAGAGAGGGAGGAGAGAGGGGGAGGGAGGAAGAGAGAGGAGAGAAAGAGAGAGAGGAGGGAGAGGGAGGGGAGAGAAAAGAGGAGAGAGGGAGAGGGAGAAAGAGAGTGGAGAGAAAAGGAGAGGGAGGAGAGGGAGGAGAGAAAGAGGGAGAGAGGGAGGGAGAGGGAGAGGGGGAGAAAGTTATAGTGGGAGAGATGGAGATAGAGAGGGAGGGAGAGAGGGAGAGGGTGAGGGTGGGAGAAAGAGACAATGGGAGAGTGGGAGAAGGGGAGAGTGGGATAAAGAGGGAGTGGGAGAGAGTGGGAGAGTGGGATAAGGGGAGAGTGGGAGAAAGATAGAGTGGGAGGGAGAGAGGGGGAGAGTGGGAGAAAGAGAGAGTGGGAGAGAAAGAGGGAGAGAGGGAGGCGATGAGAGCCAATTATGTCCCATTTTATGTCATATTTTAGCTTATTTCATATACCTTCACACCCACTTCCACATTCCAATTTCATTCCATATCATACTATTTCACTTTTTTATGTTGCATATGATTAAATATGTATAAGTTGTATTTAATAGAGTTTTCGATAAAATATGGAAATTAATTATTGGTTGTATTTACTAATAAGCATTATGATTTTTAGATCAAGCTTGCAACATGTTGATTAGAAGAACTTCCTATCACCTTTTATGTAGAGTTACTTCCTGTCGTTTTCTGGTCAGGAACTTATGTGTATTACCTTTTGACCAACAATTTATTTCTCTCATCTTTTTAAAAGACGAACTCATCATCTAAGGTGGTGTTGGTTACCCTTTACTGCTAAATTTCAATAAGCACGAGAAATCATGGTTATTTCCAAATAGAGATACAACTACCAGCTATGAAGAGGAAACCAAAAACCATCACTATTTATTATAGCAAGACAATTCGTGGTCCACAAAAAATGGAGTAGATGCAATTGGTCAAGGCTCCACATGTTATTCTTATGGAATAAAGGAGGACATATGTGCTAGATATTTGTTGCTAAATAGATAGAGAAGACTCTAAAAAGCTTCACGTAATTACTATTTTCCATCCATTATAATAGTTGTGCTTGCCAGCTGTGTGGAGGAGTAAAACAAAAGCACGTTTTATTCTCATCAGCTATTATAGAAACATGGTTTTAATCTGTAGGCTAGCAAACTATATTATTTGTTTATTTTACCTTGTTGGCTACAGGCCAAAACAAACTTAAGATTTATTGTATTTCATTGTTTCAAACAAAATTTATATAAATAGGCTCACTGTAAGGGAGCTAATAATATAGATTTTAGAAGATTGTTGTACACGATTTTCTGTATTACTTTTGAATAAATAAAATAACATTTATGTTGATCCATCCAACATAGAGAGGCATTTTATTTCCACTCACCGTGTGAACCAGAGGAAGGGCCCACTCTTGGAATGCCCAGTGAGGTTGATACAATAGTTAGAATTTATATTTTGTGTAATGAAAATTGCTTCTGCATTTTATTTCTGTGTAATTTAATTTCTTGTGTTTTATTTACAAGTTGGTTTAAACTGATCTTCATTGGATAATCATTTCAGATTCTGATATTCTGTTGATGTTGGTGTGTTTATCTGAAGCATAAAGTGTGTGTTATATTCTGATTTATAAAGGAGGTTTTTTCGGTCTATAATAATTCATGTCACTGCTGCTCCCAACACAAATTATCAACAGTTCCTATCATGCTTTTGATAGAAAGACAGAAAATGAAAGTTGAACCAGACTTTTGCTAGGAAATTTATTTGTGTTCTAGTTGCAATTAATTCTCCCTTAATTAATTGTTTTCCTCCCTTAGGTATACTGCCACAACACTTCTCGCAAGCTACGATCCCGAGGTTGACACTCTTAGACCAAGTTGAAGTCTATCTTATTCTTTACCCCAGTTTTGGCCTATCAGGAGGGAGAGGGAGTGGGAGAGAAAGAGGGAGAGATGGAGGGAGAGGGAGAGGGGGAGAAAGAGATAGTGGGAGAGATGGAGATAGAGAGAGAGGGAGAGACGGGGAGAGTGGGAGAAAGAGAGGGAGGGAGAGAGGGGGAGAGTGGGAGAAAGAGAGAATGGGAGAGAGTGGGAGAGTGGGAGAAGGGGAGAGTGGGAGAAAGAGAGAGTGGGAGATATTGGGAGAGTGAGAGAAGGGGACAGTGGGAGAAAGATATAGTGGGAGGGAGAGAGGGGGAGAGTGGGAGAAAGAGAGAGTGGGAGTGAAAGAGGGAGAGAGGGAGAGAGGGACATAGAGGGAGAGGGGGAGAAAGAGATAGTGGGAGAGATGGAGATATAGAGGGAGGGAGAGATGGATTGAGAGAGAGATATAGGGTAGAGTGTTATGATTTAAGGGTTAAGGGTTTAAATGGTTAAGATATAGAGGGTAGATGGAGATAGTGGGATAGATGGATACCCCTATACCCTCTTAAACCCTCAACCCTCAACCCTAAACCCTTAAACTTGAATCCCTCAACCCATATACCCTCTTAATCCCTCAACCCTCAACCCCTATATCCTCTTAATCCTTCAACCCTCAACCATCAACCCTTAAAACCTAATGCCTCAACCCCTATACCTTCTTAATCCCTCAACCCTCAACCTTGAACCTTGAAACCCTAATCCCTCAACCATCAACCTTCAACCTTTAAACCCTAATCTCTCAATCCATACACCCTCTTAATTCCTCAACCCTCAACCCTCATTCCTCAACCCTCAACCCTTCAACCCTAATCCCTCGACCCTTATACCCTCTTAATCCCTCAAACCTCAATCATCAACCCTTAAACCCTAATCCCTCAACCCCTATACCCTCTTAATCCCTCAAACCTCAACCCTCAACCCTCAACCCTTAAACCCTAATCCCTCAACCCCTATACCTATTAATCCCTCAACCCCTATACCCTCTTGCCCTCAACCTCCTCTCAACCTAAACCTAATCCTCTAACCTCAACCCTCAACCTCAACCCTCAACCCTAATCCCTCAACCCTTATACCCTCTTAATTCCTCAAACCTCAACCCTCAACCCTCAACCCTAATCCCTCAACCCTTATACCCTCTTAATTCCTCAAACCTCAACCCTCAACCCTTAAACCCTAATCCCTCAACGCTTATACTCTCTACCCTATAACCTCTTAATCCCTCAACCCTAAACCCTAAACCCTTAAACCCTAACCCGTAAACACTCTACTATCAATCCTCTACACTCTACCCTCTACCCTAATCCCCCAACCCTTAAACCCACTTAGTAAAATCTCTACCCTAATCCCTCAACCCTCTTGACCCTTAAACCCTCAACCCTTAAACACTAAACTCTTAAACCCTCTACCCTCTATCCTCAACCCAATACTCTCTACCCTAAACCCTAATCCCTCAACCTTTACACCATTAAATCCAAGAAAATTCTCTACCCTAATCCCTAAATCCTCAACCCTTAATCTCTCAACCTCTATAACCTCTACCCTATATATTGGAGCCTCAACCCTAATCCCTCGACCCTATACCCTCAAACCTATTCCATCACCCCTCAACCCTAAACCTTGAACCCTCAATCTTCAACCCTCAACCCTTAAACCTTAAACCACTAAACCCTCTACCCTCTACCCTCTACCCTATATATTAAACCCTAAAACCTCAATTCTCAATCCTCAACCCTTAATCCCTCAACCCTCAATCCTTAAATCCTAAACCCTCTACCCCTATACCCTCTACCCCTTCCATTGGACCCTGAACCTAATCCTTCAACCATATACCCTCAAACCTATACCCTAAATCCTCTACCCTCAACCAAGTAAACCCTTAACCCTAAACCCTTAACCCTAAACCCTTAAACCCTAAACCCTTAAACCTTCTACCCTATACCCTCAACCAAATACCCTCTACCATCAACCCTATTCCCTCAACCCTCAAGCCTTAAACCCTAATAACCTAGAAACAACGAACCCTATAGGTCCTCCACCCTAATCCCTCAACCCTACACCCTCAACCCTTATCACTTTCTCTCTATCTATACATCTCACCTCTCCTTCCCTCCCTCCCTTCTACCCTCTCTAATTCTCTCATTCTACCATCTCCTTCTTTCTACATACCTCTCATTAAATCAATCCCTACCACCTCTCTCACTCCCTCTATCCATCTCTCTCTATGTCCCTCCCACTCTATCCCATTCTCTCCCACTCCCACTCTATCCCTCTCTCTCATGTATCTCCCTACCACCCCCTCTCTCTCTCAGGTCTCTCCCTCTGGAAACCTACCTAGGTAACTCTCTCTATCTATCCCTCCCACCCTACCTAGATAAGTCCCTCTCACTCCACCGCCCTCTTTCTCTACCTCTTTTAGGTCAGTCCCTCCCACAACCTCTCCCTCTCTCAGGTCTCTCACTCACACTCCCTCTCTCTCCCACTCCCTCTCTCTCACACTCCCTCTCACTACCTATCTCTCAAGTCTCTCCCTCTCACTCCCCTCACACTCTCAAGTCCCTCCATTTGGCACCCTACCTACATAACTCTCTCTTTCTCTCTGTTTCTCCCCCTCCTCTCTCTCCCTCTCTCTCAATTATCTCTCTCCCTTCCTCTATCCCTCCCACCCTACCTAGCTAATTTCCTATCACTCCAAACCCTTCTCTCCCACTCCCACTCCCTCTCTCTTAAACTCTCACTTCCACCCCCTCTCCATCTCTCCAGACTCTCTCTCTCTCTAAATTCTCCCTCCCTCTAAAGACATACATAAATACATACATACAAGTATAATACATATGTACATATAATCCTACATCCATACATGCATACATACAATATATATGCATTGATACATACATAAAAGTATGCATACATGCATACATACATGATATACTAGGATACATGTACATACAAACATACAAATATATCAAAATACATTCAATATATTGGCATTTAACATAAAGGAGGACATAACACGAGCACATTATAATGTGCTCACGTTATGTCTTAGTTGACATGATCCCTGAAGAAGAAAAAACCATGTCAAAACTAAGATATAACGCGAGCGCGTTATAACACAAGCGCGTTATAACATGAGCATGTTATAACACGAGCGCATTATAACTCGCTCACATTATATCTTGCTTTGGGAATTCCTGAGCCTTAGGCTTGGTATTTGCCTTGGAATACCAACCCAAAGGCTTGGAGGGCATTCCCAATGACCAGAGATGTGTTTTTAAAAAATCTACTATATTTCACATAATCGAGTTCATGCTCAGCGTCATGATTGCACGTGGTTCAATATCGGAAAAATCGAACACATGGGTAATATTGGGTTCTCTCTTAGCTATCCAACGGTGTAATTTTTTTCACTTTCTGAAAATGTTAAGCCTTTCATCCATACTTTATTTTATTTGTATGTCTTTTTTTGCCAAAAAGCAGTGTTTGGTGTTTTTTTTGTTATAAATTAACTGTTTATTGAATTTTCAAATAAATCACATTTTTAGAAACTAGACTCCGTTCTACAAATTTAAAAAAAAAAAAAAATTCAATTAGTTTCCAAAATTTGTAGGGGTAGCAGGGCCAAAATTTTGTTTTTCAGGAAATGTCCACTTCGAAAATTAGTAAAAAATCAAATATTCATTAAACAATTATCAGACAAATCGTGCATCAACCACAAACTGTTAGCTAACTTTTGACCATTTCAATTTTAAAAATACTAAAATAAAATTCACCGTACGAAGGTCGTACAAAAGTTGCTATGTTATGTTTTTTTGACAAAAACAACACCAATTTGTGTACGTCCCCCTTTTTAACCCCTTAATCTCAACCATTTTAAAAATAAATTAGTATTTTAGAGAGTAGACTTGGAGCACTTCGATCCTTGTTTTTGTTCCATCTCAAAATTTTGAGTGTAACTATCCTCGATTTCACATCCAAGGTCAGTATTTCTTGATTTCAGAAAAAAAGTTGTGCACTTAAGTCCCCTTTTTGGGAACCATCTTGGTGCACTTACCCTCTAACACAGTATATCTGCTGCAACTCCAAGCAAATTCCTATAAACCTTCACTTGAATGGGGAACTATACTATTCGATGCCCTGGTGAAAAGTTATGAAAAAATTAAAAGAGGGCCTATATTAGGCACTTTGCGAGCTAAACAGGGGCAGAACTCTAGCCCCCGAGTGCTAGGACTCTATTGTTGATGTGACCTTGGCTAAAATTTATAAATAAAAACTGCCACCTTGATGGTGGTTGTGGGGTCGAGAGGTCGTGTGGAGTAGTGAATGAGGGAGCGTCAATGGTGGTAGACTCCATAGGTGGTGGATTTGCACCTGGTGCTGGCATTGAAAGAAGAACAAGTTGACAACAAATCCAAGCTACAACTCCGATGGTCGATGGTGGAAAGAACTTGAGCTGGAGTCTATGAGAAAGGATGTCAATGGGGATCGGGAGTAATGATGGCGATGGAGAAATGTGAGTAGGTGGATGAGGTATGTGCCTAGTTGATGACATACAATGATGGGACGACCGACAATAGTACCTTCACTCTGCAAAATAAATCACTAACCATTGTATACTTTTGAAACTTTTTAAATGGGACGATCGATATAAGGATTTTTTAATATTGCTTAAAAGCAATTAAAAAATAAAATAAGTCTGATTATTATATAATCTTCCAAATGAAATATTTATGTAGAAAAATAATAAGTCCAATGGAGAATAATCAAACTCTCATAAGGCCAAAATATTGATGCCAGCTAGATATATTATAGCAACAAAAATAAAAAAATAAATCCATTTGATGCCGACCAGTAATATTAATATGCAATTGCTTTGAATTGTTTTAATTTTTTTGCAAACTATAGAAATTGCCAAAATAATTTTTTTTCCAAACAAATAATAAAAAGCCTTTTTTTTTGAAAAAAAATGCGTACGACAATTTTTTATTTCCACAAAGGACAACTGACAGGTCGGTTTTCTTACTGCAAATTCATATGGATCATACCAATTAATTTTGGAAACCCTAAAATACCTCTAATGGCTCTTGAGTTGATGTATCTGATTTTGATGAATGAATAGGAAATCCTAGGGTTTTGATGCCTTCTGAAGACAATGGTGAGCTCAAATTTGACTCAATCTGCTCCAAAAATCAGCTTGGTCTCTAGGTGTAGTCAAGTATCCTGCAATAGAAATCTTCAAGCTTGCTATAAATCTCTCTAGCCCAACTTTCTTGATCCTAGGATGAATCTTCACTGGGATGGCTCTAATACCATGTTGAAATAATGGATGCACAATATCCTTGAAGCTGCAACCTTCAAGAGGACCTTTGCCAAGAATAAATTCACCCACACAAAAATTATTACAACTAAGGGCATGCAAATGGAGATTATCTGATTGATATCTAGAATATATGATTACAAATATATATATTCCTTAATTATATAGGAAAGGTTGAGATACAAGATGCAATATGATGTTTCCATGTTACAACTAAGGGCATGAAAATGGAGATTATTTGATTGATATCTAGAATATATGATTACAAATGTACATATTCCTTGACTATATAGACAAGGTTGAGATACAAGATGCAATATGATGTTTCCATGTTGCAACTAAGGGCATGCAAATGGAGATTATTTTATTGATATCTTGAATATAGGATTACAATATACATATGCCTTGATTATATAGGCAAGGTTGAGATACAAGATGCAATATTATATTACCATGTGTCTTGATCTAACAACATGTAAACCCTAACAAGCTACATAGGGAATGATAAACCGATTGAGATAAGTTCTAGAAAAGATAACTCATCTTCTAGAAGGAATCTTATCTCATACAAACATGGAAAGAGTAGTGACCCCATTATTTATGATTTTCTAATGATGCAACCTAGGACTTAATTAATTAAATAAATACCTAAGTAAACTTATGTTAGTGTAATGATTAATTAATTACACCAACACCCCCCCATAAGTGCAACTTAGGGAGGAAGTTATTATGCAAGGATTTTGCATTGGGAATCTGACCCAAAGGTTTGGACAACCATTTAATGCAAATGATGTTATTTTTTGAAAAGGTAACAAAATTCCTCATATTTTTTTTTGTGCTCACCATCACATTTGCATGTCTTTCAATGCAATATTATTAAAAAAATGTGATGGTTTTAACCTTTCTCTTATCTATCTAAATATATAATTATTTTTTTATTTTGATTCAATTAAGGTTTTGATCCATAAATTCTCTTGTAAATGCCTCTATTTTTGGTCAAAAACCAGCATGTGCTAGTTTTAGGATAGACTTTTACTTGTTCATCAAAATATGAAAAAAATTGCATTTTTGAAAACTAGGCTTCATTCTACACATGATGAAAAAAAAACAATTTTCGATTAGTTTTCAGAAAATTTAGGGGGGAGCATGCTCAAATTTCAGCTTTTCAAGATGTGTCCACTTTAAAAATTCTTAAAATATTATATATTTATTAAAAAAATTATTCGAAAGAATGAGGATAAACTACATAATTTCTCACCATTTGGATTTTTGAAAATCTAAGAAAAAGTTAATCAGAAAGGGGGGCCCCTCAAATGCTATGCTATTTTTTTGATAAAAATAGGACCTATTTTTCCTCCCATTTTTGAGACCCTTAGTCTTCATTAATTTAAAAAAAGAATTAGTATCTTAGAAACTAGACTCAGAGAACTTCAACTCTTGTTCTTCTTGCATCTTCAAATTTTGAGCGTAACTATCTTCATTTTCTCATGCAAATCAGATTTTTCTGGTTTCAGAAAGAAAGTGGCATCTTAAGAGCCAAAATTGTGTCACAAATCCATGCACATACCCTCACATGACACAACTAACTCATAACTACCTCGGATAATGTAAATTATAGTTAAAAAAACTAAGACTTCTAGAAGAATTCTTATATCCTAAGTAAACTTCATTCACCCCAACAGATGATACACACATTAAGACCCGATCTAGTTTCAACGAGAACATGAAAAACCCCATAATGATTGATAATGGTCATAATAGTTAGAGAATAATATTATTTTTGAGACTTAGGAGAATCTAATTCAATTTGATGGAATATGTTGGAAATGCTAATGAACCCAAATGAAGCTACAGTCTTCAATGGATCAACCAAGAAAGATACCATCCACATGAAAGTGTTACAACATGATCTTGCATGAATATTTAAAATTTATGTTTATCAATGAGCATAAAAATATGATATATTGGTGATCAATGAGATAATTAAAATTTACAAGAACCTTGAATATATAGGCAAGGTGTGATGAGGAATGATAACTACCCTTGATACAAAAATTAAATACACGAGATAAATATTAAATCTCTAAATGGGTAAAAGTAAATAATAAGACATGGCCCCATTATAACTAACTTCTAGAAATGTCACCTAGGACTAACTTATCTCCTAAGTAAAATTATCATTTAAATAGGTCCCCACTAATGACTAGTTAGGAAATAACTTTATTCACACAAACACCGCCCATAAGTGCAACTTAGGAAGAGGAAAGTAATGTAAATGATGGAAATATGAAGATAGGTCTTCGCTACTAGGCCATGTTAGGGGCCCATGTACAAAATAAATCTCTCACAAAAAAAGAAAAGGATAAAACCCAATGGGACAAAACTCCTCCCCAAAAAATAGATGCAATGCAAATCATGTACAAGTGATGTATGAAGGTCTCAAAATCAATATCCCCCAAGGACTACATCCATCATAAGGATAAAATACAATTTCCAAAGATAGGGAGACTATATAGACCCCCAAAATGTATAATATCATTCAAAAATGGTAATTTCCTAAAATCAAAACATGATCCAATGTCGAAAAATAACTTCTCTCCCTTTTGGAAGAAACAAAACCAAGGACAAATGTAGGAATGTTTCCCATTCCAAATAGGAATTGAAAGAAAGAAGCATAAATATGTTTGATGATTTTTTTGAAAGTTTCTCATGTGTCTCCTTGGCCACTAAAGATGAAGATTCCATAATCAAATTAGGTACATTCCCAATCAATAAAGAAGGTGAAAAACTATAACTTTGTAAAAATGAATGTTGAACAAGATCAAAAGACAAAGATGGTTTGAAAATAATTGTGCAATTAATATCATCAAAGAGGAGAGATAACCCCTCAAATGTGTCCTCCAAATCTAAAATGTAAGACTCCACAAACAAGGATGGATTTTTTTATAAATAAGAATCCAAATCAAGAAGACAATGAGATATCTATTGCAATGAATCATTGGAATTTCTCAATGAATCACCAAAAAAAGATGAATGGTTCTATTGAACATGAATGATGGGAACTTGAATCAATGAAGGTGAAGTTACAATAATTGTCTCTAAAGGAGAAGGGGGAGCATCTAAAGAAACCTTGTCACCCTCATTTGATGATTCAAAGTATTCCAAATCTTCAAACTCTTTCATAGTAGCATAGTCATAAGGTATCCTATCTAAAAAATGAAGAGGCACAAGATAATTTGAAACATGATCATTTGGTAATGGCTAAGTATTAGGATCTATTTATATCTCCTATATTTTAGTCCAAAGAGTATCAGGACACCCAAAATGAACAATAGCATTCAAAATGTCATCATCTACATGCATTGTAGTAACTCCTAAGATATGATCCCTTTTGCAATTATAATGAAGCCAACAAAGATTTTTTATGATGTAATCTATCCATTGTTTATAGTTTCCCTTTTTAACATAATCAAAGAAGGATGAAATGAAAAACCCATAATGAAATTTGAAAAATCTCCAAAATTATAGACATCAACCTTCAACAACAACTAGAAACTCACAAACATGATGCATAATTGAAAATGAAGCCTTCACAACAAATAAAAATTCTCCAAATAGTAGTATGTCCAAGTTATCAAGTAGATACTACAAATTATAAAATCTCAATAGATAATACCTAGGGCTAAATGTGGAAACAGTGCATGGACTGAATGATAGTGCTCTTGGTCACCTTTCAATACCACTAGAATCTCTAAAATCTGACAATCTGGTAAAAGGATACAAGCTTGGGAGTTCAAAACGGAATCTTCACTTGAAGCTACAATAAATTCTATCAAATTGAAAAGTTCTAAGAAATAAACTCTACAAAAATGACATTGATTGAATCAACTTTCCTACAATACCTGGTTTTAAAAATTTCACATCCTAGATCAAAATTTATCTCAATTTGAAAAAAAAGGCCCTATAAGGGCAATTAGTAGGCTAACCAGCTGCAAATATCAAGCACCTTGGTCAACAATGTGACCGTAGGCTTCGTTGGGGAAAAATCAAAAGCACCACTACTAGGTGGGAGTAGCAGGGTGGCACCACTCCAAGTGATAAGAGCCTGATGCTACAATGCAACCGTAGGCTTAGCAAGAAGGGGCTTGACACTAATAAAAAAATAGCTACTGACAATGATGTGACTGGGTGAGAGAGGTACAAACATAGATCTCACAATTTCCAAAAATTGACAACAGTTGATAGGGAAATCAATGGTGTTGGAAATTCATAGGGCCGATCAAATTGTAGGAATGACCTAGCCAAAAAAATAAATGCCTCTCCAAATAAAAAATTTCACACAAATTTTGATTAAACCGCAAATAATATAAATATTAGCTTGATGAAAATATTTTTAAAAATTTCCTACAATTAAAATTGATGAACCAGTAGAAAAAAATTTATTGTGGTGGGGGGGAAATTTTCTGGCATTGTACACTATGGATCTGTACAATATAATTGTATAGAATCTCCACACACTACAAAAAACCTCTAATGCCTCCTGATAAAAGTTATCAAATTTTGATGTTTTGACAAGCATTTTAAGGGTTTATGGGCCATCCAAACATAATGGAAGGGTCATATCTCACCCAATATGCTCCATAAATAAGCTAACTCCCTAATGATGGCAACAAGCTTGAAATTGAAACCCTCACAAACAAACAACAATGAATTTTCTCCTCAAGAAAAAAATGAACTCTCTACTACAAGACATTCTTTACAAGGCCCTAGTTTTGATACCATGTTTTAAATTCCAATGAATCCAAATGAATTTATAGTCTTGCATGGGTCAACCAAGAAAGATACTATCCCCAAGAAAGTGTTACAACTTGAGCTAACATGAATATTGAAAATTGATATTAATCAATGAACATGAAAATATGATATATCAATTATCAATGAGATAATTAAAATGTACAAGAACCTTGAATATATAGGAAAGGTGTGATGAGGTATGATAATTACCCTTGATACAAGCATTAAATTCTTAATAAAAAATGAAATGCATAAGATAACTATTAAATTCCCAAATGATTAAACTTAAATAATGAAACATGGCCCCATTATAACTAACTTTTAGAAATGACACCTAGGACTAAATTAACTCCTAAGAAACATACAATGTGAATAGATCCCCACTAATGACTAGTTAGGAAATAACCTTATTCACACCAATAGACTCATGGTATTCTCTCCAAGAAATAGGTTTTTGGATTATGCAGAAAGTAGCTGACATTTGTCATTGATGTCAAAGGGGGAAGAAATAGGACTCAAAATGTTAAACCATTTAAGGGGAGAAATAACTCAAGTGATGTGGCTTCATGATCATAACACACTATATTTGTCTTCTTGTTCTAGTATCATTTTGTTTTTTGACATCAATGACAAAGGGGGAGATTGTTGAACATATGTTGTCATTGATGTCAAAGGAGTAATGTTAAGGAGTGTTCTCCTTGATGTCAAAGGTGATCACTAATGTCTAGGGAGTAATGCTAGAAAAATAGTGAGAATTAAATGTAATTGTACTTGAATATAAGATAATTTTATGTACAATTAAGAAGAATAACTATACTATGGTTGAAAATGCATGCTTGTATCTATTCATGTTGTTAGAGGTAACTTGGAAGTCTGATCCAAAATATTTCAGGCTAGTTACTTAAGGTAGAGATATTTTTTTGGCAACATGTTCATGATCTATATTTCTCCCTAGATGTAATTTTTAGTCTGTGGTTTGAAAGGAGAGTATTCCTACACTTGTTCTATTTTATTCCAAAGTTTTTGGGATTTATGTTTTGCATGAAAAAGGATTGAAGTGACAGAAGGGTCATTGTGCTAGCCAATTAACCAATTGATGTTTCCAAACTATGCTTCAATGCCTTGTAGTGTGTGACCTCTAGAGATATCACATGATACTAAAATAGGTCCAAGTTAAGGTTCTTAAAGAAATCACATGACATTAGGTTCTTTTGTTCGCAATAAATTTGATATAGGACCTACCCACTACATGTTTCTTATAAATTTGAATTTTGATCCATCCTTAATCAACCTAGTTAATTACAGACTCCTCTATGACATGAAATGGTGTTAATGTAATTTATTGTCTAGAATCATCATATTTTTTTATCTCCCTTGACATGATTGTAGATGTGAATTCATGTGGAAGTGTAAATGTTTTTAATTGTAATTGTGATGTTGTAATGAGAGTTTCATCTCTCAATCATTGTGAACCATAATCAAAATATCATAAAGTTTTTTTTGAGAGTGTATGAACCAAGAAAAGACCCTCTATAAGCTATATAATCAACATTGAATTTCAACAATATTTATACTTGTAATATGGTAGGACTAGTGTCCTACTCTTTAAGTTGGTGCTTAGATCTATGTATTGGGGATTGGTGTCTCTAGAAAGTTGGCACTTATAAATATAGAAAGGGATTGGTGTCTCTAGTAGGATGGTACCCACTTCATGATTGTAACTTATTCATTATTTCTATTAGGTTGGATTTGTGTCTAGTAGCTCAAAAAATCTTTTCTCACTATAGTTTCTCCCATTCTAGGTTTCCACGTATATCTAGTGTTCATTGTGTGAATGTGTGATTCTATGTTGCTTCATTAATAGTAGCTATCTAATTCATTTTTAATGATTCATGTTTGTACATACATGTTGAATTAAAGTTTTAAATGGATTTGATATACCGATTCACGTAGCTCTCAATATATTGTGTGCCCTTCAGTGTTCTGATTAAGTGTCTAGTGATATGGGGAAGAGATTTGGTGTTAAATTATATGGTTAAAGGTACCGAACTTTGTTGAACTAGAAAACTAAGACCTAGGGGTGAATCATTTATCCCCAAATTAAACCTTAAATGATTTACTAGAACAAAACTTTAACACTTCTTAAATGATTAAACATTATGCAAGTGTAAAAATTGAAAGCTATCACATAAACACAATAACACTAGATTTACATGGAAAACCAAATGAGGGAAATTCCATGGTGAGGATTAACTCACAATATATATAATATCAAAATTGATTACAAAAGGCTCACTGCCAATAGAAGAACTCATTGTCTAGACTCACTGTCTACAGGCCCACAACCTAGAGATATAAAATATGGCTTACTGCCAAAATATAAAAGTTATGGCTTATTGCCAAAAGTATGAACTGATGGAATACACCTTCCTTATGTAGAATTTAGTTCCAAAATTAGTCCTGCTTCTCCCAATAGTTGCTCAATAATTTTTTTCTGGTCTTTGGCTAATAAACCATCTAGGCTCACATCATGCACATAAACTCCCAAAACACCTTTTTACATCTCTCAAACCTTTCTTTTTTTATCTTCTCCAAAGAGTCTCATATATATAAATATATTTCATTCATCAATTAGGTCGGCCTAATTGGATGAAAGAAAAAAAATCAAAGATAACTCTTGTCAACATCATATAAGATTAACACATTTCTTATCCATGTAGTACATCATATTAAGTTAGCCAAGATATAAATAAAACATCCCCAAAGTGGATTCAATCTTCTTAATGCATAACATGTGTTAGGTTGGCCAAGGCTAGGACCCAAATATAAAAGCTTCAAATGGTAAGAAAACTTTTGAATACAATGTAACATCAGATTCTCATTATACTACAATTACATAGATAACCATGGGAACCATAGCATTTGAATTTTCTTCATAAGAATGTGTGAAGTCTCCTACATAGATGTACCAAGCAGAGAAAAACTGTAGTGTACAGAGTTAAACTCTGTCATTGATAACTTACTACTTCCAACATAAAACTTCTCAAGATCCTGAATATAGTTGTTTGAGTGAATCATAATGACATAGTTAAGATATTAGAGTCGTAGTTTTCCTTGTGGTAGAACTCGAACCCAAAAACTAGTGCACTGATTCACTGATAAAGAACATATTTGATAGGGAATAGCTTCTGGTAAACATCTCATACGTTTGGTATTGTGTTGACATCAATGACAACTATTTGATACATTCCAACTTCTAACAATCTTATCTAGAGTTATTTTGGTGATTTTATGTGATAATAACAATTTCTAATAAATATAATATGGCTAGTGAGTAGTTGTGCATGGGTAATTGATATATCATCAACATACAAATAGAATGTAGAGAGGAAGGTTCCCTCCCTATTGGTGTAAAGTGTAAATATTTAGATGTTCAATTTGACATAGTAGTCATTGATTAGTTTTTCTTGAGGCATTAGGTGGGAATTTTTTGTTAGAAGTGAATAGCATGCATCTTATATAAAAATATATTAGTAGAAAATTAAATATTTATTTCATGGACTAAATCATAACAAAGTTATTTTATTAATTAGGTGAATTGCCTATTTTACCGTAACATCCGTCTTAAGTATAACTTAGGGAGAAGAAAAAAATCTAGCAACAAAATCATGGATAGATGTATGAATGGGTCCTAGCTACAAGAAATGAGGAGGTACCCATGAAAAATTTAATGAATATCTCACAACCAAACAAAAGGAGAAAACTAAATGAGAAAAGAATCCTTCCCAAAAGAGAGAAGATGAAATAAATGTGTACTAGTGAAAGAGAGCCATTGATATGATCCCATGAGGTTTTTTTCTATCACATGAGTACAATAAATGTGTTGGTGTAAATAAAGTGTTGTACCTATTTAATTTACTAGGGGACTTAAGGGACTTATTTACATGTTAAATTTACATAGGTCATAGGAAAGAATCTTTCTAGAAGGTGTTCATTGTCATTAACTATTTTTTACTTTTAACACATGTGTCCTAGGTAGTTATGATATGTTGTCACATGACATAATATTAAGATAGTTCTCATAATCCTATTTAATCCTATGTCTTACCATGGCTATATAACCAAGTGGTCTCATAGAAATTATCATATTGAATTCTATTGGATTTAATTTCATTGCAATATTGAGCATTACATATTGATCTCTCTTGTGCTTTCATGAAATTCCTAGATCTTGGGTGGCTATAATGTGAAGCCAAATATTACATGGTGTAGATTTATTTTATACCAACTCTTACATGGTATCAGATCTTGTGGGATTGCTTTTTGTTAGTCTTTATTTAGAGATCTAAGTTAAAAATATTGGTGGATCTTGAAAAGGTGAGTATTCTCTTCTCTTGCATCAAATGATGATCTGGAGAATTAGAAAATCTTGAAAGAAATACCAAATTTGGGGGTTTCCTCTTTTTGGCTTTATATTCCAAGTTCAAATCAGAGCTTTTTATTGTAAATCTAAGATTTTCATTGAGATCAGAGGGTTTGAGAAAGCCAGTTTCTCCTTTTATTTTATCCAAATCAGACATATGAAGCCAAATATATGAGGGTTTGAAGTTGAAGAGTGGTTGCCATATCCAAAAGGTAGCTTCTATTTTGGAGCATTTTGGGTCAAAACCAACCCCTCCTTCGCATCTAGGAGGCCCAAAAACCCCAATATCGATTGTCAAATTGCAAAAAATGGACAAATTTCCTCAATCCCTCAAAAAAATCTTCCCTCCTTCAGGTTGTACTATTGTCCATACAATTTTTATAGTCGTAGAAAAAAAATTCATGAATGGGTTGAGGAAAAATGTTGCTAAGGTGAAAAAGATTTTTTATAAATTTATTTTGATTTTTCCAATAGTTATGTAGAGACCTTTTGATTTTTTTTAAAAATAAAAAAAGTTAAAAAATAGAAAAGATTTATATTCTACATAAATACTACAGGGTACTTGCACTTGTGCAAGGTACCGTGCACCTGCACGGTGCCACTACGGTTGTGCCATGTGGCTTCATACCACTAGCGATTATGGCAAGCCACACTGCTCCATGGTCCCCACATCGGTAGCAATGGGATTTCTCTAAGAATTGACACTTATTTCAAAAAATTGGTGATGTTAAAAAGATTCTGAATATTGAATATTATGTCGAGGTATTCTAGATTCCAAAGGAATATTCAAATGAAGATTCTAGGCATGGTGTTGACCCCAACGACCATATAGCTGCCAATTTTAAACATGCAAATCAGGAAATATTACTTTTGATTGGTTGCAAGCCATCAAATTTAAGCTTGTGAACTTCTGACATCAGCACTACATCAACAGGGCTAAAAATATTTTGCCCCTCCTCTCCAATGTAATTTTTATTTTGGAGGGAAATTTTCAAATGCCCATAACTCGGTCATCTTGACTCCTTTTTTCAAGCAATTTTTTTTCAATTGGGGTAGAATTTCACGCTCTTAATAATGGTGTAGTCATTTTTTTTATTTTCGTGCTTGGAGTTTCTAAAAAATTTAGATTCTCATAGGATTTGTTGAGTTATTTTCAATTTTAGAACTTCTAGGGATTCATTCTTGCTCCTACAATAACATTTTTATGTGATTTTTTTTTTGAAATTGCATTATTTTTCATGTAATTTCTAGTAGTGGAATAGTATTGATCTCATTCCTTGTAAAAAAAATATTTTGAGCTTGTGTCCAAATTTTGCAATTTCTATTCACTAAGATCAAGTCCACTTCACTATTGTTGACAAGTGGCACCTATAATCACACTAAATATAAAGTGCCACAAATCAAATCTTTCTTGGATGGTTTCATGATTGAGTAATTTCTGGGGGTAATCTTGTGGTGGTTGATTTCTTTCTTTTGCTTGGTTCATTTTCTTTCAATGGGGAAATCTAAAATTTAACTCTTAACTGTATATAATTATGCTACATGGAGAAAATCAGTATATAATTATCTCATGTGGAAGGGTCTAAAATGCCATGTAAGAGAAACCATTTCTAAACCTAATAATGATGGAGAATTTGCAAGATGGGAGATTTACAATGAGAAAAAAATTGGATGCATATGTTCATTAGTCTGATTTTATCTATAATTTCATGTTGAATCATGCAAAACACCAAAAGGGTCTTAGGAGACTTTTAAGAAATTATATGGTAAAACAAATAAGATTAGGGGATATTAGATTGATAATGATTTGATGAATCTTGATCCTAAATTTTTTGACCACATCCAATACTACATCTCCAAGGTTAAACAACTAATAACATAGATAAAATATTGCAACATTGATAAGGAGGATTTGCAATTGATTCTAAATGTGCTATCTAAGCTTGGTCCTAAGTATTCAATATTTGTTTCTAGATTTCATAGCCATCAAATTTCTATGGGAGCATCATATGTTGATACTAAGTTTTATGAATTTTATAGTCTCCTAATCCAAGAGGAAGCTAAGTTGATGAACATGGGTCTAATCAAGTATTCCAAATAACAAGAATTGTTGGCTAGTGAGTCTAAGGTACAAAAATAATCAGAGAATCTTGATAAGAAGAAAAAGAAGAAAAATAACAAGCCACATAGAGAATATGAATCCTCTCCCTCTAAATGGGGATCATCTAAGAAGGAGAACCCTACATGTGTATATTGCAATAAATGAGGGAATGATGAACACCAGTGTTATTCAAAACACATTGATGAGTTGAAGCATCTTCTTAAGAAGCATCAAATTAATGTGCCTTCAACATCAAGGGGTTCATAATCTTCTTGTTCATAATTTTTTTACAAGCATAAGGGAAAGACACATGTTACAATTGTAGATTTTGAGTCAGAGAGATGGATACTTGATTTAGGAGCCTCACATCACATGGCTTCATTAGAGAGTATGTTCTCTTCATTTGGTACTTGTTCATCATCACACATCCTAATGGTAAACAACACATATATGTGTGTTTTTTGGAAGGGATCCATTGACATGGATGAAAGAGCATTCAATGATGTTCCTTTTGTGCCTTCATTTTCAACCAATATCCTTTCTATTTATTAGATCACACATGGTGGAGTAGGGAAGAGTGTTGAGTTCACACCATATTTTGTCGTAATAAGAGATTTGCATAGAAGAGACATAGTTGTAGTTGGGTAGGTTGATCACTAATCTTGAGTCTACACCTTCTTACATTTTACTTCTTGAAACATAAAAAATAGGTTTTTCCCCAAATGAATTGATAACAAAAGGGGTATGATGCACCTATTTTCCTAATTTCATTCAAAATGTGTCCTATAATATATAAATGAAGAACAATAATCAAATCTGATTGAAACAACCTAAAAGGTAGATCTAAAAAGGGTAAAATGATGTGTACCTTTCACCAAAATCACTTTTTGGATCTCACTCAAGATTCATTCACCCTATGGTGAATGGGTCCTGGCTAGGGTTCCTAAAAATTGCTTTATGGGTTCTATTCTTCTCAATCTGCACTCCCATATTCTAGATGTTCACTATCAGACTTGACCGAAAACAAATCTTGTAGAATATTTTCCATGATTTGTGAAATTTTCTTGCAACTTTGATAATTTTCCAAATTTCTGCAATCTTTCTCTTTAATGGATCTTCAACCTAGAATTTGCAATCACGCATCAAAGAGAGAAAATGTTGTTTGTTAGGTAATGGGGGTTTTCCTTGGTCAAACCCTATTTTGGTAATTAAACCTTGAAATGAAACAATGAACCAATGATACCTTATTTGAAACCTTGGATAAAAACTCTACAAACTAGCATGAAGTGGCCTCAATGAATGTAGATCTTGATCATGAAACTTGATGTGAAATAATGCCTTTGAATACTTGAATTGATCTTGAAGACTACATCACCATATTATCTCAAACAACATGCATGATGCAATAAACCTTTGACATGATGAAATGAATCTTTATTTTTGCAATAATCTTCTTCAAATTTTCCCTTGAATGCCTTAAAAATGCTCTTGAATACTCTTGATTGCTTATGAAATTCTAGGTTAAACTAAGTGAAATAACCTTGTATTCATATGTATCTTAAAAATAATTCCCAAAATTCAAATATCACAAGATGATATTGAATTGTGGATTTTAAATCATTGAAATACCACCAAAAACATATTCTAAGGAGGGGTCCTAGGTGTAAGTGATGACCCATTCACCATATGGTGAATGGGTCCTAGGTCACTTACCTCGGACACACATTATACAATGTTAAATCTTATGTAAAAATAGGGTCCTAGGTCTCAACCCATTCACCCTATGGTGAATGGGTCCTAGGTCACTTACTTAGGTCACACATTTTCCAAAGTTAACTATTGTGAAATGGAATTTATGAATGTCATATTTTATCCCTCAAAATTTGCATTTAATTAGGCTTGGATTTGAATTAAAGGGGGAAATTAAGAAAAAATAACTTCAATTAATTAATAAATCCCTAGATTAGTGTGAAAGTGTAAAGGTACACCTTACAACACCAAAAACAAGGCACCATTAAGTCCATTTTATTAAAAAGGCCCTAAACTTAATGTGAATATGAAAAAAATATTACAACACTAAATTAAAGAAACATTAAGCTCATTTCATTATTAATTATTCCCAAATTAGTTATGAAAAATGGATACTTTTTCCTACAATACATTTTTCCCCCACTTTAGTGAGAGGATGAACGCATGTAAAACTCACACTAAAGTAGACATTGAAGACACATATATATGCAAGAATATCAAAGATACCCAATCATACAACACAAAAGAATAGGAAGATCAATCCTAGACTATCCAACATGATGTAGAACACATCTAAGGTATCAGTTTTGTACTCACTCTCAGGTTGCAAAAATTTAGGTTGTCCACTATGTGAGTCTTCTAATAAAGTGGCTTAGTGAGAAAGTCATGCCAGGTCTACAAGCTCACACCATACACTGATAAATTAATTCATCTATGTAAGATTCTCATTGTACTAACCATACCATAGTTATCCCTCTAATAACTTCAATAAGGCACCACATGACAAGGCTCCACAGAAAAGTAAGGTGTGTTATGCTAGGTGGCCTTGAATTTAGGGTTTAAACTTCATAAGGTTAGCAAGTTTAGTTATGCCAAACACTTATGAACATTATGTATATGGATTTTATTCAAAGGGATCTTGCTTAGTTCATGTAAGGTCATCTCTTTAGGGAACATCATGCCTAATGTGACCAAGAGAGGAAAATTCAAGAGTAAAATATTTGCAACTTAGGGAATGTAGTGTGTCGCATCACCACTAAGAGGAAAGTCATACACTAAGAAATATTGCACTCTTGGAGGACATCAAACCTAATGACATCACCAAGAAAAAGGAAAATCACACCATGGAACATGAAAAAATGTTGAAAGATATTATCAATGTATGCCCCCACTTCAAAGTGGTTGCTAACACCATTTTTGTGAGAAAGTTATTTAAAGTATCCAATTTTCAATCCTAAGACATGAGAGCTTACTCGGAAAACCCTATGGCAAGTCATATGTTTCCAATGAATTTGCATCATGAAAAAGGAAAGATAGGTTGGCCAAAAAAAAACATAAGGGATCTATGGATTTGGGGTCAGTATATCTTTACTATAATGTTGTCATTCCCCAAATACTCATAGAAATGGAAGAATGACACAAAAAGACCAAAAACAAAGAAAATCCCTTTCAAAGTCAACATGGAAGAGACCTAAATGTCTTGAAGCCCTACGTCATCCCCTAAAGGAAACCACAAGATAAGAGAAAAAGGATAAAATGTTTATGGCATATTGAATAATATAGGTAAAAATAGAGGAATAAACAAAAAAAAGAGAGATACATAAAAAAAACATTACGACGGATCACATTACACACATGAAATCACCTAAAGAAACATGAAAAATGAAACAACGCAAAAGACTAGTAAGGACAATGTGAGTCTGCCTATAGTAGGTTGATTGCATTCCGATCTCAATTAGTATATATAGAGGGTGGAAAACTATCCAGATGGACAACATCAAGTGATGAACTAGGACATGTACCATTTTCAACACTCTTTTGAGGAGATTTGTCATCTAAGTTCATAGAAGAGGAGAACAATGAATTCAACTTATTATGGACTAGTTGTTCATCAATCTTTGCAATTTTAATTTCATCATCTAAATTAATCACAATGGGAGGTCAAATGATAATATCCATAGAATTTTGTCGATGTTTATGTCATGGCGAGGGCGAAGAGACATCATGC
This sequence comes from Sequoiadendron giganteum, assembly GCA_007115665.2. NCBI lineage: Eukaryota > Viridiplantae > Streptophyta > Pinopsida > Cupressales > Cupressaceae > Sequoiadendron > Sequoiadendron giganteum. Next base: position 106,968,835 of record CM021107.1, on the reverse strand, counting down.
CTTGTAGGAGATGAGTTTGGATTTTGATTTTATATGTTGATCTTTTCTTCTTTAGTTTATAACATATGAGCAATAGCGTGGCGTCTATGCCTATGCTCTCTAGCATTTCAATTTATTTTCATTCTATTTTTTATTTTTGACTATGTAGGATAAATTTTGTCAAGAATAGGTTTCTTTTCTTCCCTTAGGGGAGGAATGGAAGGAACCAAGGGAGGTTGCTCAACCACTTTCATTTTAGCTTTGTAAACTTTTTTGATTTTACGAGGCACAATGAGATTGTTTTGATTGTCTCATGAAAACTTATATGAAATGGTAGGTTTATTTTGGATGTTTGGAAGGGATTTAGGTTCAATAATTAGTTCATCAAGGATAGGTGGCTCAATCATGGGTTGAGGCATATTTTTTAAGGGATAATTCTGCTATGCACTTTTCCTTAAACTTTAGATATTATTTGAAAAAGAAGTCTTCGCGGGATCTAATAGGTTCAATAGGCTCAGGTGAAAAGAATTCCAATGAATAGTTCCTATAGGAAGACACATCATTAAAGATACTATTATGCATAATAAATATTTGATTTCCAAAGGGAAACTTTATAAATTTATGCACAACTGATGGGATGCCATTCATGGATGGAAGGCATGGATAGCCTAACTTCACATGAAATTGGTTGGATGATGAGACAATGGTGAATGAGATATTTTATGTTTTTGGTCCAACCTTTAGAGGGAGATTTATCAAGCCAATCATAGGGAAAGAAAAACCATTATACTTTTGATCCAAGCTTTTAGTTTGTCATATGTATCTTGATAAATTTCATGCAAAAATAGGAATTCTTCAGTGATCATGTTCTCTACACATATGAGATAAATAATTTTCCATTAGTAGGATTTTAGTTGATTGTTTTAGCTATGTAAAGAGGACCAACAGGTGTATGTTTGATTATGTCATTTTGTGAGAAATAAATATCAAGGGGAATTTTGGTTTTGACTATATGAGGTTTAGCTTCAATAAATGCCATCACTTCAACCATTTTGTACATATTTTCATCTTTTGTAGTTTTATCATTCGTGTCAACATTCATCACATCATTCTTTGTATCACTAGATTTGAAAAATTAAATAGTTTTTTTCAGCATGGGATTTGTAAATATTTGTAAGTTTTGATTACGAGGAGATACAAACTTATTACATTGATCATTTACACCTCCAATTTGAAGTTTATTAGAATCAATGAGGTCTTGCAAAAGATGTTTAAGATGCTTACAATTTTTTGTATCATGTCCAGTTTTTCGGTGGTAATGACAATAAGTGTTTGATCTATAGTTTGATAGTAATCATTTATTAGGATTAGGAGCTCTAATTGGAGGTAAGAAAATTATATTCTTGTCTATGAGTTGTAGCATGATATTATGAAGGGTGTTGAGTAGAGGGGGAAAATTAATATTCCTATCCCCAAGGAAAAAGGATTTTTTATCTTTATAGCAGCCACTTGGTTATTATTTTTTTGATTTGGTTGAGTGGAGTTAAGTTTTAAAAAAACCCTATTATGTTTCTTGCAAGATTGATAACTATTTTGAGGTGCATATTCAAAATTTTCAAGACAACTAAGTGGATTTTTCACATCGCAACTACTAACCAAATCCTAGTAATTATGAAGGGCTATGCATAACTGTGTGAAGGAGGGAAATCTCATCATTTCAAGATTTTTTTAAATTTTGTCTTGAAAGTTGGAAATAAACATTCTTTGAAGGTCAGAATTACGAATCTTAATGTTTAATTGTCTATAAAGCATTTGATATCGCACAATAAAATCAATGACTTTCTCATCATCCTTTTATTTACATTTGATCAGGTTAGCTAAAGAAATCTTTGGACCCATATGAATTTTGAAGTGGATGTAAAAGGAATTAATAACTTCATTGAATGAACAAATTGAATTATTTGGTAAAGAGGAAAACCCCTCTAAAGTAGTATCTTTCAAGGATCTAAGGAAGAGTTTATCCAAGAGTTTGTCTTCAAAAATTAAATCACTATATGGGGTTGTGTAAGCGGAAACATGGCTAACAGGATCTCCTTTCTCACAATATTTCTCAAATATAGGAACCTCTGTACCTTGTGGTATTTGTTCTCTCAATATCTCCAAGCATAATGGATTGGTTTTGATGTATTGTGAAGGTTTTCCATTGTTGTTTTGATTTAGGCTTGTGATTTTTTGTTGAACGAATACCATTTTTTTTCAAGAGTGTGTCAATGATGGGATCATTGTTGGTATTATGAGATGGAGGGGAGTAAGGTGGAGTGGTGTATTTTTGTGGAGGGCAAGTGAATTCTAGGTTTGTAAGAGGAGAAGGTTGAGGAGATATGATATTTGAATGTATAAAGCTAGAATGATTCCCTATGTAAATACCTAAGGGAGTGTTGGCATTGCTAATAGGATAAATGGGTGTGGTAACATGAGTACTATTATATGTAAGAATGGAAATGGGTACTGTGGAATGAGGAATTGAAGTTCCACCTTGGATTTGATTATTCTCCAATGCTTGAGTACAACTAGTCATGGTATGGATGGTATTGTTAACATCATACAAATTGGTTGTAGGTAAGAGAGTCATGTGAAATGAGGTATGCATGTTATGATCCATAGGGGTTGATTATAAGAACTATTATAAATATAATTAGAAAATCCAAGATCCACGATGAATGGTGTATCATGGGATGACATGAGTCTTGAACTACATCTCACAACAATATTCATAATAGGACACTAGGTTGTAAAGCTCATAAAAGTTTTACAAACTCAATTCCAACCTAAAATGGAAAGAGGGTAGAATGTGATGCAATAACCTAAGACATATTCAGATTCTAAAACAAATAATTTGTTGATTACACTATGCCAAAACCTGAAAATAAAGTCTTGTAAATCAAATTTTGAAATCAAACAATGCACTATATATAAAAAATTAAGCTAGATATCATCAAATTGATGAAACAATTTTTTTGCAAACAGTAACAAAAATTTGAAAGCAACAAACAAAAAGGAAGAATTTAATATTTTAATGGCTATAAAATAATAATGTGACTTGATCAAGGACTCATTCACCTTAGGGTGAATGGGTCCTAGATGAGGGTTTTGAAACAATTTTTTATAGATATTTTAGTACATTTTAGTGGTTTTCAAATTTTGTTTTGTTACAACAAGTTTAAATTTTATTTGTTTGTAAATTCAATATGGAATGCAAGTTCAAATTATGACAAAATGACAACCTATAAAATCTAGTTTGATATTCAATTTTTGTTTCAATTTTCAAATGAAATTTAATATGATGTAAATGATATGCAAGATGACTATTTTTTATATTTTTCAGATTTAAAGAATGCAAAATATGCAATCCTAAAACCTTTAAATGCAACGCCCTAAATGATACCTAATATATTGCAAAGAGATGGCAATGAATGCAAGATCTAAATATAGGATGAAAGAAGACTCCCAAAATCATAAAAGGCAATGATAAAACTTAGGTTCAAAAGGTCTGGTTTACCATAATGAAACATAGAAAAATAGGTTTTTCCCAAAATGACTTGATAACAAAGAGGTATGATGCACCTATTTTCCTAATTTAATTCAAAATATGTGGTATAATATGAAAATGAAGAATAATAATCAAATCTGACTGAGGACTCATTCACCTATGGCGAATGGGTCCTGGCTAGGGTTCTTGAAAAATACTTTTCGAGCTTTGTTCTGCTCAATCTGCACTCCTAAATTTAGATGTTCACTATCAGACAATTGAAAAAAAATCTTTTAGAAGATTTTCCATGATTTCATAACTTTTCTTGCAACTTTTCCAATTTTGCAACTTTCTTCAATCTTTCTCTTTAATGGATCTTCAACCTAAAATCTACAATCACACATAAAATAGAGAAAAATGTTGTTTGTTAGGGAATGAGGGTTTGCCTTGGTTAAACCATTTTTTTGGTAAGTTAACCTTGAAATGAAATAGTGAAACATGAAACGATGATACCTTGTTTGAAACCTCAGATAAAAAATCTGTAAATTAGCTTGAAGCGGCCCCAATAAATGTGGATCTTGATCATGAAACTTGATTTGAAACAATGCCTTTGAATACTTGAATTGATCTTGAAGACAACATAATTATATTAGCTCAAACAACATGCATGATGCAATAAACCTTTGACATGATGAAATGAATCTTGATTGCTGAAATAATCTTCTTCAAATTTTCCCTTGAATGCCTTGAAAATTCTCTTGAATTCTCTTGAAGTGCTCTTGTGAAAATACTCTTGATTACTTATGAAATTTTAGGTCAAAATAAGTGAAATAAACTTGTATTTATTTGTATCTTAAGATTCATTCCTGAAATTCAAATATCACAAGCCGACATTGAATTTTTCTTTTGAAATCATTGAAATACTACCAAAAACATACTCCGGGGAGGGGTCCTAGGTGTAAGTGAGGACCCATTCATCATAGGGTGAATGGTTCCTAAGTCACTTACCTAGGACACACATCAAAAATTGTTAACTATTATGTAAAAATAGGGTCTGAGGTCTTAGTGAGGACCCATTTTTCCTATGGAAAATGCATCCTAGGTCCCTTGCCTAGGACACACATCTTCAAAAGTTAAGTTTTATGAAATGTAATTTAGGAATGTTGGGTTTTATCCCTCAGAATTTGCATATAATTAGGATTATCTTTGAACTAAACAGGAAAATTAAGTAAAATTAATCTCAATTAATTAATAAAGCCCTAGATTGGTGTGAAAGTGTAAAGGTACACCTTACAACACCAAAAACAAGGCACCATTAAGTCCATTTTCTTAAAAAGTCCCTAAACTTAATGTGAATATGAAAAGCATTTTACAATGCTGAATTAGAGCAACATTAAGCTCATTTCATTATTAATTATTCACAAATTAAGTGTGAAAAAGGGATAATTTTTCTTACACTACACTCCTACTATTGATTCGACAAATGTTCACATTGAGGCATCTTGTATGGAAACTTTTGAGGACATTCAGTATGGTCATCTGAACCTTGGTATTTTTTCAACTACTCAGTATCTAGTGACATATGTTTCTATTCTACCTCCTTCATCTACTATTCCTCTTGAGGATGATTGTGTTTCCATAGTTTTGGCTCCTTATGATTTAGTGCAAAAGGTTATTTATCATATTCCAAGGATAGCTACTTGGGATGAGTTCTTGACAGATGTTTTTCATTTGTTTTGTGAGTCCCTTGTTTCAAATTTAGGAGACATCATTTATTGCATTCATCTTCTCTTTGATGGAGACGATCCTTCTTCAATTGTTGTGAGGGAACACTCTAACCTTCTTGTTCATTATCTACATGATCATCCTTTGCAATTTTATGTGAGTGTGTATACTTTTGGATAACACTTGGAGGAGGCTTATTTATCTTTAGAGGAGGTATTCTTGTCTTTGGATTATGTTCTACAATCATTTCTAGAAGATTCTCTATTGTCTTCTTTAGTTGTGTTGCCTAGAATGCCTCTTTGGAGTATGAAAGCTTTCAACATCAACATGGATACACTTGATCATTATTTGGAGAAATCATCCATTATTATTATTGCCACATCTTCCTTTCCAGAATGGGAAGACATCCTGCATGCCATCTTGGTTTTTTTCTTCTTAAGGGGAGGAACTTTGTTCAATGCTTTTCAATCATCTTCAATATTTAATATCGAGCTTCTACCATTAGTGCAAGAGACTTAACATTGAGGGGGGCTGCATGGCTCTCTTCTACTTCTCTCTTATGGGGTTACATTTTCTTCAAATGGGGTTTTGTCCTTTTCATGCACCACTGAGATAATTTTATTTTCATCTCTTTTGGGGAGGAGTTTCATCCCACTGGTTTTTTTCCTTTTCTCCATTTGTGAGATATTGAATTTACATTTGTACATGGGTACCTAACATGGCCTCATATCTAGGACCCATCCTTGTGTCATTTGCATAATAATAATCTATTCTCTATGTTGCACTTCAGGCTGGGTGTCGGTGTAAATAAAGTCTTGTACCTTGTTAATTGATTACTAAGGGACTTAGGGGACTTAGTACATGTTAATTTTACTTAGGTCCTAGGAAGGAATATTTCTAGAAGGTGTTAGTTGTAATTATATCTTATTTGATCTTTTGAATTTTAAAACATTTCTCCTAGGTAGTTATGATATGTTGTTACATGACATAGTATTAAGACACTTGTCATAATCCTATTTAATCATATGTCTCACCTTGGCTATATAACCATGTGGTCTCATACCAATTTTCATATTGAATTCTATTAGATTTAATTTTAGTGGAATCTTAAGGATTGCATATTGATCTCACTTGTGCTTTCATGAAGTTCCTAGATCTTGGGAAACTATAATCTTCATCCATATCTTGCATGCCGTAGAGATTTATTGTATACCAAATCTTACAAAATATCCCCCCAATAGGAGAGAGAATTTGAGAATATGAATTTAACCCTTAAATAATCAACTCTTGTACCAATGATAAATCTTAAAGATAAGTATGATCCATGCTTACAATAAAAATTCCCCCCTTAAGAATAAATTAGTCATTGGTGATTGGGAAAGATATTCACATAATTTGGTGAATAGGGAACCCAAATCCAAATGTGTCTATAAAAAATACTCAAATGTATATATATTAGAATCATGTGATGTCAATCTAGAATCTTATGAAGATTTATTTAGAGAAAGACCCAAAGAAAATTATAAGGGGATAATAGTTATGATGGGGTATTCATGGAAGAGGAATTGAATTTCCTCAAAAGAATTGTGAACCCCTAAACTTGCAAATGCACAAGAGCAACAAAACACATTAGGTTGTTAGATCAAATGCATGCAAACAAGTATGAGAGATTCCCCATGAAATCCATCTATTCAAACTAAAATTAGGAAAACATGATGAACACAAAACAAGAAATCAAACTAAATCCTAATTAAGCCAATAGATAAGTGATCTCATGGGGGAATTGGTGCCAATGAAGTGTTGCAATTGGCCCTTTCCCGACTCCTAATTTGCAATGTAGATTGATTGAACAATGGTCAAATCTCCAAAGAGATTTGAGCATAACCTTGTTACAATTTATGAAAATGGTGAATGATTGAGTGCAATGGGAAAAATTAGCTCTGAATGTGAAGAGAGTAACTTTGCATGAGGATTGTGCATTAGAAATGAGGAGAGAAGTCTCCAATTTATAGCTTTCAATTTGGAAGAGAAAGCAATATTTGAGCAATGTGGGACTATCTTTCAATCCAGTGGTTGAATGCCACATGTCAAGATGTGAATGGTTAGTGGTTCACAAATTTCGGCCAAAGTGCCAATAAAGGCATGAATTTGAATTTGAAATTGTGAGATGAATTGCTGAAGAGGGAAGAGAAATGAAATTAATGTCACTTGGCTCAAGGCCAAGGACATGTAAGAGGCCTTAAATTCCTTGTTGGAAGAACCAAGTCCACTTGGCCTTTTTGAATTCAAAAGAGGGAATATTCCCTTTTGATGCCATGTGAGGTAAAATAGAGAATTAAATAAATCAAAGTAATTGATTTCTTGTGAAACTTGCATTCTCTAGAGGATTTTAATGAGAGGGATTAACTCAATCATGTTTTGATTAATTTAATGAAGAATTAGATGATGTGACAATTTAGACTTAAATTTATGAATTGATTTAAATCAAATTGAGAGGAAGGGATTAATTAAATAAATGATTTGATTTATTTAACTAAGGAGGAATATATTAGATTAAATCAAATAAAGTTTAATTTATTTAATTTAATAAGATGACTCTAGAGAATTTTAATTAAATAAAAATGAATTATTTAATTAAATTAAACTAATTAATTTAATCAAAAGGAGGTGATAGACCTAATCAGATGAATAATGATTCATTAGATTAAGGGATAGAATTATGATTAAATGTTGAGAGTTTGATTTGGGAAGAAATTATGTTAGTGATTGGGATCAAGCGTGCCAAAATGAAACTGTAAATTTTCCATGTCTACATTTCGCCCTTGTTTGAAGCAATGTACTTGTTGCATTGATTCAAAGAATAAACTAGTGTGATCAAAGGTTCAAAATTTTCTTGAATTTTTTAGATGGTTGACTACTGCCCCAGCAAAAGGAAAATGTTGGATATTGCCCCCTCAAGAGATCAGATGAAAATTTTGATTTTTTGGATGATCTCACGAAAAAAAGACGACAAGGTGCTGGATATGCCAAAAATGCCCCATAATGCCCAAAAATATGTCAAGACACTAGAAAAAGATGTAACACGGCCCTCGGTTGGATGAGAATGGGATCGGGGGGAAAAAACCTTGGTTGGAAGGTCAAATTAGGTCAAAAAACCCTAATTTTTAGGCTTAAATAGACCTCGAGGGGTCACTTTCAATAAATTTGCAATCTTAAACCTTGAAAAATTTAACTCTTTGAGCTCTAAGACTTGGTCACGGTGGCACAATGATAGCTTCATCTGCACATGTCAGAGCGGGTATGAGTATATCAGCGACCAGTCACCGCAAGACTCGTGGTATGTACCCCTATCCAACCTTTTGTTTTCTCATTATTCATGCATTAATTAGAGCTTAGGTATGGTTTAGGTGGCACAACATGATATAACATTGCAGAAAATGCAATTTCGGGGCCGCGCGGTCCTATACAGGACCGCTTGTGCAAAGAGCGCCACTCAGGTCAATTTGGGTTTGAGGATGCTTGACCACCAAACTCGACCACTCGCACAAATAGCCCCACGTGGGCTAGTTTCTCAGAATAGGGTGTAAAGTACGTCGCGCGACATAGTTTGGAACATTACAAACTACACCGCTTTTGAGACTAGTGCCGATTTTGCTGTTTCAAAGGCGAAATGCACTACAGGTAGCAAATTTTCTTTAGGTAAATTGACGTGGCTTCTTTCCTTACGCAGGAGAGACACGAGGTCATTCATTCGAGGGTGCACCGATGGCTAGTATTTGAGAGATTATAGGATATGCATGTATTCCTTCAGGAGTAGCTTGGGATGCTTGGTTTATGGCACATTGCGTATGTCTGTCCTATTTGAGCACATTTGCGTATGATGCATGCTTTGGCCAAGCGATGGCATAGCAAGACATCATCCTTTCATCTTCCTACTGGTGAGGCCACTATCACTCTTGAGGATGTATGGCGCATCCTGCGGCTACCTATTCATGGAGCCCAAGTTATCTATGATCTGGAGGAGGGTAGGGATGCATACTTTGGTGTTATGGGTGTTGATGAGCTCATCCTTTGCGATGGCCAGATAGATTTGGAGAGATACCGGGGTATAGCCCCTACTTATAGCTTGATTGTGGCTGCCATTATTTTTGATCTTGTAGCTCATGATCGGTGTGGCTGATATTTTAGTCTAAGTTGGGGGTAGGCATGGTAGTAGATGTGCACTCGCCGATTGTACTTTGCTTGGGGACCAGTACGGTTGGCCTCTTTGTACTGAGATTTGCACAAGGTTTCCTATTTGGATGGTCGGGCTCTTGGGGCCGGGTTGACACTTCTACACATTTGGGCATGGGAGCGGATCCCCATGCTTCACCCACTTGTGACACCAGTTGTTCTAGATATTGATGACCTCGTGGTGTGGTGGTATGGCAGGGTAGAGATTCACTTCACTCACATGGGTACAGATGGTATAGCCCAGTGGTGGCAAGTTATAGATGAGATGATAGTGTTTATCTGGAGGCCATGGATGGGTATAGGGCCATGGTATGATGATGCTCAACATCTCTTCTTTGCTTGCCAGGATAGATTTATGCAAGACCAGGAGCACACTATGATAGAGAGATACCTTCCTGATAGGGTAGCCAGGCAATTTGGTGAGGTGCAGGATATACCAGATGATCAGTATATGGCCCTCTTTTCCTACATGGCAAAGGAGACAACATGGGGGCAACTGATTCTAGTAGACGCAAGGGTGAATCCAACGTACAGGGCATGGTTCATACCTCCATTGAGATTGACAATTCTCAGGACAGTACTTACATGTCAGAGGCCCAGAGGTAGGTCAATAGGCAGAGGTTGGGGGGGTGCACCACCTCCTCAGCAGTCACCTCCAAGGGATCAGGCACAACAAGTAGTAGGACAGGATGGGCAGCCCCAGGTGGCACCACATCATCAGGTAGCAACACAGCCAGATTCCCATGATACATTGATTCAGCAGTTACAGGGCCATGTACAGGTTTTGGCAATTGAGCGAGATGAAGCCGGACAATAAGTTGCTGTAACAACTGAGAGAGATTAGGTCTGATCTGAGAGGGATCAGGAGATAGGCCGATGGAGATAGTTAGAGAGTGTTTCCTCCACATCCCAGGGTTGATCACTTGACATTTGGGAGTATAGAGATGCTATCAAAGAGGTCGAGTACTATCGACAACACTACTGATAGGTAGTGCCATCAACAAACAGAGTGCCCAATTTCTCCCAATAGACAGGGAGGCGGCCGATAGAGGCTCATAGTGAGAGATAGGATGGGTAGGGCAGTAGCCAGTAGGGCTAACCCCTTTTTGATCACAGACAATTTTTTTATAGTTTTGATATATGGGTTGCACTATTTTGGCCTTATTGTACCATGTATTTGATGTACACTTGATCTGATGTGTACCATAACAGTGTATTTTTTGATGATATATATATGAGATGATTCAAATTTTATGATATGTATGGTGCAAATGTATGATATGTAGTTTTATTATGATGCTATGAGATGTTCCTATTCTTATGCTTATGCAATGTGATGTATGGATGCATTTCTTTTTGTATATTTTCCATGCTTTTTAAAGATGATCCTATGGATGAGATGTATGTTTATGATGGTATAATGATATGTAAATGGATGCAAATGATTATGTATGCATAATGATGTAATGCTTTCTTAAGATGCTTAGAATAACAAATTTATATTATTCCTCATAACTTAAGATAATGATATGATGCAATGTGCTTTCGATGCTAATGATCTAGTTGATATAGGATGTATGTATTGGTGATGTTTTGATTATTGTTATGATACTATGTTAGTGTGGAAGGAAGACAAAAGAATTTAGAATTAATGAGTTAGTTAGGATGGTGATGGTGATTTATATTGCTAGGAGTTGGGATTTTCAAAGGGTCAATTGTGTTATATTTGATAACACACATAGGTACGATGCATCAAGGTATAAAGGACCAGGATGGCATTTGTACTTAGTGTGGTGGACCTTGACTCAACAAACATATAGGATTATTCTTGTTCACACTTAGCATACGTACTTTGTTCAGGATATAGTTCAGACATTCTAAATATCTCGGGCCAACAAGACACCTAGAACATCCTTCCTATAAGCAAAACAAAGTACGCATGACAAAGTTATTTTACAAGAGTAACCAACAAGCACAACAGATAAAAAAGATAATAATCCTTGCCCCATTCCTTTCTCTCGAAACCTGTTTTGTTTTAGGCATCATTGAGAGGTCCTTGGAATGAGCATAAAATAAGATAAGTCAATAAAAGACCAAATAAAGCAAACCAAACAAGCTAATGTTCTTCATGCCACTAGCCAAGAATAACTACTATGAGGGGTACCTGATGCTTATGTCCATTGCAGGAAAGCTTCATCCTAGGACATGTTGTGATCAGGGTTTTGGTGAGATTGATTTGGGTGATAAGCTATTGATATTCCGAGTTGATCAACTTGCTTGCTTACTGACTTAGACTTTCAAGACTCTGACGATTAGGTGTTCACTTTGGAACTTGCTAGACTTGCTTCTAACTGACTTACTAAAGGGTGAAGGCGATGATTGATTTATTATGAGTGATGACAAATCACGGGTGAAAGCGAGATGAAATGGGTGCACCATTTTGGATTTTCAGATATTTTGAGGCTATTTTTGGTATTTTTAGATTTTGCGATGAAAGGACTAACTTAAACCCCTAACCTAGGGGTCTCGGGAGCTGATCCATAGATTAGCCTTGCCTATGTTATATATGTAGAGACCACATAGTTCAACTAATGATAGACTGACTTGATGATAAGATGGACAAGCGGATTGCCCCTTTTATTGCTTAACAAATTGACCTAAGATGCAGGCTAGATGGGCAAACGGATTGCTAATGCAA
>CM021107.1:106867058-106956571 GCA_007115665.2 Sequoiadendron giganteum | reverse complement strand
AACATAGAAAAATAGGTTTTTCCCAAAATGACTTGATAACAAAGAGGTATGATGCACCTATTTTCCTAATTTAATTCAAAATATGTGGTATAATATGAAAATGAAGAATAATAATCAAATCTGACTGAGGACTCATTCACCTATGGCGAATGGGTCCTGGCTAGGGTTCTTGAAAAATACTTTTCGAGCTTTGTTCTGCTCAATCTGCACTCCTAAATTTAGATGTTCACTATCAGACAATTGAAAAAAAATCTTTTAGAAGATTTTCCATGATTTCATAACTTTTCTTGCAACTTTTCCAATTTTGCAACTTTCTTCAATCTTTCTCTTTAATGGATCTTCAACCTAAAATCTACAATCACACATAAAATAGAGAAAAATGTTGTTTGTTAGGGAATGAGGGTTTGCCTTGGTTAAACCATTTTTTTGGTAAGTTAACCTTGAAATGAAATAGTGAAACATGAAACGATGATACCTTGTTTGAAACCTCAGATAAAAAATCTGTAAATTAGCTTGAAGCGGCCCCAATAAATGTGGATCTTGATCATGAAACTTGATTTGAAACAATGCCTTTGAATACTTGAATTGATCTTGAAGACAACATAATTATATTAGCTCAAACAACATGCATGATGCAATAAACCTTTGACATGATGAAATGAATCTTGATTGCTGAAATAATCTTCTTCAAATTTTCCCTTGAATGCCTTGAAAATTCTCTTGAATTCTCTTGAAGTGCTCTTGTGAAAATACTCTTGATTACTTATGAAATTTTAGGTCAAAATAAGTGAAATAAACTTGTATTTATTTGTATCTTAAGATTCATTCCTGAAATTCAAATATCACAAGCCGACATTGAATTTTTCTTTTGAAATCATTGAAATACTACCAAAAACATACTCCGGGGAGGGGTCCTAGGTGTAAGTGAGGACCCATTCATCATAGGGTGAATGGTTCCTAAGTCACTTACCTAGGACACACATCAAAAATTGTTAACTATTATGTAAAAATAGGGTCTGAGGTCTTAGTGAGGACCCATTTTTCCTATGGAAAATGCATCCTAGGTCCCTTGCCTAGGACACACATCTTCAAAAGTTAAGTTTTATGAAATGTAATTTAGGAATGTTGGGTTTTATCCCTCAGAATTTGCATATAATTAGGATTATCTTTGAACTAAACAGGAAAATTAAGTAAAATTAATCTCAATTAATTAATAAAGCCCTAGATTGGTGTGAAAGTGTAAAGGTACACCTTACAACACCAAAAACAAGGCACCATTAAGTCCATTTTCTTAAAAAGTCCCTAAACTTAATGTGAATATGAAAAGCATTTTACAATGCTGAATTAGAGCAACATTAAGCTCATTTCATTATTAATTATTCACAAATTAAGTGTGAAAAAGGGATAATTTTTCTTACACTACACTCCTACTATTGATTCGACAAATGTTCACATTGAGGCATCTTGTATGGAAACTTTTGAGGACATTCAGTATGGTCATCTGAACCTTGGTATTTTTTCAACTACTCAGTATCTAGTGACATATGTTTCTATTCTACCTCCTTCATCTACTATTCCTCTTGAGGATGATTGTGTTTCCATAGTTTTGGCTCCTTATGATTTAGTGCAAAAGGTTATTTATCATATTCCAAGGATAGCTACTTGGGATGAGTTCTTGACAGATGTTTTTCATTTGTTTTGTGAGTCCCTTGTTTCAAATTTAGGAGACATCATTTATTGCATTCATCTTCTCTTTGATGGAGACGATCCTTCTTCAATTGTTGTGAGGGAACACTCTAACCTTCTTGTTCATTATCTACATGATCATCCTTTGCAATTTTATGTGAGTGTGTATACTTTTGGATAACACTTGGAGGAGGCTTATTTATCTTTAGAGGAGGTATTCTTGTCTTTGGATTATGTTCTACAATCATTTCTAGAAGATTCTCTATTGTCTTCTTTAGTTGTGTTGCCTAGAATGCCTCTTTGGAGTATGAAAGCTTTCAACATCAACATGGATACACTTGATCATTATTTGGAGAAATCATCCATTATTATTATTGCCACATCTTCCTTTCCAGAATGGGAAGACATCCTGCATGCCATCTTGGTTTTTTTCTTCTTAAGGGGAGGAACTTTGTTCAATGCTTTTCAATCATCTTCAATATTTAATATCGAGCTTCTACCATTAGTGCAAGAGACTTAACATTGAGGGGGGCTGCATGGCTCTCTTCTACTTCTCTCTTATGGGGTTACATTTTCTTCAAATGGGGTTTTGTCCTTTTCATGCACCACTGAGATAATTTTATTTTCATCTCTTTTGGGGAGGAGTTTCATCCCACTGGTTTTTTTCCTTTTCTCCATTTGTGAGATATTGAATTTACATTTGTACATGGGTACCTAACATGGCCTCATATCTAGGACCCATCCTTGTGTCATTTGCATAATAATAATCTATTCTCTATGTTGCACTTCAGGCTGGGTGTCGGTGTAAATAAAGTCTTGTACCTTGTTAATTGATTACTAAGGGACTTAGGGGACTTAGTACATGTTAATTTTACTTAGGTCCTAGGAAGGAATATTTCTAGAAGGTGTTAGTTGTAATTATATCTTATTTGATCTTTTGAATTTTAAAACATTTCTCCTAGGTAGTTATGATATGTTGTTACATGACATAGTATTAAGACACTTGTCATAATCCTATTTAATCATATGTCTCACCTTGGCTATATAACCATGTGGTCTCATACCAATTTTCATATTGAATTCTATTAGATTTAATTTTAGTGGAATCTTAAGGATTGCATATTGATCTCACTTGTGCTTTCATGAAGTTCCTAGATCTTGGGAAACTATAATCTTCATCCATATCTTGCATGCCGTAGAGATTTATTGTATACCAAATCTTACAAAATATCCCCCCAATAGGAGAGAGAATTTGAGAATATGAATTTAACCCTTAAATAATCAACTCTTGTACCAATGATAAATCTTAAAGATAAGTATGATCCATGCTTACAATAAAAATTCCCCCCTTAAGAATAAATTAGTCATTGGTGATTGGGAAAGATATTCACATAATTTGGTGAATAGGGAACCCAAATCCAAATGTGTCTATAAAAAATACTCAAATGTATATATATTAGAATCATGTGATGTCAATCTAGAATCTTATGAAGATTTATTTAGAGAAAGACCCAAAGAAAATTATAAGGGGATAATAGTTATGATGGGGTATTCATGGAAGAGGAATTGAATTTCCTCAAAAGAATTGTGAACCCCTAAACTTGCAAATGCACAAGAGCAACAAAACACATTAGGTTGTTAGATCAAATGCATGCAAACAAGTATGAGAGATTCCCCATGAAATCCATCTATTCAAACTAAAATTAGGAAAACATGATGAACACAAAACAAGAAATCAAACTAAATCCTAATTAAGCCAATAGATAAGTGATCTCATGGGGGAATTGGTGCCAATGAAGTGTTGCAATTGGCCCTTTCCCGACTCCTAATTTGCAATGTAGATTGATTGAACAATGGTCAAATCTCCAAAGAGATTTGAGCATAACCTTGTTACAATTTATGAAAATGGTGAATGATTGAGTGCAATGGGAAAAATTAGCTCTGAATGTGAAGAGAGTAACTTTGCATGAGGATTGTGCATTAGAAATGAGGAGAGAAGTCTCCAATTTATAGCTTTCAATTTGGAAGAGAAAGCAATATTTGAGCAATGTGGGACTATCTTTCAATCCAGTGGTTGAATGCCACATGTCAAGATGTGAATGGTTAGTGGTTCACAAATTTCGGCCAAAGTGCCAATAAAGGCATGAATTTGAATTTGAAATTGTGAGATGAATTGCTGAAGAGGGAAGAGAAATGAAATTAATGTCACTTGGCTCAAGGCCAAGGACATGTAAGAGGCCTTAAATTCCTTGTTGGAAGAACCAAGTCCACTTGGCCTTTTTGAATTCAAAAGAGGGAATATTCCCTTTTGATGCCATGTGAGGTAAAATAGAGAATTAAATAAATCAAAGTAATTGATTTCTTGTGAAACTTGCATTCTCTAGAGGATTTTAATGAGAGGGATTAACTCAATCATGTTTTGATTAATTTAATGAAGAATTAGATGATGTGACAATTTAGACTTAAATTTATGAATTGATTTAAATCAAATTGAGAGGAAGGGATTAATTAAATAAATGATTTGATTTATTTAACTAAGGAGGAATATATTAGATTAAATCAAATAAAGTTTAATTTATTTAATTTAATAAGATGACTCTAGAGAATTTTAATTAAATAAAAATGAATTATTTAATTAAATTAAACTAATTAATTTAATCAAAAGGAGGTGATAGACCTAATCAGATGAATAATGATTCATTAGATTAAGGGATAGAATTATGATTAAATGTTGAGAGTTTGATTTGGGAAGAAATTATGTTAGTGATTGGGATCAAGCGTGCCAAAATGAAACTGTAAATTTTCCATGTCTACATTTCGCCCTTGTTTGAAGCAATGTACTTGTTGCATTGATTCAAAGAATAAACTAGTGTGATCAAAGGTTCAAAATTTTCTTGAATTTTTTAGATGGTTGACTACTGCCCCAGCAAAAGGAAAATGTTGGATATTGCCCCCTCAAGAGATCAGATGAAAATTTTGATTTTTTGGATGATCTCACGAAAAAAAGACGACAAGGTGCTGGATATGCCAAAAATGCCCCATAATGCCCAAAAATATGTCAAGACACTAGAAAAAGATGTAACACGGCCCTCGGTTGGATGAGAATGGGATCGGGGGGAAAAAACCTTGGTTGGAAGGTCAAATTAGGTCAAAAAACCCTAATTTTTAGGCTTAAATAGACCTCGAGGGGTCACTTTCAATAAATTTGCAATCTTAAACCTTGAAAAATTTAACTCTTTGAGCTCTAAGACTTGGTCACGGTGGCACAATGATAGCTTCATCTGCACATGTCAGAGCGGGTATGAGTATATCAGCGACCAGTCACCGCAAGACTCGTGGTATGTACCCCTATCCAACCTTTTGTTTTCTCATTATTCATGCATTAATTAGAGCTTAGGTATGGTTTAGGTGGCACAACATGATATAACATTGCAGAAAATGCAATTTCGGGGCCGCGCGGTCCTATACAGGACCGCTTGTGCAAAGAGCGCCACTCAGGTCAATTTGGGTTTGAGGATGCTTGACCACCAAACTCGACCACTCGCACAAATAGCCCCACGTGGGCTAGTTTCTCAGAATAGGGTGTAAAGTACGTCGCGCGACATAGTTTGGAACATTACAAACTACACCGCTTTTGAGACTAGTGCCGATTTTGCTGTTTCAAAGGCGAAATGCACTACAGGTAGCAAATTTTCTTTAGGTAAATTGACGTGGCTTCTTTCCTTACGCAGGAGAGACACGAGGTCATTCATTCGAGGGTGCACCGATGGCTAGTATTTGAGAGATTATAGGATATGCATGTATTCCTTCAGGAGTAGCTTGGGATGCTTGGTTTATGGCACATTGCGTATGTCTGTCCTATTTGAGCACATTTGCGTATGATGCATGCTTTGGCCAAGCGATGGCATAGCAAGACATCATCCTTTCATCTTCCTACTGGTGAGGCCACTATCACTCTTGAGGATGTATGGCGCATCCTGCGGCTACCTATTCATGGAGCCCAAGTTATCTATGATCTGGAGGAGGGTAGGGATGCATACTTTGGTGTTATGGGTGTTGATGAGCTCATCCTTTGCGATGGCCAGATAGATTTGGAGAGATACCGGGGTATAGCCCCTACTTATAGCTTGATTGTGGCTGCCATTATTTTTGATCTTGTAGCTCATGATCGGTGTGGCTGATATTTTAGTCTAAGTTGGGGGTAGGCATGGTAGTAGATGTGCACTCGCCGATTGTACTTTGCTTGGGGACCAGTACGGTTGGCCTCTTTGTACTGAGATTTGCACAAGGTTTCCTATTTGGATGGTCGGGCTCTTGGGGCCGGGTTGACACTTCTACACATTTGGGCATGGGAGCGGATCCCCATGCTTCACCCACTTGTGACACCAGTTGTTCTAGATATTGATGACCTCGTGGTGTGGTGGTATGGCAGGGTAGAGATTCACTTCACTCACATGGGTACAGATGGTATAGCCCAGTGGTGGCAAGTTATAGATGAGATGATAGTGTTTATCTGGAGGCCATGGATGGGTATAGGGCCATGGTATGATGATGCTCAACATCTCTTCTTTGCTTGCCAGGATAGATTTATGCAAGACCAGGAGCACACTATGATAGAGAGATACCTTCCTGATAGGGTAGCCAGGCAATTTGGTGAGGTGCAGGATATACCAGATGATCAGTATATGGCCCTCTTTTCCTACATGGCAAAGGAGACAACATGGGGGCAACTGATTCTAGTAGACGCAAGGGTGAATCCAACGTACAGGGCATGGTTCATACCTCCATTGAGATTGACAATTCTCAGGACAGTACTTACATGTCAGAGGCCCAGAGGTAGGTCAATAGGCAGAGGTTGGGGGGGTGCACCACCTCCTCAGCAGTCACCTCCAAGGGATCAGGCACAACAAGTAGTAGGACAGGATGGGCAGCCCCAGGTGGCACCACATCATCAGGTAGCAACACAGCCAGATTCCCATGATACATTGATTCAGCAGTTACAGGGCCATGTACAGGTTTTGGCAATTGAGCGAGATGAAGCCGGACAATAAGTTGCTGTAACAACTGAGAGAGATTAGGTCTGATCTGAGAGGGATCAGGAGATAGGCCGATGGAGATAGTTAGAGAGTGTTTCCTCCACATCCCAGGGTTGATCACTTGACATTTGGGAGTATAGAGATGCTATCAAAGAGGTCGAGTACTATCGACAACACTACTGATAGGTAGTGCCATCAACAAACAGAGTGCCCAATTTCTCCCAATAGACAGGGAGGCGGCCGATAGAGGCTCATAGTGAGAGATAGGATGGGTAGGGCAGTAGCCAGTAGGGCTAACCCCTTTTTGATCACAGACAATTTTTTTATAGTTTTGATATATGGGTTGCACTATTTTGGCCTTATTGTACCATGTATTTGATGTACACTTGATCTGATGTGTACCATAACAGTGTATTTTTTGATGATATATATATGAGATGATTCAAATTTTATGATATGTATGGTGCAAATGTATGATATGTAGTTTTATTATGATGCTATGAGATGTTCCTATTCTTATGCTTATGCAATGTGATGTATGGATGCATTTCTTTTTGTATATTTTCCATGCTTTTTAAAGATGATCCTATGGATGAGATGTATGTTTATGATGGTATAATGATATGTAAATGGATGCAAATGATTATGTATGCATAATGATGTAATGCTTTCTTAAGATGCTTAGAATAACAAATTTATATTATTCCTCATAACTTAAGATAATGATATGATGCAATGTGCTTTCGATGCTAATGATCTAGTTGATATAGGATGTATGTATTGGTGATGTTTTGATTATTGTTATGATACTATGTTAGTGTGGAAGGAAGACAAAAGAATTTAGAATTAATGAGTTAGTTAGGATGGTGATGGTGATTTATATTGCTAGGAGTTGGGATTTTCAAAGGGTCAATTGTGTTATATTTGATAACACACATAGGTACGATGCATCAAGGTATAAAGGACCAGGATGGCATTTGTACTTAGTGTGGTGGACCTTGACTCAACAAACATATAGGATTATTCTTGTTCACACTTAGCATACGTACTTTGTTCAGGATATAGTTCAGACATTCTAAATATCTCAGGCCAAAACACAAGAAAGCAAGCTTTCTTATTTGGTCAACAAGATACCTAGAACATCCTCCCTACAAACCAAACAAAACATGCATGACTAAGTTATTTTACAAGTGTATCCAACAAGCATAGCAGATAAAAAGACAATGATTAGTGCCCCATTCATTTCTCTCTAAACCCTGTTTTGTTTAGGCATCATCGAGAGGTCCTTGGAATGAGCACAAAATAAGATAAGTCAATAAAAGATTAAATAAAGCAAACCAAACAAGCTAGTGTTCTTCATACCGCTAGCCAATACTAACTATCGTGCGGTACCTGATGCTTATTTCCATCGTAGAAAAGATTCATCCTAGGACATGTTGTGATCAGGGTTTTGGTGAGACTGATTGGGTGATAAGCTATTGATACTTTGAGTTGACCAACTTGCTTGCTTACTGACTTAGGCTTAAGACTCTAACGATTAGGTGTTCACTTCGGAACCTGATAAAATTTCTTTTTACTGACTCACCAAAGGGTGAAGGTGATGATTGATTTTATTATGAGTGATGACAATCACGGGTGAAAGCGAGATGAAATGGATGCACCATTTTGGATTTTCAGATATTTTGAGGTTGTTTTTTGGTATTTTTGAGATTTATGACTAAAGGACTAACTTAAAGACCTATCCTAGGGGTCTCAAGAGTTGATCCATAGATTAGCCTTGCCTACATTATACACATAGAGACCACGTAGTTCAACTATTGACAAACTGACTTAATGATAAGTTGGACAAATGGGTTGACATTTTATTACTTAAAGAACTAACCTAAGATGTAGACTTAGATGGGCAAATGGATTTCTAATCCGATGGATGCCTAAAGGACTGACCTAAATGTCTCAGGGGATGATCAAAGATCAACCTTGCCTATGTTCAAGCTCAGAGATGACGTAGTTTGACAAGGTGGAAGACTGAAAAGACTCAATGATGAACTTTTAGAAGATTTTCTGATATTTTGACATGTCTTTAGATTTTTGATGATTTGAGAAGATTACAAGATTATACACGAATTTGATCCTATGCATGTGGGAACATGCCCCCAGCATGGTGCGATAGACTACTTCGATGAATGTAGGACAAACTGACCTTAGGAATATGCTAGGTAGTACTATGATGGAATATGATATGGGCATTAGCTCAGGGCATGGTATGAATACGAGCAGATGCGTGGATGGATGATTAATGAAATTTTATGGAATGTATGAGTGAGTTGTGCAAATCCTAGTGGATAGTGAGTGCTTTATTTATGCTTGGTGCCTGTTTTCTAGTTTTTCACCAAGGTACCTGTCCAAAGCATCACTGAAGTGGTTTTCACTAGAGGATGACTTTTTCTTCTTTGCTTTTTTTTCAATCCCTTTTTGATTTTTTTTTTTGGATTTTTATATTTTTTGATTTTTTTACTGTCACCAACATGCTTGTTTGCCAGGTTTTCATCAAGGTAACCATTTTTTTTCAGGACTTTTTTTGATTGTTTTTGTATTTTCTGATTTTATACCTTGCAAGTTCTTAGGCATAGAACGTTTTAAGATGACAACTTTTCATGGGCTCTTGCAAAGGCTCGCCTTCTGGTGTCGACAATTGATATGCCCCTAATTTGTAGCTTGTGGTGATGATGAAAGGTCCCAGCTAGTTAGGCTCAAAATTTCCTTTTGTATCCGATTTTGGTACATTCATTTGGTTCTCTTTTAGCACTAGGTCACTGACTTGGAAGGTGTGTTGCCTGATCTTCTTGTTGTAGCTTTGTTTCAGATTGTTCTGGTAGACCTGTAAATGATTTAGGGCATCCATGCATCATTCATCCAATAACTCCAGCTCGTTTATTCTTGTAACCCTATATTCCTCATCTATGATGAGGTTTTGCAAAGATATTCTCAAGGATGAGAGCTTGATCTCAATAGGCAGGATGGCTTCTAATCCGTAGACCAAGGAGAATGGGGTGGCACATGTTGGCATGTGGATGCTAGTGTGGTAGGACCATAAGGCGGGGTTTAACTGTAGATGCCAGTCACGACCAGAGTCATTGACCATTTTCTTAAGGATCTTCAGAATGGTTTTATTACTAGCTTATGCTTGTCCATTGTCTTGTGGGTAGTATGGGGTGGAAAAGCGGTGTTGGATTTTGAATTTTTCACACAAGTCATAGACATCCTGATTCTTGAAAGGTGTCCTTTTATCAGAGATAATGGATTGAGGAACACCATGTCAACAAATGAGGTAGTTTAGGATGAACTTGGATATCTATATACCCATGATGCAGGTCATGGGAATTGCTTCGACCCAATTTGTGAAATATTCAGTGGTGGTGATGATGAAGTTATGGCCATTGGATGAGGCGGGTGAGATTTTACCTATGAGATTGAGTCCCCATTGTGAAAAGGGCCAAGGTGTAACAATGGGATGTAATTCTTAGGCTGGTGCATGAATGAGGTCTCCATGTTGTTGGCACTATAGACACCTTCTAATAAACTCGTGTGACTCTCTTTCCATTGTCAGCCAATAGTACCTAGTTCTCAGCAACTTCTTAGCCAAGGTCATACCACTCGAATGTGAACCACAAGTGCCATTGTGTACCTCAGTTAGAGCAGTCAAGGCCTCTTTAGGTTTTAAGCAACGTAGCAGGGCTCCATCGATACTTCTATGGAAGAGGGTTTCTCCTAGGATGACAAATAGTAAGGACCTTTTGATAAAGGTTCGCTTTAGGTTCGGGGGAATGTTAGTTGGGAGGATTCCTAACCTTAGGTAGGTGTAAATATCATGGTACCAAAGATCACCAGGACCAATGATTTTGCATGCATATTCTGATTTTGGTACCTCAAAAGTTTGTACAACAAGCTGTTCTACGAGGAATTCGTGTTTTGAGACGTTGCGAGGGATATCTAGCAAGGATCCAATTGTTGCCATTGCATCCGCTGCTCTATTGTTTTCCCTCAGTATTTGCTCAAAGGTGATGTCAATGAATGATTCCTTGAGTCTTTCCACTATCTTGTTGTATAGTGCGAGCTTATCATCTTTAGTTTGGTATTCACCATTGAATTGGATAATGATAAGTTGCGAGTCTCCATAGACCTTTAATGCCATGATTTGCCACTGTGTTGCAATCTTGAGGCCTATGGTTAAAGCCTCATATTCTACAATGTTGTTTGTATAGGGGACTATCAACTTATATGATCTAGGTATGCAATCCCCTTGGGGGGTGATAAAGAACACACCGGCTCCTGATCCATGTTGTGTGTGGGAGCCATCGAAGTACAAATTCTAGTGGTCGGCTGTACTGAGATTGAAAAGGGACTCATCTGGAAATTATGATACGATCAGGTTGTCTGTGTAGAGGGGAGCTTCTGCTAGCTAGTCTGCAATAACTTGTGCTTTGATCGCCTTTCGCTCAACATATTCAATATCATGCTTAGATAGTATCATCACCTAGTTAGCCATTCTCCCTGTAAGCATTGCTTTTGACAATAGATATTTGAGGGGGTCTATTTTGGAAATTAGCTTATTTTGATGAGCTAGCATGTAGTGTCTAAATTTTTGGGCTACAAATACTAGTGCTAGGAAAGCCTTTTCTATTGATGTGTAATTGAGTTCGTGCCCCACCATTGTTCTACTGACATAGTAAATGGCCCACTCCGTTCCCTTTTCATCATGTTGGGCTAAAAGGGCCCCAAGGGCGGCTGTCATTGTTGAGATGTATAGAATCAATGGTTTCCCTATAATCGGTGGCATCAACATAGGTGGTGTAAGTAGATATTCTTTGATTTTGTTGAATGCTTGTACACACTTGTCATCCCACCTGAATGCTACTCCCTTATGGGGTAGGTGTGAATAGGAAATCTACTTATCTTCTAGTTGTGCTATGAATTTTCTGATGGACTGGAGTCTACCTTGTAATCCTCTGAGTTGCTTTAATGTTCTTGGCACTTGCATATCAAGGATTTCTTTTACCTTTGCAGGATCCACTTTGATTCCTCTCATTGAAACTATGTACCCTAGCAACTTTCATGATTGTACCCCAAACACAAATTTCTTTGGGTTGAGTCTAACCTTGTATTTCTCTAGCCTATCAAAAATTGCACTTAGAGTCGCTATGTGTTCTTGCCTTTTCTTTGATCTGGCCAATATGTCATCCACATAGTCTTTGATAGTTTTGTGGATCATGTCATGGAAAATCAGTGTTATGGCTCTTTGGTATGTAGCTCCTGCATTCTTTAGCCCAAATGGCATCACCATCCAGTAGTAGGTGCCCCAAGGACATGTAAAGGTCATCTTATGCTTGTGTTCCTTTGCTATCATTATCTGATTGTATCCCAAGAAGCCATCCATTAGGGACAACATCTCATGTCCGGCCATCATGTCCACTATCATGTCAATGTTGGGTAGTGGAAAATCATCCTTAGAACATGCTTTGTTTAGATCTCTAAAGTCCGTGCAGATGTGTATGCCCCCATTCAGTTTTGAGACTGGAAAAAGGTTAGATACCCACTCTGGATAGTCAATCAGGCATATGAAGCCAACATCCAAGAGCTTTTCTAACTCAAACTTAATGAGCAAGGCTATTTGTAGGTGCATCTTCCTTAACTTTTGTCTGATTGGTTTCGCTGCAGGGTAAATAGTCAAATGATGAACCACCACCTTAGGATCTAGACTTGGCATGTCAACATAGGTCCATGCAAAGTTTATCTTTATTTCTTTTAGGAATGCTACTAACAGTTCTTATTCCTCTATCAAGAGAGACGTAGTGTAGAAAGTGATTTGCGGTTATGTTTCTATTCCCAAGTTGACAGGGTTGCACTGCTCTGCTAGGACTGCTGAATTTTCTTGATGTAAAGCAGTAGGGGGCAGATTGAATCCTTCATCCTTTGGCACCTTGGAGAGGTTTTCACCATTGGATGTGTCCTTTATTTTTAATGTTTTGTCGTTAGAGAGTGTCACAGTGTGGTTTTCACTCAATAACATCGAGCTTATTCTTGATATTTTCTTTATGTGACTGAAGGATTCAATTATCTCCCCATAGTATGCCTAGGTGTCTAATGTGATGTTGAAACCTACCTTATGATCCCCACATGGAATTGTATCCCTTAATCCCATGAATTCCAAGAGTGCCTCATCATTTTTGAATGAGTCTAGAATTGGTGGTCCACATTGGTCATGATCGATGAGTTGCGAGTGTACTAAGGTGATTCAGTGGGTTGGTTGGTTTGACTTAGCTGTGGAGGCACTAATCATTAACAAGGTGTAATATTCAAAGAGCCTAGGGAGACCTGCTATGGTATCATCATCCTCACTACTGGCACAAACATCAGTGACATCAAAGGTGAAACTATCAAGTGGGATGCCTAGGCATATAGGTGGTCTAGGAGTGGTTGTTGTTACCTGAGGATAGGACCTAACTACCCTTCTGGGAGTACCTCTGCCATGTACGGTTATACTCAGAGGAGTATACCCAAGGCCAAGGTTCTACATTCTTCTTTCTACAATGATGGGCTCCAACCATCCATCATTATTTCTTCTGAGGCTTTCATTCTTGTTATAGCCCATACCAAACATCATTTGCAACCCTCTATTAGTTTCATCCATGGATAGGGTAGGGGTGGGCCTTTCATCTTGGTATAATGTGTTTGAGATGTCTCCCTCATCCACATTTTCTCTACTGAGATTCCCCAACGGCAGAACCTAGAGGGGTTTTCCCTAACAGCATGGACAGTTGTTTCAACTAGCTAAGGTTATCCATGTGACCTAGGAGATTGTGGTAACTCTCCTACAACAAATGCATTCCTTTTCATTTGGTTGTCACTGCATCCATTATCCTAGATCATGTTTTTTATTTTGAATATGTCAGGGATGGCAGGTGTCTCTATCGCAGAAGTAGAGGTGAGGTTGGCTAGGTTGATGTATGAAGTGGATGGGCCTTCATCATTTTTTGGTACTTGGGGGATCTTATAAAACTTGGCTTCCACGTTTTCGCAGTAGGCGAAAGGTTTAGGATCCCCATATATAGTGACCTCCTCATTCTGATGTGAGAACTTGATACATTGGTGATACGTCGAGGCCACTGCCTTCATTCCATGGATCCAGGGGCATCCAAGGAGGATATTATATGGTAGGTCTAGGTTGAGGACCTGATAGGTGGTCTCCATAGTTTTTGGTCCACTTGGATGGGGATTTTGATAGTGCCCTGAGACACTCTTTCTTGGTCACCATATGCCCTTATCGTGATGCTTTTGTTTTTATTAATGGAATCCTCAGTGAATCCCAATTTCTTTATGAGCTTTAGAGAGCAGATGTTAAGGCCTGTACCTCCATCCACCATGACTCATTTGAATTTTTTTTTATGGACGAGCACTTGAAGGTGGAGTGCACAGTTATGAGATGGCTTCAAGGGGAAATCTTGGTCAGAGAATGTAATGAGATTTGGGGTAGTGATGTTACCCACCATAGCCTAGAACTGCTCTTTGTCAAGGGTGGCAGAGATGGTGGACATAGCTAATGCTTCATCAAGGATCTTCCTATGGGTGGCAAAGATTTTCAATAGTTCCATGATGGAGATTTGGGCAAGGGTTCTTTTCATCTAGTCAATGACAATGTAGTCATAGGGGATGAATTTTGTATTAGAAATGGGGGTCTTAACTGGTGCCCCAGCAATGGTAACCTTTCTGCCACGTGTGGTGACTCCACAGTCATTGCTGGCTCCTTTGACATTTATGACGGTGACCATCTCATCGACACATCCAACTATCTCCTAATACACTAGATTAGCACTATCATACTTTTTCTTTCCCTTATTGTTCCCTTGATTATTTCCTTGATTGTTCCCTTGGTTATGGTTCAGCATCGGGTTCGTGTATATTTTCAAGTCTTGGTTTCTGGTTGGTTGTTCGATAGTGATGATCTTATCCTCGATGAGGTCTTGGATGATGTTTTACAGCCTCATGCAATTGGCGGTGGTATTTCATTTGATCTTGTGAAATTCACAAAGGAGATGTTTGTGATACCATGGTAGTTTAGTCATGGGTTTCACATATTGCTCTAAGTTAGAGATTTTGATCAATTTTTCCTTGACCAATTTCTTCATGATGGATTCGATAGATTCACCAAGAGCCGTGAACTTCCTCTTTGGGGGATACTTGCCTCGGGGAGGTGGTCCTTCTCGATTACCCAAGTTGTTGATCTGATTGGTGGGAGTTGGTTGTTGCTATGCTACTACCGCATTAGTCTACACATTGTTGCGATTATGATTTTGTGGTTGACGGGTTTGGATGTTCTACTTAGGGACACTAATGACCACTTTAGCATCGACCATGCCGTCATTTGTGATATTTTTATTCCTCAACCATGTTTGAGGTTTATCATTATAGTTGTTGGAGGGGCGGTTATCTTGTGGTGGAGTGAATATTGATGTGCCTCCTCATGTAGTAAGGGCTCTTTTGATGTTTAGCGCCTTTGGGATTAGTTGATCATAGGATGTGATGCACTGCATTTTCAAATAGAATGCCAAGTTTTCATCTAGATTGGATATGATGGTGCAAAATTGTTGTTCTTCTGGCATGGTCCACTTGCTCTTATTGGCCTTGGATCACCATCTTTGCAAGAAGGATGTGAATAGCTCTCCTTTTCTCTACTTGAGTGTGGATAGTTCGTCCAAACTAACATCCTTGCCCATATTGAAAGCATAATTTTTAAGGAAAGCTTCCACGATTTCCTCGAATTTTTTAATGCCCATGGGTAGGAGAGAAAACCATTCCATGGCTAGACCAATCAAACTACGGGGGAAGAGTCGCATTAGATACATGTCATCGTATGCGACCTCCATGCAATGCACCTAAAATTCCATGATGTGGTTTTCAGGGTTACCTGTTCCATTATACTTGTCAAATTTGGGGATCTCAAATCTCTTTGGGAATGGTATCATGGTGAGACTTATGTCGAAAGGATAAGGGCACAAGTTTCCTGGTGTCCTTGTTGTTTTTCCTACATGTAAGTCCAACACTTGTTGTGAGAGTAGTTTGATTTGTGTTGCGACATCTTTGCTTGGGTCGAGAGGTGGAATGAATGAGTTGTGAGGTGTTTGAGGTGTTTGATGGGTGGGAGGAGTACTACTGGGCATTTGCTGCAAGCTCTGCTATGCGTTCAAAGCCTGTTGGTATGCTTGCATTTGTGTCAACAATGCTTGTTGTTGATCTTTCTGCTGTTGCTCCAACAACACTTATTGTTGGTCCATTTGTTGTTGTTCCCATGAAGCTTGTTGTTGGTCAATCTGTTATTGTGCTAGTAAAACTTGTTATTGGTCTAGCTATTGTTGCACCAACAAATCTTATTGTTGGTCAAGTTGTTGTTGCACCAACAAAGCTTGTTGTTGTGCCTGAAAGTCTTGCAGGGCTTATTGGCAGGCTTGTAGATGGATTTCTTGCAATTGCGCTTGGTATTGTGCTTGCACCTGTTGTTGGGCTTGTGCTTGCACTTAAGCTAAACCTTGAGCTTGGGCTTGAGCTTGGGATTGGGCTTGTGCTTGAGCTTGAGCTTGTGCTTGAGCTTTTTGCTTTTGCTTGAGTACTCTTTGTTTGTTAGCCTTTTGAAGGGTTTGGATTAGAGTGGTGAATGAATTGGCCATGTTGGTTTTTGGTGGGATTGATGGTGGAATGGAAATGATGCCAACCATTGTGGTACGTGAGATGGTTATGGTGGTGGTTGGGATTTGGGTTGTGGGAGGGGTGGTGGAGATACTCGGTCCTTGAGAGGGTATGCTTTGGGATATTTGAGGACCAATTGATGCACTTGTCGTAGAAGCTTGGATGGTTGCCACTTGTTGCTGTGATGTTGCGGGAAAAAAGAGGGAATTCGATGTGATGTTCACATTGCCCTATTCTGAGAAACTATCGATGTTTAGGGGAGGAAACCCTACTCTAAGTGGTGATGTAGTTGTGAATGGAAATGGGGGAAAAGATGGTATGCTTTTTTGGAAAGAAAAAGGATTAGCAACATCGGTTGTTCCAAACAAACTACCTTCTCCTTGTGGTAGAGAAGTTTGCATGTTTGTTGATAGGCTAATGAGGCATGGAATGAAGATGAACCAGTGAGATTGTGGAATGTATGGGTGTAATGGGTTTACCGAGATAGAATTATCTGGTGCGGTAGTGATAGCCACCTCTTTATTAGCCACAATGTGATGCTTTTGTAATTATTGGAGCATGGCACTCCCCTTGTTTATATTTGGTGAGGTTGGTGTGATGGCCGATGTGATGTGAGGTACTTCTTGATTGATATTTGACATTGGGGATGCATTTGTAAGAGGCATGTCCATACTAGTGCTTGCGTCGAGGTCGGAAGGGAACTGCACCCCCCCTTCCACTAACGTGTTTAAGTACTTGAACATGGCACTAACAATTTTGTGGTTCTTTGGGTTTTGAACCATTTTTATCATTTTAGATTGTGTCATCCCCATGTGTTCGTTTGTGATGTCCTCTTCATAACTCTCCTCTTGAGGATTTTGTGATGGAAAAGAGGAGTTACTTGGGGGATTGCTTAATCCTGCAAGGTTTATTTCAGAGGTTACTTGACTCATGTCAATGGAAGTTGATATTTCACTGATATTTTCCATGTTCTTCTTGTATTACGATCTTGTTTGAACCATAAAAAATAGGGATCGTTTGATCCTAACCTTTCAGGATCAAAAGAGAAGAACTAGGGAAGTCAAAGATCAAGGATGGTGGTAATGATCATGGGATAATGGATGAAGTGAGTGAGTGAAACCTTTTGGAGAAATTTTGAAGGGTTATTCTAAACTTGTTTAGGACTTAGATTGATTATGGTGGTTTGACTATGCGTATTGAGTCAAACAAGATTGTAGTGAAGTTGTAGTCCCTAGGAAGTTGTATTATCCTAGGGGAACTTGCACAAGTGGATGAATTAGCTAAGTGTGTTAAGCCAATGTAATTTGTGAAATAGTAGACCTTAGGAGATTGTGTTATCCTAGAGGTAAATTTGTCCAAATTTTTGACTATTCTTGCTAGGTGTGTTAAGGCAAGATAGGGTGATGTTGGTTTAGCCCTTTAAGTTTAGCATGAGTGATTTTTCTAGAGTTCTTAAGAAGTTTGATGATGGGATGAGATTTGATTCAATGAAAAGATGGATGGGGATGACAAATTTGATCCTAGACTTGAACCTGGACACAACTCTTTCTACAAGACCTCAGTGTTGAAGAACATGCTGGACTTCCTATGTGAGGAAAGCAAACCTCTAAAAAAGTTCAGGATTTTGTTGGTAGCAGAACACATACAAAGTCAGATTTTTCCCTTGAAGCCTTTTTGTAGAATTTGTATACTAGTCTCTCTCTGACTTCAAGGAGCATTTCAAGGCATTGTTCATGGGCTTTTAGACTTATCCTCTTGAACCTTGGTTTTGGAATCTTGATCTTTCAGGAAATCATTGGGAGCAACACATATGATGTTTAATTTGTCTCTTTATCTTGGCTTAATGAATTCTTTTTACCAAAGACACTTTCTTGCTTATGTTTCAAACTATATATCTAATGTCCCACTTTCTTTCTCATCCTAAGAGGTCCATTGTGTGGAAATCAAGGAAAATAGGGAAAAAGTTACCTATGTTTAACCTTATTGAAAACAAATGATGATAGAATCCAAACACTTAGAAACCTCTAAGGATATGATCCCTAGGGAAAGCAAGAGTGCCTAAATTTGTCAAAGGTATTTGTTTCCTACAAGGGGTTTGAAATTTTGAGGTCTAGTGAATGTTTGTTTTTGCAAATGTTTTCGAGAACCAAGCAATGTGTTTTCGACTTCCAAGCACTTTTTACAATCCTAGGATGATGAGACAATATTTTGTTGGGTTCCCACTTGGATAAATCCAGCTGCGCATATTTTGTGCGAATGGCTAAATACTTGACCACACTGGCTCCCCTCCATGACACACACTTCTTGGTTCAGCCAAGTATTAGTACCCATGAATATCCCATGGCATACTTTCCATTTCCAGAACAAAACCACATGTATAACATGGGGCGGCTTCAAAGGACATGACCTTTTGCACCAACAAAATAGACAGGGTTTTGGCCTTTTTCTAAACAAAGAGTTCTAATTCGGGCAATCCATTCGTGGGGGATTATCCAACGTTGGTGAGAGTCCATTTTAGTCCATCTCATCAGAATAATCCTCATGATTCTTGAACTTTCCTCAAGAATCCACACTTATATACCATTTGGAAGTTGCTTGGCTTTAGCATGTTCTCGGTTGGGTCGTTCCCTTGGGTGATTACTTTTTCCCACAAGGCAAGCCCACTAAGATAAACAAAAGTGAGCTAACATATCCCGTCAGTCACACAACCTTTTTAAAAACAAAGGGGAGAACCTTCACAATATGTTGTGCTCACACTCACATGTTTTGTTCAATTATTAGGTACCCAAATTGAAATGTGGAGGCAATCTTTTATGCAACTTAGTGTCACCAAAAAGTCTTTTGATTCTCAAGATTTTCGTGAGGCATGAGAGAAGCGCATACACCTTTTCAAATGATACTACTTTACAAAAAATATTACAAGACACCAAGAACACATGTTTATTTTAAATTCCTCAAAGCAATAATGAATTCTTTTTAAGCACCAAAGGAAATGTGAGATTGCCTTGTTCAATTCTTATCCTTTAAACAAAATCTTGTATGTTTGTCTAAGGTTCTTTTTAGCCCCTTGGCAACTTTGAAAAGAAATTTCATTGTTTATTTTAGAACCCAAAAGAAGTTTAGTGTTCCTAAAGCAAATGAAATTAACAAATTCCTTTTAAACAAGAATCAAAAAATCCTTAAAGAGTGTTGACGAACACTTTAGTGTTTGAGAACACTTTGTACAAAGTGAGCATGGTGTCATAACGAATCTCCTACTTCGCTTTAAAAAAAAGGAATATGCTTGTTCTTTTTAAACCCAAAGTAAATCTAGTGTTTCTAAGGCCAAAGATATTAACAAATTTTATTTAACAAGAAATTTTTTAAAATCCTCCAAAAGTGTTGAACATTATGTAAAAATAGGGTCTGAGGTCTTAGTGAGGACCCATTTTCCTATGGAAAATGGGTCCTAGGTCCCTTTCCTAGGACATACATCTTCAAAAGTTAAGTTTTATGAAATGTAATTTATGAATGTTGGATTTTATCCCTCAGAATTTGCATATAATTAGGATTATCTTTGAACTGAAGGGGAAAATTATGAAAAATTAATCTCAGTTAATTAATAAAGCCCTAGATTGGTGTGAAAGTGTAAAGGTACACCTTACAACACCAAAAAAAGGGCACCATTAAGTCCATTTTCTTAAAAATTCCCTAAACTTAATGTGAGTATGAAAAACATTTTACAATGCTGAATTAGAGCAACATTAAGCTCATTTCATTATTAATTATTCACAAATTAAGTGTGAAAAAGGGATAATTTTTCTTACACTACACTCCTACTATTGATTCGATAGATGTTCACATTGAGGCATCTTGTGTGGAAACTTATGACGACATTCAGTATGGTCATTTGAATCTTGGTATTTTTTCAACTACTCAGTATCTAGTGACATATGTTTCTATTCTATCTCTTTAATCTACTATTCCTCTTGAGGATGATTGTGCTTCCATAGTTTTGGCTCCTTATGATATAGTGCAATAGGTTATTTATCATCTTCCAAGGATAGCTACTTGGGATGAGTTCTTGACAAATGTTTCTAGTTTGTTTTGTGAGTCCCTTGTTCCAAATTTAGGAGACATCATTTATTGCATTCATCTTCTCTTTGATGGAGATGATCCTTCTCCAATTGTTGCGAGGGAACACTCTGACCCTCTTGTTCATTCTCTACATGATCATCCTTTTCAATTTGATGTGAGTGTGTATACTTTTGTATAACACTTGGAGAAGGCTTATTTATCTTTAGAGGAGGTATTCTTGTCTTTGGATTATGTTCTACAATCATTTCTAGAAGATTCTCTATTGTCTTCTTTAGTTGTGTTGCCTAGAATTCCTCTTTGCAGTATGAAAGTTTTCAACATCAACATGGATACACTTGATCAATCTTTGGAGAAATCATACATCATTTTTATTCCCACATCTTCCTTTCAAGAATGGGAAGACATCCTGCATACCATCTTGGTTTTTTTTCTTCTTAAGGGGAGGAACTTTGTTCAATGCTTTTCAATCATCTTCAATATTTAATATCGAGATTCTACCATTAGTGCAAGAGACTTAACATTGAGGGGGGCCTGCATGGTCTCTCTTCTACTACTCTCTTATGGGGTTACATTTTCCTCTAATGTGGTTTTGTCCTTTTCATGTATCATTGAGATAATTTTATTTTCATCTCTTTTGGGGAGGAGTTTCATCCCACTGGTTTTTTTCCTTTTCTCCATTTGTGAGAGATTGAATTTACATTTGTACATGGGTACCTAGCATGGCCTCATAGCTAGGACCCATCCTTGTGTCATTTGCATAATAATAATCTTATCTCTATGTTGCACTTAAGGGTGGGTGTTGGTGTAAATAAAGTCTTGTAACTAGTTAATTGATTACTAAGGGACTTAGGGGACTTAGTACATGTTAATTTTACTTAGGTCCTAGGAAGGAATATTTTTAGAAGGTGTTAGTTGTCATTAGATCTTATTTGATCTTTTGAATTTTAACACATTTGTCCTAGGTAGCTATGATATGTTGTCATATGACATAGTATTAAGACACTTTTCATAATCCTATTTAATCCTATGTCTCACCTTGGCTATATAACCATGTGGTCTCATACCAATATTCATATTGAGTTGTATTGGATTTAATTTTATTCCAATATTAAGGATTGCATATTGATCTCTCTTGTGCTTTCATGAAGTTCCTAGATCTTGGGAAACTATAATCTTCATCCATATCTTGCATGGTGTAGAGATTTATTGTATACCAGATCTTATGAAATATCCCCCCAATAGGAGAGAGAATTTGAGAATATGAATTTACCCCTTAAAGAATCAACTCTTGTACCAATGATAAATTTTAAAGATAAGTATGATCCATGATTACAATAAAAATCCCCCCCTTAAGAATAAATTAGTCATTGGTGATTGGGAAAGATATTCACATAATTTGGTGAAAGGGAACCCAAATCCAAATGTTTCTATAAAAATACTCAAATGTATATATATCAGAATCATGTGATGTCAATCTAGAATCTTATGAAGATTTATGTAGAGAAATATACAAAGACAATGATAAGGGGATAATAGTTATGATGGGGTATTCATGGAAGAGGAACTGAATTTCCTCAAAAGAATTGTGAACCCCTAAACTTGCAAATGCACAAGAGAAACAAAACACATTAGGTTGTTAGATAAAATGCATGCAAACAAGTATGAGAGATTCCCCATGAAATCCATCTATTCAAACTTAAATTAGGAAAAAATGATGAAGAACACAAAACAAGAAATCAAACTAAATCCTAATTAAGCCAATAGAAGACTGATCCCATGGGGGAATTGGTGCCAATGAAGTGTTGCAATTGGCCCTTTCCCAACTCCTAAGTTGCAATGTTTATTGATTGAACAATGGTCAAATATCCAAAGAGATTTGAGCATAACCTTGTTACAATTTATGAAAATGGTGAATGATTGAGTGCAATGGGAAAAATTAGCTCTCAATGTGAAGAGAGTAACTTTGCATGAGGATTGTGCATTAGAAATGAGGAGAGAAGTCTTCAATTTATAACTTTCAATTTGGAAGAGAAAGCAATATTTGAGCAATGTGGGACTATCTTTCAATCCAATGGTTGAATGCCACATGTCAAGATGTGAATGGTTAGTGGTTGTGCACATTTTGGCCAAAGTTCCAATAAATGCATAAATTTGAATTTGAAATTGTGAGATGACTTGTTCAAGAGGGAAGAGAAATGAAGTTAATGTCACTTGGCTCAAGGCCAAGGACATGTAAGAGGCCTTAAATGCCTTGTTGGAAGGACCAAGTCCACTTGGCCTTTTTGAATTCAAAAAAGGGAATATTCCCTTTTGATCCCATGTGAGGTAAAATAGAGAATTAAATAAATCAAAGTAATTGATTTATTGTACAACTTGCATTATGTAGAGGATTTTAATGAGAGGGATTAACTTAATCGTGTTTTGATTAATTTAATGAATTTTGATTAATTTAATGAAGAATTAGATGATGTGACAATTTAGACTTAAATTTATGAATTGATTTAAATCAAATTGAGAGGAAGGGATTAATTAAATAAATTATTTGATTTATTTAACTAAGGAGGAATATATTAGATTAAATCAAATAAGGTTTAATTTATTAAATTTAATAAGATGACTTTAGAGAATTTTAATTAAATAAAATTGACTTATTTAATTAAATTAAATTGATTAATTTAATCAAAAGGAGGTGATAGACCTGATAAGATGAATAATGATTCATTAGATTAAGGTATAGAATTATGATGAAATGTTGAGAGTGTGATTTGGGAAGAAATGATGTTAGTGATCGGGATCGAGCATGCCAAAATGAAATTGTACATTTTCCATGTCTACAAGAATCCTCCATATATATAGTACAAGACTCAATAAATAAGGAAAACGTGTCTAACAAATATGAATCCCATGTAATTGTGTTTGGAAGAAGATAAATTATATACTACATTGACTCAATAGGGTTAATGGATGTAGTGATACTAATATAATCCAGTACACCAAAATATGGAGATGTTATCTTGATCAGAGTGGATGGGAGGAGACAAGTCTCTAAACCATCCAAACATGTAAGACCTATGATATACTCAAGATCATCTAAAATATTATCATCAAAGGATATGTTATTTGCATCATCAAGAAGAGTGAGGAAATATATAGTAAGATCTTCTAGTAATGGAGAGATATTAGGGTCTCCATAGATCTCCTCAATTCTATTTCAAAGTGTGTGGATAAAATAAATATGGGATATAGAACACATAGTGTCAAGATAAACACTAGAATGAATCAATCCTACAAAATATTAAATCATATTACCCAATTCTTATCTACTCCCTAGTGTATACATATTTTAGGTATGAGTTCATAAAATAAGGAAAAATATTACACCACTTGATATATGTCTAGATTTTTTTCCATGAATTATAATTATCCTTTTTCCAATATTACCATAGCAGTATGATAATAAAAACCCATGATAAATCCTTCAATAATAAAATCAAAGACTAATAACCTTAATGATCATATATCAATTGAAAGTAATTAATCTCATAAAGACATAACAATTCTAGGTACCAAGATGTGAAAGGAATTGAGTAGAATGTGAAATAGTGATAAACTAAATAAAGAATAATTGGGGGAGATTCAAGAAAATGTGAATGATTATATCAAAAAATATCTAAACTAATATGAGAAAAAATATGGTATTGGGGCATCCTATAGGGTGTTACTATGATAAAATTAGTCTAATGTCATGATGGTGTTAACAATAAATCCACCAAAATATTCTCTAAATCACTCAAATATTTTTAAAGGAATAATTTTTTTGTGAAGTTTATCTAAATATTAAATAAAATGTCTCATGTATGACACATGTTGGCTCTCCAATTTTTTTTTAAATTATTTCTAAGAGCTTGCAAATCGCTATGATAAAAAAAACTACAATATTGGGCCTGTTTGAACTCATTTTTTCCATATCATTTTTCATGGAGTCCCTTTGTTTTTGTATCCTTGTAACATTTTACCTATTGAACATGATAAATGATATGATAAATTCTAGATGGGACATGTACCTTGAATGGTTCTCTATGGATGTTATATATATCCCCCATATTTTTACCTTAGTCAAAATACCCAAGCTACAAAATCCAAATATGACTAAGTGTTAATTTTGTTGGCTCATAGGGGTTTTGGTGTTCCTCATACCTTCATGAATTCATTATTAGCCCCAATTCACTACTTGTGCCTTTCTATTTATGTCCAAGTGTTCATCCATCAAAATTTTCGGGATCTCTTTCCCTCGATACATATTTTGGTATGCAATATGCTACTTCCCCGATCTCTAACCCCTAATTCTTCTCTTTCATGTCTCAGTCATAAACTCTTGCAAGTCCTTAGTTGTTCAGACTTTCAAGTTTAGATTTTCCCTCATCCTTATTTTTCATCAATTTTGATGACATATTGATGGCTTGATGTAGATATAATTTTTATCTTAAAGTGTCGAGGGGTGGACATGTGGTCTTCCTATAAGATGATCAACTATACATCATAAGGTAAGGTTGAGGCCCAATACACAACTCAATGTTTTTATAGAGGATTCAAGGCTTCATGTGTTCCTTTCTTTAGCACATTTGGCATGTGGTCCAATGGAAATCTGAGGCTCAATCCCCAATAGCTTCCTATTCCTTTTTTCGGGGTTTGTAGATTTTTTATGCTCCTACTTATTGAAGCCCGATAACATCTGAGTGATCAATTTAAGTGTTATCTATTGGAATTATGTCTTACATTGTAATTGTTGTCACCATGTTGGTTTGGTACCTTTTACTAGTGTACATATCACACTTATCTCATTTAGTATTTTATCTAGTATCTCTAATATTTTGGTCCGCATATTCTCTCTGGTAATCAATATCATCTAAGGTGTTGGAAAATGAATTATAATGGTTGGAAGTATATGTGTATGTATTATTAGATGTTCATATGTTTGAGTGATGCATTGGCATTGGTATTTGATATTGCATTTTAGTATTAAGTCAATCATGGATGACATGATGTTGCATGACATAGATGAATTACTTTTGATATGAAGCCAAAAAGATATCATAAGAGTTGCATTCAATTAGGCCAACCTAATTAATGCATGCAAATATATCAAGTATATATGTAATATAGTTAGAAGATGAAAGTGTGAAAAAAGTGAAAAGGAATATGAATGGGAAAGAAAGAAGAAGTGTGTATTTATATGTATATGGGTGAAGTGTGTGAATAGATGGTTGAAGATTAGTCTATTGTCATGTGAGAGAATTCTCTGAGCATCAAAGGAACTGAATCTTCACTTGTGGTGTCACTTCATCAGTTCAACTCTGGCAATTAGCCAAAAAAAATTACACAATTTATGTAGGCAGTGAGCCTCCATGTTTGGACAATAAGTCCTTGTAAGCAATGAGGTTTTTGTATCTGGAAGTGAGGCTCATTGTAACTGGTATTGATATAACTATATATTGTTATTATAATCCTCACCATTGTTTTTCCCTCATAGGGTTTTCCATGTAAAATCTGGTCTTCTTGTGTTGCGAAATTTTCATTTTTTGTCATTGCTCTTATCTATTGTTTGGTGTGAAGAAATAATGGTGTTTGTTCAATAAATTTGTCTGGATACTGATTCAGCCCCCCTCTCAGTATCCGATTTATTCAAAAAATGGTATAAGAGCTTTGGTTCCTCTAGTGAAGTCTAATAGCTTGAGGGAGAGTCTACAAATTGAACAAATGGATAAAGAAGAGCTCTGGACTACTCTTAAAGATCTTGACAAGGCTGCAATTTAAAATAGAGAGTTGAAGGAAAATATTGATGAAGTAAATGAATGTGTCCAAAAATTGAAAGAGCAGTTAAAGAAATTTAAAGAAAGATATAGAGAAGTGAGTGAGGAACTAAAACAAGCAAATAAGGTGAATACCGAACTAAAACTGAAGATATATGAAAAGATAAAAGTTGAAGAATGCTTGAAAATAGTGATACAAAGCAAGGCTAATGTTTTCTCTAGGCTTGAATAGGAAGTGATGAATCTGAAAGCAGAACTTGAAAAATGAAAAACTCTATGAAGATGACTTTAAGACAGGCTCCACCAAGCTTGATGAATTAATAGTAGGATAGAACCTTCTAAAGAAAAAATCGGCCTAGGTAATGAAGCTAATGGAAAAATGAAGAACTCAAATCCAGTAATCAATCAAAAGACTCAAGATAAAGGAAAGAAGAAAATAAACTCTGAAAGGAGATCACTCATCAGACAACCAAATGCACAAAGGGACTCATCATTCAATGGTGTTTTTTTTTCATTTAATAAATTTGGTCGAAAAGCAACTGAGTGTAGGAGTAGGTTGAATCAGTGTTTTGGTCCCTTCTCTGGAAAATATTATACATGCAAGAAGATAGGACATAAATCTATTGAGTGTAGATCATCGATAAGGATGATTAGTTAGGGAATAATTAATAGGTTCAATGGGAAAAGGATGAATCAATCATTTGATGGATATTGTTATACCTTTAACATGTTTGTACATAAAGAGAATCAATTCAGAATAGGGATTAATGGAAATCAGAAAAGTCTAAGAAGTATTGTTTGTTACTATTGTAAGAAACTCTATGACATATTCCAAAAGTGTGCATAAGTAAAAAGGGAAAGTAGTCTACTCTGGTGGGAGATAATAAACTGATTGAAAATATTGATAAGGAAGATGTTAAGCAATAAATGAGTAAAATATGGAAAAGGAAAGAAGAATTAGAGACTATTGATGTGTATGTACCCTCATCGGGTGCATGTTAATCGTCCAGGAATTAGACCTACCATGGTTTTAGGGGAAGCTTTATCAGAAAATCAATTAAACCCTCAGATGTATTATGTGGTAGGTGTTGGCATGTGGATATGATGTGATGAATGGTACAATAGAGGTAATGTAAAAGGAACCAAAAGAAAAAGAGCAAGCATGGTCCTTTGCAGAGTAAATTAGGGTTTCTCAGTATAGAGTGGAAGAGAAGTTTGTCAGATTTTTGCAATTAATGTGAGTTAGGGAAAATGATGGAGTATAAAAATAACTTTACAAATCATTTTTACATCAAATGAATTTGAAGGCTTTTTAGAGTGACTTGAAGCATTCTTGAAGTGATTTGATGTCCTTTGAAGAAAACATTGCGGACACTCGAAAGTAGGTGACGAAAGTTTCCCTATCTCACAACTGTAGAGCAAGGTAATAGAAGAATTTTATTGTTGAATTTTAAGAGCCATAATGGAAATTTCTAACAAAGGAATGAGTGGGAATATCCCAATAAAGTTAAAAGGCATCGAGATGGATGAATTTGACCATCGAAAAATAAAGAAGATTGAATTAGGTTTGGAACCAAGCGATTTACTGAACCTACAAATGCTACGTTTGGATTTTTGGGGAGAATTTCCTTGGTTTGTTGATATAAAATTTATCTTGTTCCTTTTGATAAAATTCAAGGATGGCAGCATTGTATTAGATAAATCCTATCCCATTTCGAAGGAAGTAATCGAAGTGGTTACCGCACTATGCAGTGTTGAAGAACTTCCTTGACGAAAGACTATTAAATACAAGGAAGTAGAATAAATGATGGGAGTTGAGAAATATCCCTAAGCACTATTGATCGATACTATTGTGGATTCCTTCGTTAGGTATGCTACGTATGACATTTATAATAAAAAAATATTTTAGAAATCGAGAAAGCTCTACTTCATCCATTGTAGTATATTTGGTGCATAAAATGGTAAAAGAGAACAAACAATTTGCTCTATGTAAGCTAATTCTTGAAAATATCACCAAGAACATACAAATGTAACTAGGAGAAGGATACCCATTCCATTTTGGGTCCTTTCTTACATGTTTGGTACTCTATTTTTTGAAATTGCTATCGGGAAGGAAAGATGTTGAATTGGAATCTGGGATTCCCATTGCAAGATAGATATGTAGACACTTGGAAAGCTTGGAGGATAAAGCAAGTACATGTAAAAAAATTCTTATCCTTGCAGAATGTAATGAGCTTCGGTGAAACTATGTTGAGTCGATTTGAGGAAGGTTCTTCCTCTAGAACAAAAGAATTAGAAGTAGTCAATAGGGATTCCCCTCTAAAATCGAAGAAAAGAAAAGTTGTCTATGAAGACATCATTGGTAGTCTTGAAGGGAAGGTAGAAGAAGAAG
This sequence comes from Sequoiadendron giganteum, assembly GCA_007115665.2. NCBI lineage: Eukaryota > Viridiplantae > Streptophyta > Pinopsida > Cupressales > Cupressaceae > Sequoiadendron > Sequoiadendron giganteum. The sequence continues at coordinate 106,927,832 of CM021107.1, read as the reverse complement.
AATATTTAGCTAGTTCAAAATCTTCCGATCCAGAAGACATCTGGTCTATGTTGATAAAAGGGAAAATGAAGGAAATTGGTGATGTATGGAGTACGACATATCCTATTGACAAAATTAAAATTGATGATGCCTTAGTTGAATATCTACTTCATAAAGGTATCCATGTATCTATCATTTTTTATTCTTTACCTAAAAATTTAGTTGAAATAGTTGAAGAGAGAATGTTGCTTGAAGGTCTGAAAGGATGCAAGTTGGAAGCTCTAGTTGAAAAGAGAGGTTTTAAAGAAAAGAAGAGGTTATCTAAAATGATCATGGAGATGAAGAAATGCATAAAGGAAATGTCACATATATACAAGTATTGTCTCTAGTGGCCTGCTAAAGTTGACCATTTTAGAAGTAGAATTGAAGAAATTGAATTTGAAGTGAACAACATTGGAAATAAGTTTGATATTTTTGAAGACAAGGAAGGAAAGAAAAGGCTGAGAGTTGGTGAAGTACAAGCAAAAATGGTCATTTTGTAGAGAAGTGATGATGTAGTGAAGACCTTTTGGCTTCTTAAGGAAATTGTTGAGGTCTGGTTAGATCACCTTTTTGAAATACTATCTAATGTAGAAGACTATGAAAAATAATGTTCTTCCATAGATTGGTCATCCTCTTTCACACTGCTGGCTGTATTGGAAAGTATGTGTACAAGAATGGATTTTGCAGTACTTGAATGGAAGAAACTACACCATGTTATCAAAGAAAGGTACAAAAAGGTATTTCATGTGAAAAGTGTCATCCTAGTTTGAGAGATTGGATTCTTGAGAGTTTTGAAATTTTGAAAGAATTAGGATCTTTGAATATTAGATGTCACCATGTTTACATCTTTTTGGTGCCCCTTGCCATTGATGTCAAAGGGGTAGAGATTTGGAGAGTTTTGGGAGAGATTGAAGGATAATTTTGAATCAAACTTTCTGCACATGTTGTCATCAATGCCAAAGGGGGATATTGTTGGAAGTATTTCTTATATTATCATTGATGTCACCATGTTGTTTTGTTACCTTGTACTGGTGTACAAATCATGCTTATCTCATCTGGTATCTCTAGTATTTTAGTCTGCATATTCTCTCTGGTAATCAATATGATCTAAGGTTTTGGGAAAAGGATTAGAATGGTTGGAAGTGTATGTGTATGTATTCTCATATGTTTATATGTTTGAGTTATGCATTGGCATCAGTGTTTCAGATTGCAATTCAGTATTAAGTGAATCATGGCTGACATGATGTTGCATGACATGGGTGAATTAATTTTGATATGAAGCCAACAAGCTATCATAAGAGTTGCATTCAATTAGGCCAACCTAATTAATGCATGTAGATATATCAGGTATATATGTAAGATAGTTAAAGATGAAAGTGCAAAAAAAGTGAAAAGGAATACGAATGTAAAGGAAAGAAGTGTGAATTTATATGTGTATGAGCGAAGTGTGTGAATAGATGGTTGAAGATTACTATTTTGTCATGCAAGAATATTTTGTGAGCATCAAAGGAACTAAATCTACACTTGTGGTGTAACTTCTTCAGCTCAACTCTGGCAGTTAGCAAAAAATTTGTTTACACAATTTTTGTAGGTAGTGAGCCTCCATCTTTGGACAATAAGTTCTTGTAAGCAGTGAGATTTTTGTATCTAGCAGTGAGCCTCATTGTAACCGGTATTGATATCACTATATATATTGTGAGCTAATCCTCACCATTTTTTTCCCTCATAGGGTTTTCTACATAAAATCTGGTGTTCTTGTGTTGTGGAATTTTTCATTTTTTTCATTTCTCTTATCCATTCTTTTGTTGAAAGAGTAGTTAAGGAAATTTAAAGAAAGATACAGAGAAGTTAGTGAGCAACTAAAAAAAAAAATTGATGAGAATACCTGATTGAAATTTAAGATGGATGAAAAGAAGAAATTTGAATAATGCTTGAAAACAGTGATACAAAGCAAGGTTGATGTTTTCTCTAGGCTTGAACAAGAAGTGATGAATCTGAAAGAGGAACTTGAAAAATAAAAACTCTATGAAGATGAATTTAAGACAAGCTCCACCAATCTTGATGAATTAATAGAAGGACATCAACCTTCTAAAGACAAAAGTGGCCTAGGTAATGAAGCTAATGGAAAAATGAACAACTCAAATCCATTAATCAATCAAAAGACTCAAGATAAAGGAAAGCAAAAAATAAACTCTGAAAGGAGATCACCCATCATACAACTAAATGCACAAAGGTACTCATCATTCAATGTTGTTTTTTTCATGTAATAAATTTCGTGACAAAGAAACTAAGTGTAGGAGTAGGTTGAATCAGTTTTCTAGTCCCTTCTCGAGACAATGTTATACATGCAAGAAGATAGGACATAAAGCTATTGAGTTCAGATCATCGATAATGATGATTAGTCAAGAAATAATTTATAGGTTTGATGGAAAAAGGATGAATCAATATTTTTATGGCTATTTCTATACTTGTAACATGTTTGGACATAAAGCAAACTAATTGTTGGAATATTCCTTAGCTTTCTGGCATGTTTTCTCCATTGGCCTTGGCGGTTCTCTTCATGTTCTAGCCTTTACCACAGTGGCTTGGCTTGTTCTTGGCGGTTACCGCCTTACCACACGCAGTGACTTCTCTCACTATGGTAGCGCGGTAAGACCGTCTATGGTGGTCGTGGAAGTTATCACGGTACCGCAGGCGGTGGTTCCACTCACCGTGGTAGCGTGGTGAGACCGCCTACGGTTGGGTCCCGCAGTTATTGCCATACCACGGCCAGTCAAATGACTGATCGCGGTGGCTATGGTAAGACCGCCAACGACTAGCTGGCATTTACTACCATACCGCGGTGAGCCAAAGGGCTGATCGTGGTGGCCATGGTAAGACCACCAGCGGTCATCAAGGGCGGTTATCACCATACTGCAAGGTGAGCTCGAGAGGGTCGTGGTAGTGCGGTAAGAGCTCAGGCGAGCTTGGTATGCTTACCACCATACCGCGGGCTGATCATGTGGGTGTTACGGTAGCGTGGTAAGGGTTGTGGGGAGCTCATTAAGCTTGGCGACTGGGTTGACCGAGTTGCACTCAGAATCATAGAGTGATAATGAATGGCAGGGCAACATGTGGCAGGATGGTAGCTTGTGGTTGGCCGAAGGATATGAAAGGTTGAGCTCGATGGGGTGAGCCAGAGCTCCAGGGAGCTCGAATGGCTTACCACCATACCGTAGCTAAGTCGATGGGACTTGATGGTTACGTGGTAGAAAGGAAATGGGCTCAGAGCTCGGTTGACCAAGCTTGACCGAGTTGGACCGATAGTCAAACTGCAATAGCAAATGGAATGGCAACACATGGAAGATCTTTACGATCTGATTGGCCATATTTCCTTATTACAATTGAGTAGTATTATTGATGGAAGGTTGAGAGACTTGTCTGTGACCAGTTTAATGTGTTGTGTGGCTTGATGCAGCAAAAGGTGTGATGCACGTCATCAAGGAATGGTCAAAGCTTGCAAGTGGATAATTTATTATCCTGAATGATCGTTGCTGGCAGGGATGGGCCGAATAGGTATGCACATAGTGCATGATTATATATAATCTAGTGTGTAGTTCGAGATAGGGGGAGAGCCATGGACTAAGTGTGAGGGATATGGAGTGTGTTCAAGCAGTTTTGAACTGTGAACACTTAGTCTCTCATATCACTTGACATGTGAACCTATGAGGCCTTGGGGTTGTGCTGGCCATGTGGCTAGCTGTGATAGTCATTTGAGAGGAGCTGAAGGGAATCTATGTAGTATGAGAGATGTATGTCATTGTAACTACATGAAGGTTCTAGTTTTGTTACCTGCATGTATTCTCCTGATGGACAAGATGTAACACTCCTAGAAGAGCATGGCTCTAGTCTTGTATTGTAACCATTTTAGTTACTGAATAATACAATCTAAGATGAACATTTTGGAGGTGGGGTTTTTTACCCGAAAGGGTTTTCCCCACGTATATCTATGCATTTCATACTTTGGTCTTTCATGGTTAGTTGTTTATGTTGAATCTATTTTTTGTTTAGCATTCACTTTCCTTAGTAGGATCAATGGGGGATACAACTATGCCTACTTCCACTTTATGGCTCAGTCGGTTGTGCCTTTGTTGTGATTTTGAATTGAAATCACTAAGGCACTATTGTCTTGATGCCTATCTTGATGACAAAACCGTTTCCTTATCCCCAACAAGTGGTATCAAAGCTGGTAGCTTGTTGGTCTTGATACCAACAAGTGGTACCAGAGCATGTTTTGCTGAAGTTCTGGGTTTTCTCCTATGGTGATTTCTTAGCCTGGCAAGCTTGAGAAATTCTAGAGAAATCAGTTGGTGATTGATCCTTCAATAAGTGGAAGTTTTTTGCTTCATTGATTCAACATACAACTTGAAAGACATTGGAGATGACTAGAGTTGGTCATGTTGTGGCAACATGGTCTGAGGCTCCTAGCTCACAAAAAAGTTCTTGATGAAAAGGGTGTGAGATGTACTTATGGTTGTGTTGCAGCGAAGCATGGTGTTCATACTGGGTGTCTATATGAGAGGCTCCTTGGTGGTATGGACTTGCTTGTGTTGTTGATCATCTATGGAGTGTTGTGCTTGTGCTAGGTGTTTTGACTTAGCACTAAAGGCAGTTTCTCTAGTGCTTTGATTACATGGAGGCTATGAAGTGACCTTGGTGGTCTGCAACTTCTGGATAGCCTGTTTCTCTTTTGCTTGTGCATGACTGTTACAATGGAGCTGGTCTAAAATGGACCCGTTGTTCCTATGTGCTTGTGTCTTGCACTTGCATGGTTCAGATTCATGTTGTTTGGCTCTGAAGTTTTTGTGTAGATTTTCCTAAAAATTCTGAGTTGCATTTTCATGTTCTTTCATTGTTCTGGTTAATTGTGATGGTTGTGTGCAGACTCCAGAGTCATCCAGATGAGTAGTGAATATGGAGGTGTGTGGGTATTTTGGGAACACTATGATTTTGCAGGTTTTGCACGGTCAAGGAAAACTTGTGTTTTGTGTGGAGATGTTACCTGCTATTTTCTAGACCCTGGGTTTTAGGGTGTGACTGGATGATATAGTTGTAGTTCAACATGGTTTGAGGAGGTGTGATGTCTTCTCTACATGGGAATGTTGGTATGTTTCTCTTTCAGCATTCTTGCGGTATGCTTGTCTATTTCCTAGACTATGGTGCTTGAGTTGTGGACATGATTGGCAAATTAGATCTGATCTTTGATTTGGTGATTGAGTCATGGTTGTCTACATGGTTGTTCTCTTTGTATATCTCAGTTTTGCAGTTTCCAGTGCGATGATAGATTTGCAGCACGAGTTGTGCAATGTTGTGGGTTGTCCTTACCTACATGTTTGCTATGAGACAACTCAGAAGTGGACTGTCTATATCCACGAGGTTGTAACTATGTTGTGCAGATCTATTAGCTTTCCTTTTCTGTGGTCACTTATGCATTGGGGTGGCTGCTTTGAGATGAAAGGATGGATGGTGTTGGAGTACCTAAATAGTCAGTTATGCAAACCTGAAGCATGTGTATCATGTTGTCATCGAGAGCTTGTTGCACTGGTTAGTGTAAGTTTTTGACAAGTGATGGTGTGGTCAGTCATGGTGCTTGGAGAGCTCAGTGTCACAGTTCAGTGGGAGCTTTAGCAGTGACTGTGGATTCATCATTTGGTGGTGAATGGTCTTCTTTGGTGTTGCAGATTTTTTGCATCTGCATGTTTACCATTTGAAGGTGTGTAGCCTCTTGGATCCATGAAGGACCTTGGTAGTCTTTGGCTGAGATGTTGGTGGTGCTTGATAGGTGATGTTGGTTTAGAGTTTGTTTGCTTTATGTCATGGTACACTCTTGCTTGTGGTTTAGAGTTTTGGCATGCTGCTTTGGCTCTTGAAGACCATGGACCTATCACTTGAAGCATGGAATCTCTTATGGGGATGTGTAGATCATGGTGTCATGTTAAGTTCCTATTCTAGGTTTGGAGCTTTGATAGTGGTCTGGGGTTTCTCTATGATTTGAGTGCATTGGTCATATGCTGGTGGACTTCATGGTTGCTACAGTATTGTAGATTGAAGTCAGCATGAGATGATAGGTTGCTAATACTCATGGATGCATGCAAAATAAGGTGAGGCTAGAATTCTTTTGGGAATGTTGCTGTTACAGCTGAAAGTCCGAGAAGCCTACACCTTAGTTGAATGTGACTTCAATAGAGACCTTGAAGGAGAATACTCTTGGGTAAGTCATGGTGACTTGTATATCTTGTATGAGCATGTGTTCTTTCTCCTTGGTCTGCTCAGTAGTGTTGTTTTGAAAGTTATTTTCCCATTATATATTTCAGATGTGTTTTATGCTTTATCTTTCATGGATATGAATCTTGAGTTGTTGAGATTTTGGAGGATTCATAATGAAAGATGGTTAGCATTGGTTATCTCCTTCTGCTTTTCAGGACTGGTAGGAGATGGTTATATGGGTAAGTTTGATCTTCTTTGAGGTGCTTACATCCATGGTGTTGTTGGATGTTGTTAAGGCCTTTCTTTTTTGGGATGTGAGGAAAATCATTCTTGGCACAACTTGCATTTAGAAGTGTGTGTAGAAGGTGGCAACATGGTTTGATTTTTTTTTTCTCTCCAATCTGGTCTTGTTCTTCTTGTATGTTCATTTGACTGTAGATGTTTGTGAAGCCATGGTGTTTCTTTCTTTAGTCAGCTTTGAAGGTCTTTTGAAGAACCGTGGAAGACAGTTGAGAGAAATGTTCCTTGTAACATGTGGTTGGAGGTGTTGCAAATCCATGTGGTTGTTCCTTGGAACTGCATGGTTACATTTCTTTGTGCAGAAGCTGGTGGACTTGGTATGCCTGGATCATTTGTGATGGTGCTTTTTTTGCACTCATATGGACAGTGCCCTTGTAGTGGGAGTACCGAGAAGTGTTTTGTCTATGACTGGTTGACATAGGGTGCTTGTTTGCTACTGAGATGGGTGGGTTTTAAAGTTTTTTCCATCGATAGATTAAGATAGAGAGATTAGTTTCTTCTACAAATAAATAATGTAGGTAATGTGGTTTTATGGATAACAAGAGATGTAATTAGTTCATTTGAATAAAATAATATAGAAAGAGTTATTTTTGATAAAGTAAGCACCATTTGCAAGGTGTTGTACCCTTTACATGAAGAGCACTTGAGGCCAAAAACAAGTTAGTTCAAAAGAGGACATGAACTAGAAAGAGAAGCTAGTTCAAAAGGCAGTCAATCCCTTTACAAATGGGAGCCACTAGGGCTTGATAGAATAGGAAAAATAGGCCACACATAGAACAAAATCAAGAAATGAACAATTTATAGATAGCATACCAAATTATAGATGAGGACTAGGTAAACCTAGCATTTGAGCGGAACAATCTGACTCCCAAAACCTAAGGTCATAGTTTGGGGAGTCCCTTCTTCTTTCTCTACAAAAAAAACCAAGAAGACTCAAAAAAAAATTCCTCTGAGTGAGACGAGATGAGCGGATCCTCAACAACCACCATGGGAAAAGAGCCACCATGCTACTAACTTGGCAGCATAGAAGAGGATTCAATATCATTTGAAGGATCAACTGAAGCATTGATAGAGGTTCAAGTAGGCTCGGTCGAAACAATGAGAGTAGTTCAAGGAAACAAAGGTTCTATGGAAGGGATAGCTAGAGGAGGATCCTAGGGAGACACAATCTCCATGGATGAATCAGTCAAGGAAGGGCTACCTCAAGTAGATGTGATGCATTTAGTGACTTAAGAGATTGATATGTATACTTTTTATGATTCAACAAACCAGCTACTCAAAATAAGGAATATCAGTGTTCATGAATTTCATATGAGGAGAAATAATAATATGATGGTTCAAGTACCTGTATAGGTAGTCACAAAGTGAACATAAAATCGTCTCCTACTAGTTCCCTAAGGTCCATATTAAATCACTCCTTTCATGATGTTGATTAGGATATATTGAGTGAGGATACTAAATGAGAAAGAATTAATCTAGATAAAGAGATAGATTTAATTAATAGAGCTAGGGAAATTGGAAAGAAATTGAAGATGAAATTCGTTTATTGACTCAAGAATTTTCATGTATTTCCCAACAAAAAAATAGCAATTAGGTAATCGATGAAATATAAAAAGTGTGCATAACTATCAAATACCATAGAAACATAATACACCTCAAATATAGGGGGTAATCACCTCAATAAAGCTCTAATATTCGTACTAGTTAGGAATCCATTGGGTATTGTATATAGAAAATTGAGCTTCTTTGGGATTCCAAATTACCCCAATCCTATTCAAAATGATATTTAAGTAAAAGTTCCTAAATTCCAAGGGAATAACGTTGTGAATAAGGATGAGCATTAGGATAATTTATCAATATCACTAATGAGTACGAAATTTAAGATGCATATGTGATGATGAATTTTTTTGTTCACTCCTTGGAGGATAGTGTCATGGAGTGGTTAAAATATTCTTGAAAGTAGTATCTCTTCATGGGAAGAGTGTTTTGATACTTTTAGAATGCAATAGGGAACATGATTGATCCAAATTTCACTATGCATGATATTACCACTATCAAAAATAGAATCAATGATATGGTGATTGATTTCAACTCCAGTTTTGTCACTGTCATGAGAAAGGTACCCAAACATCTTAATCCCAATTATTCAATGTCTTTTTCTTTATTGTGGTGTATTTAGTTCTAAATTGGCATATTATTTAAGGGATAAGAACCATCAAACCCTTGGGGAAGAATATTCTACAATGATAAACATTAAGAGTAACATGAGGGAATCCAGTAAACAATTGAAAGAGTCTATGTGATGTTGTCACAATTTAGATAAAGATGCTATAAAAAGCCCTCTCAACTAACGAGATATTAGATAATCTAATTGGTGACATGAAGGACTTCTCCTACAAAATGACTTAAAATAATAAGGGGTTGCTACCTAAAGGTGCATCTACATATTTAAATGAGGGATATAAGTTGCACAATATACCATATAACATAGACTAGTCTAAGAAACTACAACATAACAAAATTATTTCTCCAAAAATGAAAATTTAAAATAGAAAGATTAAGATGTTCTTGACTAGTTCACCAAAGGAATGGTAAATTATCAAAATGCTAACATGTGGTGTGAATCTTTTTCTTCCACATGATCTTCTCAAATTTTTGGTTGCAATTTCATCTATAGAGATGAAGTGTTGCCAAATGATGAAGATGGTCTATAATATTATAAGGAAAAATTGAACCAATTTGACAAACAGTTTCACAACCATACAACTGACATAATGTGTCACAATAGTTATATTATGCATGACTAAATATGTGAGGTTGATGGAAATCCTATTCTATAGTCATATCAATTAAAATTTCATTATTTTGAACATATAAGGTGTATATAGAAAAATTATAAGAGAACTAGATCTTTAGTTGAGGCTATCAAGAACCTCACTAATGTTCTTGTGTTGCATGTCAGAAATGACAATAAATTAAGAAAAATGACTATTCTGGTACAAATAGAGAAGGTTAGAAAGTCGGATGTAGTAGCACACAAGTTTGACACTAGTATGAAAAGGGTGAATAGTAATGAAAAACATGTTCCATTTAAGAAGGTTTCTTATTAGAGGAAAACTCTAGAAAAATAAAAATAAGTACATTCCTAAGACTCAATGTCCACATGTACAAGAAAAATGATTATTTTTTAGTGAACATAAGATTGCAAGCACAAAGGAAACCAAGGAAGACAAGGGGACAATAGTGAACCAAGTGCTTATAACTACCCAATATGGAAAGGAAATAAGAGATAATTAGGTTATTTCTTCCTCTAATCATATGGTTCATGCATACCAAATGCAAATGTTGTAACCATAGCACGAAATACTCCTATGCCACAGTACACCTCAATTGGTATTAAAATTATTTTGAGCTAGGTAAGAGTATCCATGCCTTCTTTTGAGGCTCTTAGAATCCCTAAACATAGATCCTAAGCTATATATTTTATTTATGAGTTGTATAATAATTTGCAACCAACACCCCATTGTAGAAGAAAATGTGGATGATACCTTGGAGGTATACCTTGATGTTTTAGTTGTGAAAAAAGAGCTAGTTGTTGATCCCTTATATGCAATACTAATTACCAATGGTTTGATTCTTCATAATTGCATGCTTGAATCAAGTGCATCCAACAATGTCATGCCACTTTAGGTAATGAATGAGCTTGGTCTACAAGATTAAAGTTCCTATAGAAATTTTTTTTCTATGGATTCTAGAGAGTTTCATGTCATTGGATTGGTAAATGGTGTATAAGTTTGACTTGTTTCTTACCCTCACAAATTTTTCATGATGAATGTTATAGTGTAGGACTTTCCTCCCAAGTGGGGAATGTTGTTATCATGTAAGTGAGAAATTTATATTGGTGGCAACATATAGATGAATTTTTCATATTCTACCATCCCTTTGTGTTGTGATAATGTGAGGTTGGATAGGGGAAAATGATTCTATGGGAACAAATATTCTAGGAAAACATTGAGGACAAGTATAAGTATCTTGTTTAAATAAAAAAATTCATACTAGTATTGACCAAATAATTATGTTTTGTGATGATGTAACTACTCCTAATCCTCTAAATTCATCTTCATTATAAAGAAAATATGTAAAATTAAATAGTAAAATAGAGTCTAATCCTATGTACTCCACAAAAAATATTAAATATTAACTAGATTTTATTCAAATAAATACACAAATAAAATTGTAAGAAATAATTTATACTATACATAGGGACAACACAAATTTTCAAGAAGAAAAATAAGATGCTCAAGTTTTAAAGTTACTTTCTATTTATATAGGAAATGAATATAAATCCTTAATCAAATTCCCTACAAAATATTGTGTTAAAAAATAAGTATTTTTCAAATATCATCAAATTGATCCAGAAAAGTTCTCATGTTTTGGATAAGTATACATCAAATTTAAATGAGTGTTAAAGATCTGGACAAGGGCTTCTTGTGCCCTAGTCTCAGTATTTTTCTTGATAAATTTGATTTCCCATTTTTATTAGTCTTTAATTTTGGATATGTGAATTCAAATTTGGGTTTTGGTGGTAAATTAATCTAAAAATTTAAATTGAAAGAGTGAACCTATAATTTAATTCATTCTGAAGTTCCACTATGTAAACATGAATTATTGTTTCAAATTAAGGAGAGGAATCAATTAATATAGAAGAGCTCTGCCAAAATTCATCCATTTTTATAAATTTAGAATGATTTTTTTGAGTTATTCAAGTTATCATCATTATTGGATTTTAATGCCAATGGAAGGACATGATGGAATCTAGGTTTTGGAGATTTTCTTTGGCTTCTTTCAAGAACCTAATCACTTTTTTTAGGGTGTTCTAATCTTCTTTCATCTACTTACTATCATAAGGGTATTTGAATTTCTTTGAAGGGTTGATCTTATTCATGTCATTTAGGAATCCTTCTCTAACAAATTTAAGTAGGATTTTTATTATTTTAGCTCAATATAGCCTTAGATACACTTAAGGATAGGAGAACACACATTTTATCAATTAATCAATTGGCGATTTATTGAGGTAGAAATATAAAAGATGGGATTTTGACCATGGAAAAATATTATATATCCACCCCTTTCCCCCTCTTTTGTATGATTTTGTAGGTTCAAATATGAAGACAAAACTATAGAGAAAAAGTACATAGTACAGATCTAGAATATTTAAACACCAAATTTTTAGAGTTAGATATTATCTCTCAATCAAGGGATCCCAATGCCATTGACCCATTAATTCAACCTCAAATTTGTAGTATATTTACACACAAATATTCCCTTCTTATATTTGTCTTCAGTTTGTGATTTCTTAGTTTTGTTTGTGTGCAAAAATTTCTTTTCTAGATTAGGTTACCTATTTAAATAGGTTAATTAATTAAAAATAAATCTAATCAATTTTTAAAACAAAAAAAAGAAAATTCTAGGGAAGATTGGCTCTCTTTCTAGGTTGTTAGAATATCTCATTACCTTGTTGGCTTGGCTTATAATGTTGATGTGAATAAATATTGATCTTAGTAATCCATTCACTAGGTCTAGGATCTCTTTTTGCATGTCACATTTTGGTGAACCCAACACATCCTACACTAGACAAATCTTCTAATTTATATTGCATATCCTTTAGATATAAATTATTAAGAATTTTTTCAAAAAGTAGATCTCTTTATGTTTGCAAAAAGTTTATTTGCATTAGAAATAAAGTATTATTTGATAAATTTCTTACAATTATTGAAAATTTTAATTTATATGTATTGTTGTAATACATTAGATCTATAGAATATTTTAATAATTTTCTACATTATTGCATGAATAGGTTGAATATATTATTAGTTATTGCAAAATTTGGAAACCTTAGCTCATTGCATTAGGTTATATTTTACAAAATTGGAAGAAATTATAGTATTTTTAGCTTTAGAAGTAGACTATATCAGTCTTATATCTCTATTAAATATAACTACTATTAAAAAATTCAAAATTTTCAAAACTTATACCTCTAGTATAGGGCACCTAGTCTCCTTGACATACTTAGTTTTTGCAAAATTGAAGGATAGAATGATATCTATATCCTTTGCACAAATCTCAAACTAGTTTCTAAAAACTATGACTATAACAAACATAAGTAAGCTATATTTGATCATAACTAGTGTTAGCAAGCATACAAACAAATTAAAATTCATAATTAATGTTATAATTAATCTCCTAGAGAAAGTACAATAATCTGATCATGTTAGATATCTTTCTATAAAAAAATTATGCATATGATGACCCTTTTAGTAGAGATGATTTTGGTATGTTAGATGAATCACTTGATGACTTCATCTTACCTAAATCATCCACTAAGACTCCTAAAGTTTCAAAATGTCAACTAATAATACATGAAATCACACCACAACTATCCATTTACCCACCTTCATATCTACCTCAAACACCAAATCAACCTATGCTTATTATTGGACCACCATCAAATAGAAAAAAAAACTATTGGTCTTATCTTAAACTTTGCAAGATAGTTGACTCAATGTAACCATATAAAACATAGTGTATCAAAACAATAAAATTACCATGATGTTTCTCATACATATAATATAAGAAGCAACAAGAAACCAAAAACAAATCAGTCATTCCATCATCAATACCATTCCTATAGACTATTCTCCCTCTTGCACCTTGTTTACCTCAACATAATGGTAATTAATATGATCTTATAGAGTAACTTCATGTTACTTATTATAATTCATTGTGGGGCTGATTGAAAATTTACCTACTTATTATGGCACACTTCAAGAAGCTTTACAAAATATTCATGTGTCACCTTGTGCTAAACCAAATGATGTATCAACTTTTCTTGAGGGTATGAATTAAACAAATTTGGATATTATCTTTTATCAAAATGAGTTACCTTCTCTTAAAATTCAAATGTAATATAATTCCTGGGTGATGATGATTTTCATTAATGAAAATGGTGTTAGGTGTACCCTTCTTGATAATGGGTCAAATCTTAATGTTTGTCTACCATTGACCTTTTAAACAATCTTGGTGTGGATAGGTCTCTCATTCAACCCGATGCTTTATCTATTCATGATTTTGATAAATGTGGGTAGACAACCAATAGGAATGATCACATTACCTATTAAAGTAGGTCCTATAATTTTACCTACCATTATCCATGTCATGTCAGATTCCCTTTCTTATAATCTTCTTCTTGGAAGACCATGGATCCATGATATGGGAGGAGTCAATCCCATCCTTCACCACATAATTAAGTATACATATAACAACAAGGTTTACATGGTGAAAGTTAATCCTAAGTCTGAAAGTTGTTTGCAAACTAAAAAATGAAACAAAATTTCCTTTAACACATTGATTTTATATTCAAAGGTGGAACCTATGCATATAAAAGATAATTACTTAGAGGATTATGTGTCGCCCATGACAAAACTCTTGTATGGTGATTGTGGTTCATTAGATTTTACACCAACCTTCATGGGAGAGTATAAAATATTTCAATTTATGTCTAAAGAGTCTAATGAAGACACAATAGAATCTAAACAATATTTTATAGACTTTCCTCAAATATCTAAGTTTACAACTTCTAGCAATAAAGATGATACCAATTATACATATATGAATCATGTGGATAATTATGAAAAACACCTTCCTTGAAAGAAATGGAATCTATTTGTGGAAGAGAATATAAAATATTTTCTCAATTTGGATATAATGGTAATGGTTGTGGTTTAAAGGAACAAGGTATGAAAGTACCTATAGAATTAAAAACATAAGGCACAAAAATGGTCTTGGTTATCATCCTTTGAAACCCACAAAATCTTCATGAATACCTTCACTCAATGTGAACACAATAAAAAAAGACCCTCCTAATATGTCACTCAACTTGGTTCATCCCAAATTGATAAATCAAAAAAGTAAAAAAGTGTTATTGGATATATTTATTAATGATGAGTCCTTGGTGGAAGTTTTAGGAGCGTATGACAATTCTTTTACTTATCATCATTATCATGGACTTCTCTATTGTCTAGATGCTAAATAATACTTTAGAAAATATGTTGTTATATCTAATGATATGCTAGAATTTTAAGACGTACCCCAAAATTTTCCTAATAGTCTAGACCGTAGTAGGCTCCTTTTATTCATTAGACTCAAGAAATTTTATAATTAAAATTGTAAAATTTCTTGACTCTAATGAATAAAAGGAGAATACTACACTATTACATGAATTTATTGAATTATTTCCTTGGTTGGCATAGATCCTAAGGTAGTTATGCATAACATTGTGTTAGAATATCATGATAAAGGTGAAAAAAAGAAAAATGGGGTGTTTACTAAGTATCATGTGATAAACCAATTAGGGGCCTATTTTCATTTATTTTATTAGGAAATAAGATTGACACAATGAATTGATTAAAAAACCTTAGGTGAATCAATCCAAAGTGGGAATCTTCAGATTTCCTTATGATTGAAGGACGAGGTCAAGGTCAAATAGCACTTTGGGGAGAAAAAATAAAAATAGCAATTCAACACCAAAATGCAATCTAACACTTGGAACAACAAGATTAAGCTCAATATTTGTAGAACTAGAAAACATAATGCAGATCTAAAAAGGGAAAAAAAAGTGTACCAATCACTAAAAGTACTTTTTAGAACTTGATATGAGACTCATTCACCCATGGGCAAATGGGTCCAAGTACAGGGCTTTCAAAAATATTTTAGGAGCCTTTTGTGTAGATCTAAATCTTTTCATATGTCTAGGTTTTAGTGTTAAAAAGTCTAAAATTCGATCTATAGGTTAGATTCCATGATTTGATGACAACTTTGACAACTTTTGTAACTTTGAGAACTTTGTAAATCTTGAACTTAAAAAGTTATTCAAGTATTCTTCAACCTAAATCTGCAATCACAA
Source organism: Sequoiadendron giganteum (assembly GCA_007115665.2). NCBI lineage: Eukaryota > Viridiplantae > Streptophyta > Pinopsida > Cupressales > Cupressaceae > Sequoiadendron > Sequoiadendron giganteum. Next base: position 106,912,303 of record CM021107.1, on the reverse strand, counting down.
ACACAAGAGGGAAAAATGTTTGTTTTTGGGTGAATGGAGGTTTGCCTTGGTCAAATCCCATTTTGGTAATCAAACCTTGATTTGAAATAATGCATTAAAAAGGGAATGAAGAATGAACAAAGATATGTTACCACTCAAAAAACCCTCGTATAAAACCTTGATAATGGAGATCTTAAGAAGTCTACAACCTGCATGAGATGGCTGAATTGGATGTGAATCTTGAATCTTGAATAATGCTTTGAATGCTTGAATTGATCTTGAAACCTACATCACAATGTTAGATCAAAAAACATGCATGAGGCAAGAATACTTTGACATGATGGATGGATCTTGAATGCTGCAATAAAACTTTGATATATCTACTCTTGAATGTCCTTGATCATAAAATTTAGTCTTGTGAAATTTCTCTTGAAATCTACATGAAAATATAGGTGAAACTTAGTGAAATAACCTTGTATTTATAGGTATGTATCATTAATTTCTTGAAATTCAAATATCACAAGCCAACATTATATTATGGATTTGAAAAAATTACAATACTGCCAAAAACATAATTTAAATTTAGGTCCAAAGGTTTAGGGAGGACCCATTCACCCATGGGAAAATGGGTCGCAGGTCCCTATACCTAGAAGACACATTACTCTATGTAAAGTGTTATGTTTAGGTATTAATTATTGTTGACTTTCCCCTTTAGAAAATATAACTAATTAGGCTTCTGAATGAGTTAAAAGGCTAGTTAAGGAATAATTAAGCTCAATTAATTAAGAGGGCCCAAATAAGTGTGTAAATGTAAAGAGGTAAATTTAACAACACTAAATTAAGGCACTATTAAGTCCAAAGTAACTAGGAGGAACCAAACAAGTGAGAAAAAGTAAAGGGTTACACTTTTCAACACTAGAAAAGGTATATAAGAGAAAATATTTATAAAATGAATACCAAAGTTGCTTTGTTGGTTAAGGTTGATATTGAAAGGCTCTTACAAGTTGATTTCATCTATTCTATCAACTATTCACCTTGAATATCAAGCATAGTGGTTGTTGCTAAACCAGATAATTGTATTTAAATGTGTGTGAGTTTTAATTACATTAATAAAGCATCTTTGAAATATGATTTCACTCTTCCTAACATAGGCATGATTGTTGATTCAAATGTAGGACATGATTCATTATCATTTATGGATGGGTTTTTTGGATGCAATACATTTTTTATCAATCCTCAAGACCAATACTGTAACATTAAAATTTTCCACCATTGACAATTTCACACTAGGTTTAGCTCCCCCCCTATGTGCTTGGATATAATTATGCATTTAACTACCTATTTTAGGAATATATTCATAAAATTAAAGGATGGGAATGAAAATAAGAATTTAATATTTTCTGCAAATGTTTAAGGCCCTAAAAAGGATGGGTTTAGAATAGGGATCTCAATGCCCTTGTCCACAATTTTTTGGCTCCAATTTGAATATATCAATGTTGAAATTTTTTTATTTGAAAATCTAGTTTCATTTGCTAGCTATCTATTAGAACATAATGATCTATTCAGAGGTGGTCTGAATCAATAGATATAAAAACTCTTAGACTTCAAAACCTATTTGCAGATTCAACCTTACAATCCAAATGTGTAGATTAAAGCATAAACCAATATAGCAGTCACATGCACATGAAACAACAACTCACTACACCAGATATACGATATACATGGAAAATCCAAGATGGGAAAAATCATGGTGACAAAAGCTGCTTGAGTCTATTGCTCAAATCCAACATCAAAAATTAAATCTATGTTACAAATTTTATGGCTGCAACCCAAGGAAGCTTCAAATCCCTAATTTGGAAGCTAAAACTTCAAGGATGTTGTTTCACAAAAAATTGGAAACCTTCACGATTTTTATTTTTATCTTCGTGGTTGTGCCTTACCCTTAAATTGCTAACATCCTTCGGTGTGCTCCACATGGCTTCCTCTCGAAGATTTTTTATTTTCATATCTCTTTGCTTTTGCCCCATCTGCGTGATGCCTCACTTTCTCTGGTCACTTTCTGAGTTGGGCCAACCAATATTCTATCACTCAGCGTCGCCCACATGGCTCCCTCTCGAAGAATTTTGTTGGGCATCCCTTCATCTTTTTTTTGGACCTCGTCTACTCAACACGTGGCAGTTATTTGTGTGTCTGTTATCTTAGAATTGTTGTTGTGTCATTTGTGCTCGCTTGCCTCCACGTTTTCTTCTTTGGTGTCACGTGTTCATTTCTGCTGCTGCATGGTTTGCAGTTCCTTGCAACGGCATTGTTGAAATGCTCCTGGGTGGTTGTTGTTTTCAATGGCGACTTGAGGTGATCAAGGGCGTCAATGTTTTCTCGTGGCTTTCTCTCTCTGTGGTGATTTAGGTGGTGGACTAGCCTATTTATGCAACCCTTTTTATTTTTTATAAGTTGTTAAGTTGCTAAAAGCTCCCAAGCACTGGGAAGAGCCTTTGTAATATTTTTATTAAACTTGAAAATTGCAGACTGTGCCAAATCAATTTGGCCTTTCTACTTTTCATGTATTTAGTAAGACTATTAGTCTATGCTGTTATTTTTCTATAATGTATGAATGTTTGTTCTTGAACTTTTGTGATCTTTCATAGCTAAATAAATATAGGTCATTTTTTCTAGATTCTTTTGTGTTGGCTACAGTTATGTCAAATTATGCTATGCAAATTAGAGGGTTTTTGTTATGTTTTAAAGTTTTTAAAAGAAAATTTACTTAATAAACAACATTTTGGCGGTTTGGGCCTTTGCATTCTGCACTGTGCTCTGGTAAATTTGTCTATGATTTTGGTACATCACCTGTAGTTTAGATTTCATGTTTTTCTATCTTTCTAACCTTTTACCTCCCCCACTAAATGAAGAGCTGGCTTCAATAAAATCCTGGAGGTCACTTAGCTAATGCACTATGTCCCACAATAGCTAAGTTTCCCATAAGACTGTTGCTACCTGCAAAATCTTGCATCAAAAGATCTTTTTCTAGCACACTCGATGGGACACAAACTTGCATGTTTGCCTAATCTTATAAGTGTGTATGAGCCATCGGCCTATAACTAGGTTGTAGGCTATAAGATTCCCTGGCCAGCTTGTACCACCCTTAGTTTATGTGCACCCGAGAGGTCACCAAGGTAGTCCTTCACCTCCTCTGTCTCCTTCTTCTTTGTAATTGCCTGCTTCTCCAACACCTATGGCTGCTAGAAATTATATAGTATGGGATGCGGGCAACCCTTTAGTAGCACCTGTGCCTCTTGTAGTATGGGCCCCAATCCCTGCTTCCGTGCTAAAATATATCCCTAAGTATTCTGGGGACGAGTCAAAGACATCGACGGAACACCTGCAAGATGTGGCGGATGTATGTCTGGTACATAGTGTGTCAAATGAAAATGTAGCTCTCAGATTCCTTATTGCCTCCTTCCAAGGAAAAGCACTGAACTGGTATAGGACTCTTGAAGCTAATACTATTGCCACTTGAGACCAGCTCAGAACCCTATTTTACCAATGTTTTTCAAATTTTGGTGATAGATCTTAGCTATACCATCAGCTAGCTAGCATAAAGTGAGCTCGTCACAAGGCTCTGCCCGATTTCAACGCACGGTTTCATTCAACCTAGTAGAGAGTGCCTGTTGGTAGCCGACCGCCTCCGGACTTGGCGTTTATGTTATATTTAAAGTCCATCAACCCTGATATTTCCATGATGTAATAGGCTCTTGGCAGAGAGACTCTTCCTGATGCTTATGCCTTGGTTGTCGCTACAGAAAATAACCTAATTGTTGTTGGAAAGTTGGCACCGAGACCCATCATGCCATTGTTTCTTGAGTGCAACATTGCGGAAGCTGAAGTTCTTTTGACTAGTGGTCCCGCAACTCATCTCCAACCTATGTATGTGTATCCAAGAACAACTCTAACTATAGCTCCTATGCCTAATCCCTTGGCTGTCGAGATGAACGAGATGAGAGAAAAAATGCAGGCCATGAAGAATGAATTGAATACCATGAAGCAGAAACAATATAGCTATCAAAAGTTGACATACCAAAATTATCAAGGTGAAAAAGCTTTGTACCAACAAAATTAGTGGCAAGATAGATCGCACAGAAATACTCAGGCTCAGCCGAATAACCAGGTTGTTCTAGTGACCCTGCCGATGTAGACTGTCCATCCTAGTTCAAATAAAGAATTAGTTGCTAGATAAAACAACTTAGTCGAAGACACCAATTCATGGTGTTTTCCCTGTAACGATGTGCACATGCCAAGAAATTTTCCACAGGGAAATTTGCAACAAAATATTGCAGACCAACATAGCCAAGGTGGCGCACCTGATCCCAACAACCAATCTTACACCTCTCAATAGATGGAAAATGCTATCCTCGCTACTCAAATACAAGGGATGTCCATTCAGCAAGAGTCAGTTATAGTTCTAGATTAAGTGCTCTTTTCATGGATGGAAGGAGAGGAGTCAATTTTTTCCAAATTACTTTCTTGCAACTCAAATTCCAAGAGTACAGTTTGATTGCAACACGTGTTCTAAGAGGAGATTGACCGGAGAATTCACATCTTTGCCAACTAATGCTTCATCTCAGTCGACGCCTAGTCTACCGGCAGGCCTATCGTTAGTCCCACGGCAGATGAAAGTGGTTCCTCCTAGTTCTTTGAATCCACCTCCTTTGAAGGAATAGGCTCTTATGATCATCCCAACTATTGCCAAACAACCAGATGCACCAACCTTGAGGACAACACCAACTGTGAAAACTAAAGAGCAAGAAACCATGACTCATTAGTTACGAGTGTAGTTCAATGTGGTGGAACAACTGAAGAAGTCCTCTGCAAATTCTTCTTTGTGGGATGCTCTAGATATTCCGAAGTAGAAGGTACTATTACAAAAAGCATTGTCGGGAGAGGAAGATGCAAAGGTACCTAGTCAATCCAATGAAAAAAATATATCCAGGCCGGACCTAGATAAAGTGCTAACAAATCAACCGGAGGAAAACAAAGAAGCCGGAAAAGAGAGTAAGCCTAAACCCAAGCCTTTCTTTCTAAAAATTATCATTGGCAACAAGCTATTACATAATTGCATGATTGAATCTGGTGCTAGCACCACTGTCATGTCTAAGCAAGTAGTTGATGCTTTGGGTTTAAAATATGAGCCTCTTAATAAGGGACTCATGCAACTAGACAAAAATAAAGTTGATACTGTCGGGGTAATCAAGGGATCACCTATGAAATTGTTTTCCTATCCCAGTATCACTGTAAATCAGGATACCGTACTCATTCATATTCCTCCTCTATTTTGGATTTGTTTGTCACAAGAATTCAAAGCAAATGTCAGAGGATATCTAGCGCTGGACTGGTTACACCTGATTTTGAGGACCAAACATGGAGCCAAGATGAAACTACTATCGAAAACTTTTCACTCCGAGAATTTTGTTGAATTACTCAGGAAGAGAGGTTCAATGTGGAATTTCTAGAAGAAGAAGAGGCTACTACCTCTCAGACGAAGGATGAAGAAAATTTGTTGAATGATTTTATTGATACAGACCCTTTCGGGAATTATCACGCAATGGGACTCAGGACTTATGTCATACATGAGAAAGGGAAGTCTATGCCTAGAGTTACTAAGGATTCTGGAGGTGAAACATCCTCGGAGTTATGGACTTTTCACTTTGATGGAGCGAGATGTAGAGCCGGAGCTGGAGTAGGCATATGTTTGACATCTCTATTTGAGGATAAAACCTTGAGGTCTTACCATTTCCAGTTCGCATGCTCAAACAATGAAGCAGAGTATGAAGGTCTTTTCCATGGTTTGAGCCTTGCAAAACAAATGGGTGCAAAGCAGATGAGTGTGTTCAAAGATTCAGAGTTGGTGGTCAACCAGATCCAAGGAATTTCTGTTGCAAAAAATGTTCGTATGCAATCCTACCGACATAGAGTCTGGGATCTTATTGACAAATTTGACGCATTTAATATTCAAGCTATACAAGGAGAAAAGAAATCTAAAGCTGACCGGATGGTGAATATTGGGGCTCAGTTTGAGCTAGCCTTTGAGTTATTGAAAAATAAGCATGCGGTGAGAGTAATTGTAAGACCCGTTGTTCCAAACAACAATCAAGATTGGCAAGTGTTCGATAGTGATGCACATATTGCATGATTTCTCCAGTCATCTGGGGAATTCTCTAATCAACTACATCCAAATATCACCAAAGCTTATGGGATCAGGTTATCCAATTGAAATTCAACAAGCTTTTGAGAGGCTTAGTCACTCTGGAGAGCCTTTTTGACTCCGTTGATGCAACATGAGACAAAAGAAGGCTCATAGCTATCAAGGGTGACTACACTAATTTTTCTATCGGAGAAGACATAAAGCTTAAGGTCGAGAAGGAAGTTTCTCTGAAGAATAAGAACAGACTAAGGTACTTTTTGGAAGAATATCTAAGTGTAGTGGCCTGGTCATATGATGATTTTGAGGGATACGATTCTGGGATCATTGAGTATACAATTGAGCTTTCGGAAGGAGAAAAGCTGGTTCGTCAAAGGCAGAGGTCTGTGAACCCATAGATAGAATCTCTTATGTCACAAGAATTTAATAAATTGATCGCATCTTGAATAGTGTTTTCGATCAAACAAAACACTTGGGTTTCAAACCTGGTGCTAGTCCAAGAAAAGAATGGAGACATATGACTGTGTGTAGACTTTTGAGACTTGAATAGAGTGTCCTTAAAGGATCATTACCCCTTGCCTTCAATGGAGGTAATTCTACAGACTGTAGCTGGTTCCAAAATGTTTTTAATGTTGGATGTCTTTTTGGGCTACAATCAAATTTGGGTAAAAGAAGAAGACCAACACAAAACAACGTTCACCACAAAGTGGGGAACATATGCATATTCCAAGATGCCTTTTGGACTCTCGAATTTTGGAGCCACCTTTTAGAGAGCCATAAATATTTCCTTCAAGGATTTAATCCATAAAATTATACTCATCTATCTGGATGATTTGACAATATTTTCAAAATCTGTTGATGATTACTTTGATCATTTAGAGCTTGTCTTCGAGAAGTGCCAAGAATTCGGGATTTCTTTAAACCCAAAGAAAGGTGTGTTCGGATTTCCCCAGGGGAAGCTATTGGGGTATGTTGTCTCAAAGGAGGGCATTTCCATTGATCCTGAAAGAGTTGATGTTATTCAAGAGCTTTCGTTACCTATAAACAAGAAGGGAGTGCAGTCATTTCTAGGTAAGGTCAACTTCATTAGCCGATTCATTGCAGATTTTGCAAGAATCGTTCAGCCTATTACCTTAATACTTAAAAAGGACCAGATTTTTAAATGGATAGCGTAGGCCAGAGAATCTTTCAAGCTTATAAAGGAGGCTATTTCTTTTTCCCTCGTATTATTCAACCCAGACCTATAAAAAGATTTTATTATGTATGTTTTTGGTGGTGACAATAGTATTGCCACTGTACTTATGCAAAAAGATGATGAAGATAAAAGGGAGTCTCCTGTTGCTTTCTACTCATGAACCTTAAAAGAGTACAAGGTAAAGTACAATTTTGTAGAAAAGCAGGCCTTCGCCATTGTGAAAGGGCTTAAGAAGTTTCGACACTTGATATCATATAATAAGGTGATTGTTTGTGTACCCCATCCTAGTGTGCGGGAGTATATCATGGAAGGAGAAATCATAGAGAAAAGAGCTAATTGGATCACCAAGATCCTAGAGTATGATATTGAAGTCAAAGTTATCAATACTTTCAAAGGAAAGGGATTGTGCGAGTATCTCACTGAAAACAGTGAACCAGTGACAAAGTTTGAAGCTCTAGAACCCATGTTACTAAATGAAGAAAGTTCTCAAGGCGACTGGCTGGAGGATAGAATGAACTTCATGCAGACGGGAAAGTATCCGATCAATCTCCTCTCTTTTAAGAGGCATTTCTATCACTTACAAAATAGCAATTATGTTCTCTTGGAGGGTTTCCTATTCAAAATAAATTTTAATGGCGTCTTGCTAAGGTGTGTAAATGAAGAACAGGTGAAGAGAATATTGGATCAATACCACAATGGCCCAGCTGGAGGATTTTTTGTCTGCAAGGACTACAACAATTAAAATTATATGTGCTGGTTATTTTTGGCCAACACTTTTCAATGAAGAATTTTCATTAATTAAGTCTTGCAATGAATGCCAGTTTTATGTCAAAAAGAGAAATAATGCTGCTATACCATTAAGGCCTATAGTAATAGAGGAGCCCTTTGCTCAATGGGGTCTAGATTTCATTGGAATGATTAACCCTTTCTCCTCAGCTGGATATAGGTGGATGTTAACAACAACTGACTACTTCACCAGATGGACATAAGAAGTGCCATTAAAGAATGAAATAGAAGTAGAAATTGTTAACTTCTTGGAGGAGTTGGTAGCTAGATTTGGCCCGCCAAAGATAATCATCTCCGACAATGCCAAATACTTCCTTAGCTTGAACATGAGCTAGTTTGCATTAAAGTATTGGGTTTTCCTGAAAACCTCTTTCAACTATTATCACCAGGGAAATGGCCTCGCGAAGTCTACAAATAAAAACCTCATTAGGTTAATTAAGAGGATAGGCTCGGAACACTAGAGAGAATGGCATAGGAACCTCCAGACAGTGTTGTGGGCAAGCTGAATCATGCCCAAGCAAATACTAAAGACATCTCCTTACGAGATGGTGTACGAGAAGGAGGCATTGCTTCCTATCGCAATGGAAATCCCTGCCTTGTAGTCGCTTGAATCTCTAAAGATTGAACAAAATAGAGCAATGGAAGTATGGTTTTTTGAGCTACTCGAGGTTCAAGAGAAGAGAGAGCATGCCCTTGAGGTGATGAATAGCCGCCAGCAGTTGGTAAAGAAGTGGTTCGATAAAAAGGCATCAGATCAAGAGCTACAATGTGGGGACTTGGTGCTCAAGTTCAACGAGCACAGAGCAAAGCCCAACCAACACGAAAAATTCGACAGTCTCAAGGAAGGGCCTTTCAAAATTGTCTAGTGTAAATAATTCAACTCTTTCGAGTTGGAAGACATGGAACGTAATTCCTTAAGTATTCTAGTTAATGGAATACATCTTAATAAATGTAATTAATTCTGCCTATGTGATGGCTTTGTAAATTGTAAATATGTAATTATTTTTCCCTACTTTAAGTTTTGGGTTTTCTGAGTGCTTTTTGAAATAACAACAATAGTGCAAGAAATTGAAGAACATTGTAAATGAGCCAAGATTTGTGAAAAAACATAAATATTAGATATTATGGTCGAAACATTTACGTTATATAAGATAGGGGCCAATGGCCTTCTATCAAAATATATACATATATCCGCTATGGAGTGGAGGCTGGAAAAAGGGGAAAAGAAAAATTGGGGACTATGTTTGTTCTTAGATTATCAAGCATGGGACGGACTAGCAATGGTAGCAATCAGTGGCACGAGATTAGGGCAAACCATTCTTTTGAAGTCCTCGTACCACTGGAAGTTTCATAACGGTTCAATGTAGTGTACCTGCATGAGAAAAAAGCAGACAACACCGACCTTGGCGCGATGCTCCTCATGAGTCTCCAACTCAAAATTAAAGATGAATGGCCTAGTTGGCACGAGTCCTCCATGCAGCTATAGCAGATGTAGGTTGCGAACTAAGGGGACCCCATGATCAAATTTGGTAGCATGCACTATTTTCTCTAGCCCTCCAAGGTAATGCCGAGGGAACACTCACTTTGTCAACTTCAGGATCTTGCATTTGGAGACATTGATATCCAATAGCGAGGCGATGAAGTGGGAACAAATTCTAGTGTTGACCCGGTATTGTTCCTCATACTCCATACAGTCCTTGCCAAGAACCCATTTAATTTCTTTCACATATAGAAGGTTTTTCACACCAGTCATGCGCTTCAAGTGCCTACACCTAATTTTTACTAGGAAAGCTACTTGAGTCTTTTTACAGACTAGTCTTATTGGCGTTTCCATGTTCCTTACTACTCTAGCTAGAAAATGAAAATTGCTAAAATAACTAAGGCTTGCTAAGCTAAGAATCCTAGGAACAATTGTGATTTACAACACTACTAATGGCCCTATTTATAGACTGGTCGGGGTTCACCGGAGAAGGCAAGCCATAATCATGATAGAGGCAAAGTGTGTTGCCAAGCCTCGATTTTCAATGTTGTGGCATGTGAGGGGATGGCAATAATCAGGTACAGTTGCAACTTACTCTGTTCAAGTTGTTGAACTCAATGAAGATTGGCTAGGTGTCAGCACAAGGAGCTGTCATCCCATCTAAATCAATGAAAATCTTTTAAGCAGGCTCTTGGGTGATGTGCCCAAGTACAATCAGGAAAATCAGTAAATGCAAAAGAGCATGCAAAAGATATGGCAAGGTTGTCTTGGTCCACTATTCAAGAAAAATCAGGCGCCACCTCACACAAATTCATGTCTCTTAAATGTGGAGAGAAATTTGGTAGGTTGGTGATCTTTTCGCATGCATGAAAAGATGGTGATGCATATAGAAACTAAATATGAAAGACTAGCACGTACACTTGCTCGACCATTTTTCACGAAAATAAAAAAGCAGGTTGAGCATGCAAAGCACATTTATTGTGAAGGTTATCAAAAGATAAAATGGCTAAGTCATTCACAAAAGAGAAAGAGTTTTTCAGAAGCTAAATCATCTACAAAAATTTACAAAGGTACTTGCGAATACAAAGAAATGGCTAAGATTGTAGAAAGTTCAACATAGGCCCTGGCCCCAGTGAGTATAAATGAGCAAAGAATAAAGGTGCCCTACATAGATATTTATGGCCTAGAGTCTTATGCTACCCAAGGAATCCCAAAAAGGCCATGTTGGACCTTCACCACTCAGGTGGACCAGAGAATACTGAACATGATTCCTCCTAGAAATTAGGCTTTGGTTTCAAAGGATTAGGATAATGTCTTTGATCCTGAGTTATCCCAGAATCCCAAGAGCCTTAGGGAAGCTGCATGCGAGAGAATGAAGAAATTAACGAACCCATTCTGCAAGCGTCTATGGGGTTGTGGGCTTCCCTAGTATATTGTTCCCTTGGTACATTATTGCCCAGAAATTGTAGTAGCATGCGCGACTAGCTCCGACTCGGACACCGAGGTGATAAGTGGCACTAATTTTAGGATAATCATCAGCTCTGAAGCTATTCAAGATTTGTTATACATCTCACTTCCCTTGACCCAGAATGTTAAAATTTTTGACATGAAAATGATGCATGATAAGTGGGGAGGGCTCAGAATGGCACCATAGTTTTACCAAACTGAAACTACTCAGCCAACAAATGTATCAACACCACCCAAAATTTCCATTTAGTTTGGGTTCTTTGAAAGTTGACCCTTCTTCTATCTTGTCTATGTTGGCACTGGTGTGTGGTATGGATACAGACAAGTAGGTCTTTGAGTTTCAGATGTGTCTCAACTTTATGTTTAGAAAGAACAACGTGGCTCCACTTCTAGACTTTGCAAGGGTTATTAGTGATGGGATTTGGCAGCAGCTGCAAGACTTCTAGGTCAGTTCTAGGTTCAAGTATCCCTCTTTCTTGGCCTACTTAATATTGCATCATTATCCAGACTATTTCATGACATTTATGTCTCTCATTGTTTTCGACGAGACTGGAAAAAGAAATCCAGTTTCGACATGGACTCTTGTCATGTCGAATTTTTTTGATTTATATGCATTTTTGGATTTGTTCTTAGCCCCAACTTTGTAAGATTTGTATAGAGCTAGGATAAACATGTTCACGCGCCTATTTCCCAGACAAAAATCCTGGTTGGGAAAGCTCATGCCACCTTGCGATTGGTTCTTTGGCACAGATTTCACTATGCTCTGCATGTGAGGTTTCACCCGGGACCCTTTCCAGCTCCCAATGCTTTCTTTCTAATAGAGTGTTGGCTCTAGAAGCAATGAGGCAGCCATGTAATATTTATAATTATTATTGGGGGGGAAGCATTTAACCTCCTATTTGATACTGCTGGTCATGTTTGGTTCTATGTCGCTGATGAAGAAAAGGACTTCAAAGATTGACACTTTGAAGATTTTATTTTCAAAGTTGGGTCATCTTGGGTTGGTGGTGATAAATGACACCTGGTAATATAACCCCAAAAATAATTTATAGGAGGTTGGCATAAGAATCCCACAACAACCTCATTTATTCTAGGACCCTCAGAGAAATGTTGAAGAGGGGAATTTAAGGTTATATATAGGCCTTGAATATTTTCCTACTGAGGACATGCGACCACCATGGATGAACTTTTACTACATAGCAAGGAAGGCCAATCCAAATCACAAGATCAACCAATCCCTGTGTAGCCAATTGTAAAAGCTCGAATGGTGTCCTAAAAAAAATTGAGACTTTTGGATTTTTCGGTAAGAGATTAAGGTAACCACCAAGCTTTAGAAGAGGTGGCTCTCGATGAAAAATTTGATGAAATTTGGGAGAATGCGCATCCAAATGTAGAAAGGTCTTTGAACCCTTCAACATTAGAGAAACAATATAGAAGGGAAGGGAATGCCACGGAGCCCAAAGAAGAAGTAACTAAGAATCCCCCTGCCATTGAGGAGGATCCAATGCATGAAGAAGATGTTGGTAAACAACCCGCGCAATAGGAGGATTCATCAAACGTACAAATGTCAGATCCATCCAGATCCTCTAAATCAACCAGGAAGTGGCCAAGGACTACCACTAGTAGAAGGTGAGTCATTGTAGACCTTGAAGATTCTTAGGATGAAAAGTGGCCACGAACAAGAGAATATGATAGAGAGGAAGAGCAACAACTCGAGGAAGTGGTTGTATCATCTACAGCTCCTCACGAGCCTCAAGTATCATTTCATCCCTCTTCTCTTTCTACTATGTCTCTAGTCTCTTCTTCATCTGCACCAATTTTCTCTGTTGCTGGATATCCTGGGTAGTCGAATCCTTCCCCTCCAGCTTTCCCACTTTCATCTTCTACTTTTCATCCCTTACTTGGAGCACAATTTGGCATTAGTGTTGGGCTCATGAGTCAACAATTTTTATCCCTGAGGCTTAAGCCTTCAGTTGTCAACTCCCCAACCTTTCCTTATACTGCATTATCATCCTCTCTGAGTGGCCAATTTATTCCACCATTCTCCCTAGCCATTATTACAAGGCCTAGCAAAACCACAAATGCGCTGAGTATGCTATCTTTCCCCTTAGCAGTCCCTCAAGAGTTTCCTTTTGCTGGTGGCCTAGGTATCCCTTCCCATGAATATTTCTCATAGGTGGAGGCAAACAAGAGTGCCTAAGCTAGCCGAATGTAAAAAGAGGAGACAAAAGGATGTGGGTAGGCAGGTAGAGCCTCTCTTGACAATTGTGTTCAATGAGAGCCAGAATTCATTAATGTTTGCAAATATCACTCCCAACATGATTAAACTAGTAGGGGAAATGCTACAAAGTGATTACTGTATCAATGCCATTAGGCTAGACTTGCATCAAGCTCATGCACAAGATAAGGTCAAGCTGATGGAGGAGACTCAAAAGATTGTAACCACTAATTACCTCAAGCTCAATCGCTAGGCAAGGAAAAGGGGGGAGCAGATATTGGAGTTAAAGGGAAAGGTTGATATCTGGGTGAACAAGTATAAAGCCCAATAAAATGAGGTAAGTCACCTGGAAAAAGAGGAGTGCTTTTGAAAGCCAAATCAAGGAGCTACAGGTTATGAGCTCGAAAATCGTCTTGACCCTCCAACATGAGGTTGAGCAGATCCGAGCAAACAAGGAAAAGATCCACGCTGAGTTCGTACAACTGAGTGAAGGTATGAAGGAGCTCTAGCAGAGCATAGATGATGAAATAAATGAAATGAATTCCACTTTAGAGTTGGAGATTCAAAAAACAAAGTGGGCTGAATTAGCCCTAGAGGAAAAGGAAAAGGAAATTTCCACTCTAAGAGAATAGGTGTCTGCATTGGACAAAAGCTTATCAGAGCTAAAGGAAGATTTGAGCAAGAGAGAAGTGGATTTGGATATTTTGAGGACCCAACCTCTTGCACCACAAATAAGCTCGTTGGACATTGCCAAGGAGTTATATGCATCATACTGGGATAAGGTCAAGGCATTATGCCTTATTCTACAATCCACCTTGAAATTTATGGTGCAAGTGGCCAACCTATGTAGAATGGTAAGTGAAATGATCCAGAAAAGACCTTGAGGTCTCATTGCTTCCAATTCACATGCTCGAATAATGAAGTAGAATATGAAGGAATTGTCCATGGTTTGAGCCTTGTAGAAAAAATGGGTGCAAAGAAAATAAAAGTGTTCAAAGATTCAGAATTGTTGCTCAACCAAATCTGAGGGCTATCTATAGCAAAGAATTTCCAGATGCGATCATACCGGCATAGGGTCTCAGATCTCATTGAAGGCTTTGAGGCATTCAACATTCAAGATATACCGAGAGAGAAGAAATATGAAGCTGACTAGATGGCAACTATTGGGGTTCAGATTGAGCTAGCTTTCGAGTTGGTAAAAAATAAACATGTAGTGAGAGTAATTGTATGACCTGTTGTTCCAAACAATGATCAAGACTGGCAAGCATTCAATAGTGATTCTCATATTGCATCATTTTGCTAGTCATCTGGGGAATTTTCTGACCAATTGCAACCAAAGATAATCGAAGCCTATAGGGATCAAGTAATCTAGTTGAAATGCAATAAGCTTCCTAGAGGCCTAATTACTTTGGAGAGTCTTTTTGATTCCGATGATGCAAGGAAAGATAAAAGAAAGCTTGTAGTTGAAAAAGGCGACTACACCGATTTGCATATCAGAGAAGACATAAATCTCAAGGTCAATAAAGGAGTATCTAAGAAGAATAAAGACATGCTAAAGCACTTTTATGAGGAATATCTGAGCGTAGTGGCCTGGTCATATGATGATCTTAAGGAATATGATCTCGAGATTATTCAACACACAATTGAACTATTAGAAGCAACAAAGTTGGCTCATCAGAGACAAAGGCCAGTGAATCCGAAGATTAAATCACTCATGTCACAAGAGTTGAATAAATTGATTGCATCCTGAATAGTGTTCCCAATCAAGCATAGAACTTGGGTGTCTAACTTGGTGCTAGTCCAAAATAAGAATGGTGATATACAGTTGTATGTGGACTTCAGATACTTGAATCAGGTATCCCTAAAGGATCATTACCTCCTGCCTTCTATGGAGGTAATTCTACAAATTGTTGCTAGTTCTGAGATGTTTTCTATGTTGGATGGTTTTTCAGGCTACAATCAGAGTCGGGTGAAGGAGGAAGACCAACACAAAACAACGTTCATCACTAAGTGGGGAACATATGCATATGCTAAGATGCCCTTTGGACTTTCAAATTCTGGAGCAACCTTTCAAAGATCTATGAATATTGCCTTTAGGTATTTAATACATAAGATTATACTTATATGTCTGGATGACTTGACAGTATTTTCCAAATCTATTGATGATCATTTTGATCATCTTGAGCTTGTCTTCTAGAACTGCCAAGAATTCAGGATTTATCTAAACCCAAAGAAATGTGTGTTTAGAGTCCCTTAGGGAAGCTATTGGGATATGTTGTCTCGAAGGAGGGAATTGTCATCAATCCGAAAAGAGTTGATGAAATCAGGGAGCTTCCTCTACCTATAAACAAGAAAGGAGTACAATATTTTCTGGGTAAGGTCAATTTCATTAGTCGGTTCATTATGGACTTTGTAGGGATCATTCAGCCAATTACCTTGATGTTGAAAAAAGACCAGACTTTCAAGTGGACGGTGGAAGCCAAAAAATATTTTGAGCTAATAAATGAGGTTATTTCTTCTACTTCTGTATTGATTAATCCAGACTTGTCTAAGGATTTTATTATGTATGTTTTTGGTGGTGGCAATAGTATTTCCATAGTGCTAATGAAAAAATATGATAAAGATAAAAGGGAATCACCTATTTCTTTTTACTCGCACACCCTAAAGGAGTATGAAGTAAAGTATAATTTTGTAGAAAAGTAGGCCTTTGCTATTGTAAAAGGGCTAAAGAAGTTCTGACACCTCATATAATACAATAAAGTAATTGTTTGTGTGTTGCATCCTAGTGTGCGGGAATATATAAAGGAAGGGGAATTCACCGATAAAAGAGCTAATTGGATCACTAAGATCCTAGAGTATGATATTGAGATTAGGCTTGTCAAGAATGTTAAGGGAAAAGGATTGTGTGAGTACCTCATCAAAAATAATGAACCAGTAGCAGAGTTTGAAGTCTCAGTATCTATGCTGCTGAATATTAAAAGCTTCAAGAATGATTGGTTGGGAGACAGGATAAATTTCATGCAAACAATAAGGTACTCGACCAATCCCCCTTCATTTAAGAGATGTTTCTATCGATCGCAAAATAGTAGTTATGTTCTCTTAGAAGGAGTGCTTTTTAAAAGAAATTTTAATGATATCCTATTAAGATGTGTGAAGGAGGAACAAGCCAAAATGATATTAGATTAATATCATAGTGGCCCTGCCAAAGGGCACTTTTCCGCAAGAACTACTGCAATTAAAATCATATGTGTTGGTTATTTCTGTGGCCAACACTATTCAATGACTCATTTTCATTAGTAAAGTATTGCAGTGTGTCAATTCTATGTTGGGAAAAGAAAGAATATTGCTATTCCACTAAGACCCATAGCAATGGAGGAAATTTTTTCTCAATGGGGTCTGGACTTCATTGGGATGATTAACCCTTTTTCATCAGCTGGACATAGGTGGATTCTTATAGTGACTGATTACTTGAGTAGATGGGCAAAGGTTGTTCCATTAAAAAATGCAACAAAAATAGAGATTGTTAGCTTCTTGGAAGAATTGGTAGCCAAATTTGGCTAGCCGAAAATAATTATTTCGGACAATGCTAAAGCTTTCCTCAGCTCTAAGATGAACCAATTTGCATTGAAATATGGGGTTTTCTTGGAAACCTCTTCTAATTATTACCCTTAGGGGAATGGTCTCACAGAATCCACAAACAAAAATCTCATCAGGTTAATCAAAAGGATAGGCTCAAAACACTAGAGGGAGTGGGATAAAAACCTCTGAACAACGCTATGGGCATACCGTATCATGCCAAAGAAGATATTAAAGACATCCCCTTATGAGATGGTGTATTGGAAAGAGGCATGGTTTCCTATTGCTATGGAAATCCCTTCCCTCCAATTTGTCAAATCTCTTGAAATCGAGCAAAATGGAGCTATGGAGGTACAGTTTTATGAGTTATTGGAGGTACTAAAGGTACAAGAGAAAAGAGAGCATTCTCTCGAGGCCATGAGCACCCACCAATAGGTGGTGAAGAGGTAGTTTGATAAAAGGGCATCTAACTAGGGGTTACAATGCGAAGACTTGGTGCTCAAGTTCAACGAATGTAGAGCAAAGCCTGAACAACACAAAAAATTTGACAATCTCTAGGAAGGGCCTTTCAAAATCATCCAGTGCAAACAGTATAACTCTTTTGAGTTAGAAACAATGGAAGGTGATTCTTTGGGTATTCGAGTTAATGGAATACACCTTAAAAAGTTCAATTAGTTCAACTTATGCAAATAAGTTTGTAAATACGTAAATAATTTTCCTGCTTTAAGTTTTGGGTTTTCTTAGTGCTTTTTGAATAACAACAACAGTATTGAAAAATTGAGATAGAATGAAAAATGAGCCCAGATATGAAAAACTTGTATCTTATATTATTTTTGGAACATTTACATTATATCTGACAAGGGCTAGTGGCCATATGTCAAAATATACATATAAATCCACTACTAGGGGGGCATAAGTTGGCAAAAAGGAAAAAAAGAAAAATAGGATTATCTTTTCACGATTCTAAAATGGAGGAAGGAATAATAGCAGCAGGTGGCACAAGGTGGGGAGACATAATCCTCTCGAAGTCCTCATACCACTACATGTTTTAGAAGGGTTCAATATTATGTATCTCCATCAGGAAGTAGCAGCCAGCACAAGCCTTGGAGCGGTGTTCTTCATGGGTTTCCAGCTCAAAGCTGAATAGAAAGGGCTTGGTTGGAACGTGTTCTGCATGCAATAGCAACCAACACAGGTTGCAGATAGAAGGAATCCCATGATCAAATTTAGTGGCCCACACTATATGCTCCAATCCTTCAAGGTAGCACTAAGGGAAGACTCGCTTGGTTAGCTTCAAAATTTTGCATTTGGAAACGTTGATTTCCAGGAGCGAAGCGACAAAGTGAGAGAAAATGTTGGTATTTACCCTATATTAGTCCTTGCACTTCATGTAGTCTCTACCTATGACCCATTTGATCACCTTTACATATAATAGGTTTTTAAAACCTTTCATGGGTATGTGCAGGATCATGATGGGGCAAAAAGTGGCGATATGTAAGCCATATGTGGCCCATGTGGCTGGCGACTTTTTTTTACCCAAAATTAATGAAACGAAAAGGTTTTTTAGAGGACATTCTTAGCTTTCCACCAATATAAATTATTCTTTACTTTCAATTAAATAAATAATTATTATTCATTTTCTATTAGAATTACGAATAAAATCTTGATTGATAGGCTGATTGAAAAAAATCTATAACTTTCAAACGGTATCACATTTTTTGAATCCAAAACATGCATCACATTCTATGGTTTGCATAATATAGGATTAAAAAAATAAATTTGAAATTCATGAATTTTTGACCAAGTTAAGGTGGTTAGATAGATGGGATTTTATATTTTTTAAAATTTGTAATAAAAAATTCATAATTAATTATTTACTTGGAAAAAAATTATAAAAAAATAGGTATCACATCGGGACATGAGTCTTCTACTTGTATCTAAAATCTTATAAAAAATTATTATCATGTTATTGTGGTTAGGGTGGTCAGACAGACACCTACTTCTTATTTTTACCCTAAAATTTCAATAATACTACATTGAAATTTCAAATTTTCACCAAATAGATTTTATTTTTTTAAATAGAGGTCTAGTAGTTTAGAAACTACATTCAATTTTCTATAGATTCTATTTTTACATTTTTTTGAAATAATATAGATAACTTATTCAAATTTTTACGTCAAGTTGTCTAACTCTTATTTTCTATCTTTTTATTGCCACTTAAAGGCCTTTTTTTCCATGATGATCCTGCAGATACCCTCATGTGTTTTAGGTGCATGCACCTAACCTTTCCTAGAAATGTGACCTGGATCATTTTACAAACTAATCTAATTGGCGTCTCTATAGTTGCTTGCTACTCTAGCTAAATGATAAAATTGCTAAGATAAACTAGGGCTGAATCAGTGAGAATGCTAAAAGTAATTGTGATTGGCAAGGTTGTCAAGGGTCCTATTTATAGATAGTCGGGGTTCACCTAATGATGAAGCTATGATTATGTCAAAAGAAAATGATGCTAGAGAGCCTTGTTATTCAGTGTTGTGCCATGTGAAGTGATGTGAGTAATCAAATGCAGTTGCAACTTGCTCCATTCAACTTTTTGAATTTGATTAGGATAAGCCAATTGTCAGCATGAGGTGCCACCATCCTATTTAAATCAAGGAAAATCTTTTGGTAAGGCTGTTGGGTGATGCGCCTAAGAATGATCATGAAATGAGTAAATGCAAAAGGGCTTGCAAAAAATATGGCAAGGTTGTCTCGGTGCATTGTCAAAGAAAATTAGGCGCCACCTTATGTGAAGTCATGTCTCTTAAATGTGAAGAGTATTTTGGTAGGTTGGTGATCTCTTCGCATGCATGAAAAAGGAGGGTGGTGCATGAGGTAACTAATGTGAAAAGATGGCATGTACACTTGCTAAGCCATTTTTCACAAAAACAAAAAAAGTAGGTTAAGTGCGCAAAAGGAATTTATTATGAAAATTTATCAAAGTGTATAAATTTTCAAGTCATTTGAAAAGAAGAGAAAGCATTTTCAGAAGCTAAAATTTGTAGAGTTTGTGAAGCCTCTTGCAAATACAAAGAAATGGCTGAAATTGTAGGAAGTTCAACACAGGTCGTGGTTATAGAAAGAATTGATGAGTGAAGGTTGACGACACCCTGTGTGAACATATATGACCAAGAGTCTTATGCTACCCCATATATTCCAACAAATCCATCCTAGCCCTTTACAAGTCAAGCAGACCAGAAAGTGATTGGCACGGTTTCTCCTAGAAATAAAGCCCTAGTATCAGAGGATTGGGACAATATTTTGGATCCTGAGTTATCTCAGAACCCAAAAGATCAAGGGAGGTTGAATGCAAGAAAATTAATATGTCAAACCCTTTCCACAAATGTTTATGGAACTTTGGGATTCCCTAGTACATGGTTCGACTGGTGCATTATTGTCTAGAAATTTTTGTAGCATGCACAACAAGTTTCGACCCCCAGACCGGAGTCATAAGTGGCCCTAATTTGAGGGTAGTTATTAGTCCCCAGGACCTACAAGATATTAAATGCATTATGTTCCTCTTACTTGATAATGTTGATAATTTTGACATTCACATAATGCAGGAATATTGGAGAATGCTCTAAATGGTGCAACAGTTTTATCACACTGAGACTACTTAGCTAATAGATGTATTGACACCTCCCAAATTCCCAATTTCTCTAGGCAATTTAAAGTCAAGTTTTGCTTCCATCTGCTCTATGCTGGCATTAGTTTGTGGCCTGGATATAGACAAGGGGGTCTTCAAATTCCAAATGAGTCTCAGCTTTATGTTGAAGAAGAACAACACACCTCCGCTTATGGACTTCGTGAAGGTTATAATTGACGGGATGAGCTAGCAACTAAGGGAACTTGAGCTAGGTTCCAAGTTCAGGTATTCTTCTTTCCTAGTATACATTATTTTGCACCAGAATCTTGATTATTTCAATAAGTTCATGGCCCTGGCTGTATTTGATGAAAGTGGTGCAAGAAAGCCAATTTCGACATGGACTCTCATCTTGTCAAAAATGTTCGATTATTATGCATTTTCAGACTCATTCTTAGCTACAAATTTGCGCACTTTGGATGGATCTGGAAGCAGCATGTCTATGTGATTATCATCGAGGCAGAAATCATGGATGAGAGGTATTTTTCCACGTTGCGATTGGTTCTTTGGTACAGATTTCACTATGCTCTGTATGCAAGGTTTGGTCTGGGAGCCCTTCCAGCTGCCGCATTTTTTTCCAATAGGGTATTGGCCTTGGAGGCGTTTAGGCAGTTGTGTAATATCAAGAATGACAACTGGGGAGGAAGGCATTTTGAATTACTATTTTATGCTTCCGGTCATGTTCGGCTCTGTATCAATAATAAAGAAAAGGACCTTAAAGGTTAACACCTTAGAGGTTTTGTACTCTAAGTTGGGTAATCTTTGGCTAGTGGTTATCAATGACATGTGGAAATACAACCCAGAGAATAATCTATTGGATGTTGGCATAAAAATTCTACACCAGCCTCAATCATTCTAGGACCTTTAGAGAAATGTTGACGAGGGGAATTTAAAATTATACATCAACCTGGAGTATTTGCCTACTAAAATAGGTCAACCACCATGGCTGAACTTTTACCATGTTGTGCCAAAGTCTAATCCCAAGCACAAGGTGAGTCAGTTTCTATGTAGCTAGTTAAATAATCTTGGATGGAAGCCTGAAAGAATTAGGGACTTCTAGATGTACAGACAAGAGATAAAGACAACAAACAAGCTTTTCTAGGAGGTGGAGTTAGATAACTAGTTTGATGACATCTAGGTGCATGAGCATTTAGAAAGGGAGAACTCCCCAAACCCTTCAAGTTCTGAGAATTTCTATGTGAAAAAAAGTGATGCCATGGAACCTGGAGAGGAGGTAACCCAAAATTCCCCCACTACTAGAGGGGATCCTATGCAAGAGGCAACATTCAGTGCACAACATTCACAATAGGAGGACTCTTCAAATGCATAGATGTCGGAGCCTTCCAGCTCCTCTAGATCAGGTACAAAGAGGCCAAGGAGTTCTAGTCGTCGACCGAAAGTTATTGTGGAGCTTGATAGTTCTTCAGAGGAAAAGTAGTCATGAATGAGAGAGTCCGCCAAAGAGGAGTCACAACATGCAGAAGCAGTGGTATCAGCTGCAGCTCTTTAGGAACCTTGGGTATTATTTCCTCCCTCTTCTCTCTCTTCTATGTCACTAGTCTCCTCCTCATCTTCCCTTGCTATTTCATCTGCACTAGCTATTCCTATCACTAGATATCCATGGTAGTCAAATATTATTCCTCCTGGGTTTCCCTTTCCATCTCTTACTTTCCCTTTCACCCCTAAAACACAAATGGTGGCCCGTCTTGACCTTTTGGCCAACAATTTTCATCCCCGAGGCCCAACATGTCAGTTGGTGCTTCCTCAACCTTTCCTCATACCATGTTTCCATTATCTCCAGGCGACCAGTTTATTCCACCCTTCTCCTCGGTAGTTATCACAAGGCCTAGCAAGTCCACTGATGCTCTGAGCATGCTTTCCTTCCCACTAGCAGTCCCTCAAGAGTTTCCTTTTGTTGGTGGGCTGGGTACTCCTTCCTAGGAATATCTTTTGTAGGTGGATGCAAACAAAAGTGTCTACGCAAGTTGAATTTAGAAAAGAAGAGAAAATGATGTGGGTAGACAGGAAGAGCCTCTTTTGCAAACGGTATTCCATGAGAGTCATAATTTAGAGATGTTTGTAAAAGTCACCCCTAACGTGATCAAACCAGTTGGAGAAATGTTGCTGAGTGACTATTTTTTCAGTGCCATTGTGCTGGACTTGCAACATGGTTGTCCACAGGATAAAGTCAAGCTAATGACAGAGACTTAAAGGGTGGTGACCACTGACTTCCTGAAGCTCAGTTGCCAAACAAAGAAAATGGAGGAGCAATTAGCGGAGTTGAGAAGTAAGGTTGAAATTTGGGAAAACAAGCATAAGGCCCAGGAAAACAAGATTAATCACCTTTTGAATGAGAGAAATGCCTTGGAGGGAAAGGTGAGCGAGCTTCAAGTTTTGGGCATGGATGTTGTTCTAGCCCTACGGAATGAAACTAAACAATGTCGAGCGACTGAGGAAACCCTCCATGCTGATTTGAGGCAGAGAGATGATGGCATGAAGCAGCTCCAGCAAAGTATGAATGATGAAGTAAATGAGATGAATGTCACTCTAGAATTGAAGATTGAGAAGAGAAGGCAGGCTGAATTGGCCTTGGAAGAGTGGGAGAAAGAAATCTATACTCTGAGGAGTCAGCTGTCCATATTGGAGGGAAGTCTATCGGAGCTTCGGGTGGAACTGGGCAATAGAGCTGCAAAATTAGACCTTGTGAGGGCCCAACCTCCTGCACCACAAGTGAGCTCACTGGAGATTTCCAAAGAATTATATGTGTCATACTAGGATAAGGTCAAGGCATTATGCCTTTGCAAGCCACTCTAAATTTTATGGCTACAATTGGATCACTCCTAGAAATCCCACACAATGTCCCAAAACAAGAATTCCTCATAGAGTAGCTTCTCATACCAACATTTCAGGTACCATAGTCCAAATTTGTGTGTGAAATTGTTGGTCTCGGTTATCCTTGGTACCATGATATTTACACTTACATGAGAATATGAGTTCTCTCCATTGACATAACCCTGAACCTCAAAAGAGCCTTTGTCAAAAGGTCATCCTGTTTTGTCATCCTAGGAGATACCTTATATCATAGGATCATTGAAGGGACCCTTTTACGTTTCCTAAACACTGAGGAAGCCTTGACTACCTTAACTAAGGTACATAGCAACATTTGTGGTTCATATTCGAGCAGTATGACTTTGGCCAAGAAACTACTGAGGACGGGGTACTATTAGCCTACAATGGAAAGAGAAGCACATGACTATGTCAGAAGGTGTTTGCAGTGTCAGCAACATGGGGACCTCATCCATGCACCAACTCAACCACTCAACCCAATTATCACACCTTGGCCCTTTTCACAATGGGGGCTCGATCTCATTGGTAAAATCACCCCCACCTCATCCGGTGGGCATAACATTATCATCACTACCATAGAGTACTTCACAAAGTAGGTTGAAGCCATTCCCATGACCTATATCATAGGAAAAAAATATCCCAGTTCATCCTAAATTACCGTTATTGCTGATACGGTGTCCCTCAAGCCATTATCTCAAATAATGAGACACCATTCAAAAATCATGATATTCGTGACTTATGCCAAAAATTCAATATCCAACATCGCTTCTCCACCCTATATTTTCCCCAAGGAAATGGCCAAGAAGAAGCTACCAATAAGACCATCCTAAAAATCGTCAAGAAAATAGTCAATGAGGTTGGTCGTGACTAGAATTTACAATTGAATCCCGTCTTATGGGCCTATCATACAAGCATCCACACACCAACAAGTGCCACCCCCTTTTTCCAGGTATATGCATTGGAAGCCATACTCCCCATTGAGATTGAGCTCTCGTCCCTAAGAATATCACTATAGAATCTCATAACAGATGAAGAGTACTGGGTCTCACCATTGAATGAGATAGAACTACTAGATGAGCGGCGTATGGATTCCTTAAACCATTTACAAGTCTACCAGAACCATCTCAAGTGAAGCTACAAAAAAAAATCAAGAGGTGGACCTTCCAAGTCAGTGAGCTAGTACTGAAGGAGAATCAAAAGAACGTGCCAAATCCAAATAGCAAGGGAAAGTTTGAGCCCAATTGGTTGGGGTCATTCATCATCACAACAAGCTACAAGTCAGGGGAATATCAGCTATCAATGCCCAAAGGGGAACCTCTATAGGAGCCCATGAAAAACTCTCATCGCAAATTCTTTTATGCTTGATATTTTAAGGATAAAACCAAAAATACTAAAAAATAAAAAAATACAAAAATCCAAAAAAATCAGAAAAAGGATTGAAAAACAGTAGAGAAAAAATCATCCTCTAGTGAAAACCACTTCAGTGGCGCTTTAGGCAAGTTCCTTGGTGAAAACCTAGAAAATGAGTGCCTTGTGTAAATAAATCATTCTCCATCCATCAAGATCTCTATGATTGACTCTAAATCACTCATTCATCCATCTGCATCTGTATCATAGCTTGATCTTGTGTTAGTAACATGTTCCACCCTAGTACTACTTAGTACATTCCTAAGGTCAGATTGTCTTGCCTATATCAGAGTATTCTATCACACCACACTGGGGGAATGTCCTTTTACCTACATCAGATTAGATTCATGTATATCCTTGAATTCTTTCTTAAAATTGGAAAATCCAAAAAAATCATAAAATCCTTCAAAAATAAAAAATTAGAAAACCAAAAAATCCAAAACATGTCAAAAATCAAAAAGATCAAAACAACGGACTCAACTTGTCGAACTACATCATCTCTAAGCTTGAAGGTAGGAAATTTTGATCTTTGATCATCCCCCGAGACACCCTAGGTCAGTCCTTTAGGAATCTATCACAATAGGTTGGCGAACCATTTTTTCATATCTCATCAATAAATCGAATCCATTCCAGTTGAACCATGTGGTCTCTTCTTGTATAATGTAACAAATTCTAATCTATTGATCAACTCCTGAGACCCCTAGGATGGTCTTTAAGTTGGTCTCTTGGTTAAAATCTCAGAAAAAAACCCAAAAAAATGGAAAATCCAAAAATCAGAACATTTGTAAAACATCTAAAAAATCTGAAAATAGCCTCAAAACATTTGCATCCATCCCATTTCAACATTTTCCCACAATAATCTCATTAATAATAAATCATCGTCCCCTTCATCCTTTGGCAAAGTGGTTGGAAACAAGTCTAATAGATCTAAAATTGAAAACCCAATCGTCAAAGTCTCAAGGCTAGGTCAGTAAGTAAGAAAATTAGTAGAATTGGAGTATCAATAGCTTATCATCCAATCAAAACCCAAATCATCTTATAATATGTCCTAGGATGCATCCTTTCTACAATGGACATCAACATCAAGCATCATTGTAGTTTAGTCTTGGCTAGCAATATGAAGAACATCAGCTTGTTTGTTTACTTTATCCTTGTATTTTGACTTATCTTATTGTGCTCATTTCGATGGTCTCTTGATGATGTCCAAAGAAAAGGATTTAGAGAGAAAGGAAAGGGGCAATGATCATTATCTTTTTATCTATTGTGCTTGTTGGATATTCTTGTAATATAACCTAGTCATGTGTACTTTGTTTAGGTGTATGAAATATGTTCTAGGTGTCTTGTTGACCACATAGGAAGGCTTTCCTTTCTACGTTTTGGTCTAAGATATTTGGAATATCTAAACTACATTTTAGATAAGGTTTTGTGTGTTGGGTGTGAATAGGAATACTCCTATCTAAATTTTGATTCAAAGTCCATCATGCTAGGTACAAGGCCATCCTGGTTCTTTATACCTTGATGAATTGTACCTATGTGCATTATCAAACATAAGGTAAATGGCCCTTTTAAAATCCCATATTTTTGATAAGAAAATCATCATCATCATCATCATCATAATTCATAACATAGGTGTTGGATCATCTTTTCAATTTCTCCTATCTTCTCTCCACACTAACATGGTACCATGAAAGTTAATTAAAAATATCGCTAAATGCATCCACCCTGCATACATAGATCATTAGCATAATGCATATCATATCATATAGGAAACATAAATGTATTGAATTTCATCATTAATATAGATTGATTATTATTAAGCATCTCATAAACACCATAAATTTATATTCATTATAGGAATTATTAAATCACCCACTAGATAATCACATATCATATCATTTGTATCATCATAACACATCATAAATCATCATACATTCATGTCATCACAACATAATAATATCGTTACATATCATAATCATTTGCATCTCATAAATCATGCCATAATCATCTCACATTATCATATCATTATAGATCATTGCATATCATAAAACATTACTTCATTTCATAATCATTTGCATTGCATAAATCATATACATTATTATCTCACATCATCATCTCTCATATTCATTTTCATTACATACCACATCATCTTAATAAATACATACATATCATTGCATTTATACCATTGCATTCATGAATCACAATGCATAATCATGAATCATTGCATGTCATAAGTCATCTCATATCATACATTGTCATAATCATTTCACATCAAAATATTGCATTTACATATAGGTTTATTAAGCATCTCATAAGCATACATTTGCAACATCATATCATAATATACATCAACACATTTACATCAAATGCATAAGAAAATATACAAAAGGAAGTGCATCCATAACCATGAACATCAATAAACATTTGCATATCATGAGTCATAGCACCACATATAGGAAACTAAATACATCCATCCATCATGTATAAGTAAAATAAGACACATCTCATAAATGAATCAAACCATATCATATATATATCATAAAAAATGTAGCTGTCATGGTACAAATATCAGGATCAAAATATGTGTATGAATCAAGTATACAATACAATTAGGGCTATAAAAAAAATTGGAGCTCGTGGATCAAAATGAATGTTGTCTATAATAAAAAATGTGAAGCTAGCCCTACTGGTTGCTACCCTCCCCCACCTATCTCTCGACATGATCCTTGACCTACCTCATCTTAGTCTATTGAGAAAAATATAGCACCCAAGCCCCTACTAGTACAGTCTACCAATAATCAACCCTATAATACTCAGCCTCTCTCATGGCCTCTTGGTACATCCATGTTGAGACTTTCCTACCTTGAGAAGTGGAGGTCATACTCTTTAGTTTCCATCTCTGACCTATCTCTTGATCTCTCTCGCCAGTCAGTACCTACACCTATGCATGCAATCACTGTACCTATTCCTGCAACTATTGTATTAGGGCATCCCTCTGATCTGTCTACGGTGGAGGTGGTGGTGGAGGCTTCTGCTGATTATCCCTTGGAGGCTACCATTGGTGGTCTCTTGGGGCCCCATCTCTCTTCTGCTCCCCATCTCAAGGTTTCCTATCCCCATTTCTCTATTTCTCCCCACCCCTAGGCACTTGATCCCTCTATCTCGAAGGAAGTCCATCTCCTCCTCTTCCCCCATCTCCATCTTCATCTCCATCCTCTCTACCTCCTTGCCCCCACCCTTGGCCTGCTGATCTACCTCTGGGCCTTTGCCATAGGGGTGGTCTGAACCATGTTGTATATTCTTTTGTAACCCCTGCATCCCCCTATCCCTGATCATAAGGCCATGACCTGGCCACCAGCTATTTGAAGGATGTGACATCCTCATTGGCTGAGATCGGCCTACCCCATGCTATCTCCCTTGTATTACATGTGAAGATCATCATGTACTGGTCATTGGGATGGTCCTGTCTATCCCCAAACTAGCTGACAACTCTTTATAGGAGATACCTCTCTATCATGGTATGCTCCCTCTCCTAAATAAGTTGATCCCACCTCACATAGAAGAGTTGATGTACATCATCGTACCATGTGGGCATGCCAAGCCAGGGCCTCCAAGTAAAAATTGTTATCTCATCTATGACCCTCATCCTATGAGGGATGTCACCTACCCCTTTGTGTGTGAAAGTGGTTAATGCCCCTCCATATCACCAAACTATGTGATCATCTAGTTCTAGGGAAACCACTATAACTTGTGGGCGAAGTATTGCTATGTGCTCCCAAGCCTAGACATGCAAACAAGTAACTCTGGCTCCAATGGCCCTACTATCTAAGTATGAAAACTCATGTAAATTTTGGTAAATAGAAGCCAATAGCACTAGCCCCCATACAAAGAACTCTCTCCATCTAAAAATCCATTGCTAGGAAATACCCCATCCTAGATTGAAATATTGGTCTCACCGATTTGGTGCAACAAGCCCTGAAATGATAGCACCTATGATCAATCTAAAGGTGGGTATTGTTCCCTTGTACCACTCAGGCTCTATTTGACCAATAGTAAAAATGATCTCATCAAGCTCCATGACCTCAAAGCATGCATCTCTTCTACCATCCACATCATAGATCACTCCCTCTTCATGGATGTGTAATCGAAGGATGCACAAGACATCCTCCAATGTAATTGTAGCCTCTCATGTGGGTAGGTGAAATGATGACATCTCACTATGCCATTGCTCAGTCAGGGTAGTCATCATGCCTAAGTGTGTCCAAAGGGGAGCAACGTGCCATAGACCAATTGCCCCAAGGTGCTCCTAGAGTAGGTCGTGCATACTAGCTAACCGACTTAGAATTGGGGACCTATGCTCCCGTGAATGAAGTATCCCTAGGTCCTCCTATGCAAGAAAAGCCACAGCATCAAGTTTTGTAGAAAATCAAGATCCTCCCCTAAGTTTTCACAATTGAAATAGAAAATGCAATGTTGTTTGCAATTGTGGAATTTTTTGGAATTTCCAAATTGCATCATCGCATCGCAGTTTGACCATGCTCCTAAAACTAAATTCTAAATTGAACCACAACAGTGCAGTTTGTAAATGTGCCTAACTTTGACCCCTAACCCTAATTTATAGACTGAGTTGTGTTGACACAGTTTGCAAATGTGGCACCAATTTTATACTTTCAGTGATGCCAAACTATGCCGCTTGACCTAGGTTGACCTTTTGACCCTATTAAATGCACATGAAAATAAAAAAGACAAGCTATGTATGGGTCACATATTAGTGGTCCTGCATTGGTTGGCCACTAGTACACTCACATTCAATATGACACGTGTCATGGAAGTAACCGTTGCACCATCTCAAATAATGCTCAAAGCTCAAAGTGCAAAATTCTCTTAAAAGGCTAGGTGTGCAAATGAATTGAAAGTGACCCCTTGGGGCCTATTTAAGCTTGAAGGTTTGCATTTTTTTACCTTGTTTAACTATCCATCTATGGTTTTGGACCCTCGATCCCCTTTTCGCCTAACCGAGGGTTGTTTTGCACCCATTTTTTCATGTTTTGACACGTTTTTGGCATCTTGGAACTTTTTTAGACCCGTAGGGCAGCTTGTCCTCTTTTTTCGCAAGATCACCCAAAAATCCAAATTTTCATTTGATCTCTTGATGGGGCAGCAATGGGGCATCTAAATTTTTTTTTTAATAAATTTTTTGATCTTGGTAGTTTATTGTTTGAATGAACGCAACAGGTACATTGCTTAAAAGAGGGGAAAAATGTACATAGAAAGTATACAGATTGATCCTATACACCTAATACTGATCTTACTAACACCAGTTCATCCTGAATCATCTCCTTTACTAATTAAATAATCTTTATTTGATTAAATTCAAATCTATCTAATTAAGTTATTATCTCCTATTAATTAAATAAACTATTTTGTTTAATTAATCTTATAGTCCCTCTTGTAACTAAATAATTCACTTTATTTAATTACTCTCTAATTTTATCTCCTTGAAATTAAATAAATTAATCTTTATTTGATTTAATTTAGCACCACCCTCTTCAATTAAATAAATTAGGCTTTATTCAATTAAATCTAAATCCATTAATCTCATTTTGATTTATTTAAATCCTAATATCTAAATCAAATTGTCAAATCAGCTAATTTCTATCTAAATTAATCAAATCCTGATTAATCCTAATCCTAATCCATCAAATCCTCTAGATTTTGCAACTTGCACAAGTAAATCAATTTAATTGATTTATAAATTCTTCTATTTTCTCTCAACAAGGCATCAATAAGTGAATACTCCTCAAATTCAAAAATCCCTCCAAAAGGGATGAGTACATCCAACAAGGCATTAAAGGCCTCTTACATGTCTTTTTCCTTGATCCAAGTGGCATTTACTCCATTGTTCTCTCCCTCCAACTTGTCATTTCACAAATTACAAATTCCACCTAGCCATATTTATATGCACATTCATCAAAATATGCTCATTCCTCCTCCAATCACATGTGGATAAGTGGCCTTCTCTCATTGGTTGGTCTTTTTTCCCAAATTCATACATTTTTCCTCTTCCTCTATCATTCTCTTCTATCTAAAGGAGGGTCTCATTTGAATCTAGGATCCATCAACTAAGAGAACAATCACTATAGGCATTTAGCATTTGAGTTCATAACATTTCACATTTGGGAATTAATTTAGTTAGGTTATTGGAAAATTTCATCAAGGAAGCACAATCATCACCAAAGATCATCACTTTACATCAAGGATTTGGGAAAGGGTCATTTTCCACATCAAAATGGCACCAATTCCCCCATGGGATTCTGATTTTTCTCATTAGAATAAGATTTTATAGCTTTGTTATTATGTTCTTTATTTCATTTTTTTTTCATGCTTCAAACTAATTTCATGGGGAATGTTGATCTAACTTGCATAATGAACTACTTATGTGTTTGTTCTTTTGTGTTTTTGTAGGTATAGATTCACCATTCACACCTTCCACTTGTGAGTATCCTTTACACACAAGTCTAGCCTTGTTCTTGATAACTTCTCTATTCTCATTAAACTTGTTCCTAAAAATCCATTTAGTTCTTGTCACATTCTTGTTTACTAGTCTTGGTACTATTTCCCATGTTTGATTCTTCTCAATTTTTCTCAATTATTTTTCCATAGATTTGATCCAAATCTCATCCTTGCATGCTTCAGTTACTATTTTAGGTTCTACCTTAGAAATTAGACAAAATTTTAACTATTCCTCTACCATAGTAGCTCTTCTTCTTGTCAATACACCTTTGATTTTATCTCCAATGATTTGATCTTAATAATGATTATTTTGAACATACTTAGGAGTCTTAGGATGCCTTTCTGAAGCATATTCCTCTTCCACTGTCATCTCTTTCTCTTTATCTTCTTCTTATTCTTCTTCTTTGCAAGGAGGTTCATCAAATCCATACCCTTCTATTAGTATTGAGCTCTAATTTGATTCTTCATCTACTTTGACACTTTCACTTTCAACTATCTTCTATAGCCTTTTCTTGTAGCATCTATATGCCTTTCTATTTGTAGAATATCCAAGGAAGATTCCTTCATCTAATTTTGTGTCAAATTTTCCCAATTTCTCTTCATCTCTCCTAATATAAAATTTTCTTCCAAGCATTCTAAAATACTTCATAGTAGGATATTTTCCATACCATAGATCATAAGGGTCTTTGAATTGTTCAATCTTACTTTGCCCCTATTAACAATGTACACTGCAATATGAATAACTTCATTCCAATATAATTCTAGTAGATTTTCTTCTTTCATCATGGTTCTTGCTACTTCTTGAACTATCTTTTTCTTCCTCTCCACAACTCCATTCTACTGAGGAGACCTAGGAGCTAATAAATGTCTCTTTATCCCATGATCTTCATAAAACTTGTTAAAATAATTGGATGTGAACTCACTACCTCTCTTAGTCCTCAAACATTTAATTTTCAAATCCATTTCATTATCAACTATAGACTTAAATTATTTAAACTTATCTAGATCTTCTAATTATTCTTGAAGAAATGTTACCCAAGTCATTCTAGAGTAATCATCTATCAAAAAAATAAAATACCTATCACTTTGAGAGCTTCTTGTTTTGGTAGGTCCACAAAGGTCTATACACCAACTCTGGAGGTTTCTTAGTAGAATATTATTTAGTTTTGAAGATCTTCTTTGTGTGCTCTAAAAATTGACATTCCTTGCAAAGTGTATTGATAGGCTTGGTTATCTTTGGAAGATATCACATAGATGCAATAGAACTGATCTTTACTAGGCTATCAAAATTGATGTGACCCATTATTCTACGACATAGACAACTTTCATTTATTTGAGACATGAATCACTTAACACAACCAACTTTGAGTTGATAAACATTTCCTTATGTCCTTTTTCCAGTTGTAATAAATTTTTTGGAGCTTCCTTTTTTGATATCACAACCATCATCCTAAGATAAAAAAATATATTCTCTGCTACACATTTTTCCTACACTAAGAAGATTCTGTCAGAGATCCTTGACATAAAGAACAAGTTTTTTTCTTATGCTTTCTATCATTAATAATTGAACCTTTTCCAAAGATATTAGAAAATTTAGCATCACCAAACTTAGCAACACCAACATCATACTTTTCAAGCTTAAAAAATTTACTCTTATCACTTGTCATATGATTTGAGCATTCACTTTTAATTATCTAGTAGTTTATCTCATCTCTTGCTTGAAAATAAATCAACATAGTTCCTTCAATACTATGACCTATTTTTGGAGCAATTTTCTTCATACATCTTTCAGGATTAATAGAATTATTTCCAGAATTTAGATCCATGAACAAGAATTTATCACTTCCATCATCTAAATAGTCTGATTCCTCATCATTAGATACATCACTATCTTCTTTAACATAGTAATTTTTTTTGACATATTTACCTTTATGATCTTTATGTTTTTCATTTGAAACTTTGATTAGACATTTAGAAGAATAATGACGTATCTTTCCACAATTGAAACACTTAAAGGGTAACTTACCTCTGTATTTTCCAGTGCTCTCTTCTCAATCTCCTTACAAAATTTTCTTCCATCTCATCAATATCATCTAGATCATATTCATCATTCTCCCTTTTTTTGACTGTAAAAGCAGTTTATTTCCTTCGAGTATCTTGGTCAAACTCTCTTAATTCAAAAGTAGTTAAAGAACCAAACATTTGATCTCTCTAATATTGATCCAAATTCTAAGCTTCCTCAATAGAAGGAACTTTAGCACTATAAGCTTTAGAAAGAGTTCACAATACCTTTTTCACAACTTCACTTTCCTCCAGTTTCCACCAAGACCATTGATGGAATTAAAAATTTCATCCACCTGGAGCATGTAGCCTACAATATATTCATCCTGTCACATCATTAGGGTTTAAAATTTGGCTTTGAAATTCAACATCTTTGGTTGCTTGACCTTTTCATCTCCTTTATAAATGCTCTGCAGCTTTGTACGTATCTCTTTAGCCATTTTGAGGATTATCACATTCATAGGTTCTGAATTAGAAGGCCCACTCAAGATAGCATTCCTTTATTTTCCATTATTCACATAATCCTTGATCTCATCATCACATGTTAGAGGAGTAGTAGGCATAGTGTATCTAGTTTCAACTAAAATTCAAACACCAAACCCTAATGAGACAAGAAATGCTTCCATCCTAGCTTTCTCGAAAGCATAGTTTGATCCATCAAACAAATGGACCTTGACACCATAGTTGTGCATCATCTAGATCTACCTCAAGAAGTTAAGGTTGTTCCAAGGAACCACAACTCTGATACAAATTATTAGACAAATAAGATAATTGAGAGGGGGGTGAATTGATTTTACATTAAAACATTCAAACACTCATGAATCTTGAAACATTAACTCATCAACAAGAATACACAAAAAGAACACTAGATTTACATGGAAAACTCTAATCAGGGAAAAACCACTATGAGGATTAACTCACATATATATGAATAACAACACCAAGTACAATAGGCTCACTACCAGAAGGGCTCACTTCCCAAAGGAATCACTATCTAAAATATAAGAGAAGAGAAGAAGATTCTTACAAGTAGGTTCAATACCTTAGAGCAATAGGAATATCTACCACAACAAAATCTACAACAACTGCAAGTTCACAAAAATGTGGGCAACTTCAACTCACTGCATTTAGTAGCCTTAGGCATTTAAGCTCAGATTGAGATCACAACATGATCAAATTCACATCTCCCTTCTCAGGTCCTTAATTCCACACACATCTCCAACAATTAATCTTTCTTATATATCCTATGCAACCTCAAACAATCTTGTTTAGGTCAGCCTCAATGATATGCATGCAAATCAAACATGAAACCACCAAATAGGTCAGAAAAAAAACTTCCATGGTGGAAAGAAGTGAAGGAAGACCACACTAAGGGTTAACCAAGACCCAAATCCACACCAACACACTCCACCACACTTCCAAAAATAATGAAGCACATCCACAAGTAATGCTAACACATCAGGTTGGCCAGAATTTTGTTAATGCTACCAAAAAATCAATTCACTCTTCATTAATCCATAAAAATATTTTGGACCACAAAGAAATATCACACATCCTAGAATATCCCAACACCATCATAATATTCAACAATACTACCACAACCACTAGCAATTGAGAAGACTATCATCTTGTATAACCAACAATAGTGCCACATGCATCCAACTCACTAACCAACCTTTCGGAACACCTAGACACATAACACTCGAAGGGAAGGTAGATACAAACAATATTAACACGTTCCCAAATCTACAAGATGAGAAACCTCAATGCAAGGAAATATGAAGCAATTCTATTTCTCTTAGACAACCTTCTTCATAGGCAACATACTATAGAACACATATTCTATGCCACATGCTCTAAAAATTGAAACTCTAGATATAACACCTTTGAACACCTCTAATCATCTCATCCAAAGCACAAAAGCACATCTTCAACCATGAAAAAATGCATAGCACAATGTAAAACACAACTCTATCATCTTGTACACTCTCTTATTCAAATTTTCTAAAAATTAGATGGAAACAAAGTGAACTAGTTGCATAATCAACATCAAAACCACCTTCTCATCACAACCACACTAGATATTGCAAGAATGTATCCATCTACAACACCAAAAATATCCCCATCTATAACATCTAATCAACACCACACTAGAGGTTGACATAGGTTAACATTAATGAAAACACAAAAGACAACATAGTGCCACAATATTCCTATTTACATCAATGACAACAAAAATCTCCAACAACTTCTCCCATGCAACTGGTCATGGTCTTATGCTATTGGAAGTAAATTCAGTTGTTGTAGGTTAAAGTTCTCCATGTTTTCAAAAGGTTACTTTCATCCTAAAGCATACACATCATTAATAATCATGAATCAAGCATAGAATCATACTTAATTTCATAAAAAAATATATATCCACAAATATAAATACCATCATATCATAATTATATTTCCACATGCCAAATTTTGGTTGAAGTTTGTGAACTTGGAAAGTTGAAATGCTAAAATTCATGAACTTAATGACATAAAACTAGCTATTATCGAAGCTCATCATTCCCCCAACTAAGAATTTTTCTTGTAATCAAGCAACTTTCAAGGTTGGAGGTTGTACTACATGATTATTTGTCTAAGATCTACGAAAATGTCAAATCCCTTCATCTTCTTTAGATAGTAGCAATTTGGATATAAAATATTTGTCAACCTTCTCTTTTCTTTTGCTTCTTACTCCCCTCTCTCCCTCCCTATCCAATGTGGTATAGGAAATAGGAGGATGGGAGGATGAAAGATAAGTGGGAACCAATCAACTCCATTTTTCCACTCAAGGTCCATGTACTTATGAGATCTATGACTCATGGATATATAACTATAGAGGGAATATGGCTCCTTAATTTAGGTGAAAGATATCCCCATCTTCAACTCCATTATAATCTAGGAGGTTCAACCACTAGTCAATGGCCACATTTGGATTCCCTAATTCTTTTCTAAGGTGTAGGGCAATGGATTTTTCTCTTTCTTGATACCCCTATAGGATTTTTCCCCTTTGGTTGTCATTTGTAATGTAGGAGGCCCAAGATTATTTGAAGGTATCCCATAAACATCAATTTATTTTA
Source organism: Sequoiadendron giganteum (assembly GCA_007115665.2). Taxonomy (NCBI): domain Eukaryota; kingdom Viridiplantae; phylum Streptophyta; class Pinopsida; order Cupressales; family Cupressaceae; genus Sequoiadendron; species Sequoiadendron giganteum. The sequence goes on along the minus strand of CM021107.1, from coordinate 106,875,786 downwards.
TTCAGTCTCACCTGAGAGAGCATAATTATGTAAGTAAAAATGACATATTTTTTCTTGCATGTCTGGTGTAGAAATGAAGAAAGTATCTAAAAACACAAATTTTCTATTCATGGAAATAGGTCGATCACTAATCAACTAGCTAAATTAAAACAAAAAATATTTTTCCTATAGAAATAAAGCATAAACCCTTGCAAGTGCCCTAAATTTTAGCAACTGTGCTATTTTATTTTCCATCATCTCAATTTTTACTTTCAGTTCGTTCAATTCTATCTCTTGTTGTTCAAGTTACCTGGTGTCATTGGATATTAATTCAAATTTTTCTTTCTTCTAATCCTTCTAATTTTGAGAGAAATCTTAGGTTATTTTCCATAATTCAAAACCCAACAAATTTTGGCCCATAGTTGTCATTGCACCGAAAGATTGACCTGTTAATGCCTGATAAAAATTATAGAGTTAACAGATCCATGAGAGGTGGTTAGTCCATGTCACGAATACCAAGGGGATTGCTGACCATCTATCAACAAACTCCCCCTCAACGTTACCCGAGGGGATTCGAACCTGGCACATTTGGCTCTGATACCACTTGTTGTCCCATAGTTGTTGTTGCACCAAAAGATCGACATGTTAATGCCTAATACAATTGACAAAGTTAACGGATCCACGAGAGGTGGTTAGTCCATGTCACAAATCCTGAGGGGAGCGTTGACCATCTGTCAACAAGAACACCACAATTATCCCAGTGGGTGTTCTAACCTAAGGAATTTGGCCTTGAGATACTATTTCCTTATTTCCTAATTCAACCATAAGAAGCTTTACAAGTATCTCCAATTTAGACCCATGCTCAAGCTTATAGAGCTTCTCCTCCAATTCTTTGATCCTAGAATCCTACTCACTATCATTTTTCTATTAAGTTTTTAACAATTTTTCCAATTGTTTTATTCTTTCCATTGCTTCTTGCAAGTCTTTGTTGATATTTATTTGTTCAATAAAAAGTTCTTTATCTTTTTCCAAAATCTACTCAACCCTTGTTGGACTTGTATATTCAAAACCCTTAGAAACAAGGCTTCTTGGCGATCTCCTCATTTTATTTTTCACAAAAAAATCCTCTAAATCAAATTTAGAGGTACTAGTAAAATACCAAGGCTATCTAATAGGTTCCTTTACCTTGTCACTAGAGGCATTCTCCTTTTAATTTGTATCTATTTCTACCATTACAACATCCTCTTCCTACTTTCTAATTGATCCTCTCATGTCCCCTTTTATCTTTAGGTAGGGTGATCACCTCTTGGGTTGTGTGGGTCTCTTCTTCCCATTTGCAAGTGTAGAAGAAGAGGCTCCACTCTTCCCTTTCTTACCTTTTTGTGTTTTTCTGGAAATATGGGTTTCTTCTTTGTCCTCTACTAAGGGTTTCCCAACAGAGGTTGTAGGTTGTATTTCTTGTAAGACTTACTCCTTTGTCTCTCCCGTGTTTTGGGTAGTTGATGGATAATGGGAGCCAAAGGACATTCCCCTTTCTAGAACAATAGGTTCTTCAAGGATATTGTTGATATTGTTACAATTAAGGAAAATTTCCCAATAAACATTTTAAAATTGAGTCCTAATACTCTTTTTTATCAACAATGAAAAATATTTTCAAAACAAAGAAAAATAAGGAATACCCCTCCCCCAAACTAAAGACACTAAGTGTTCACACTTAACTGTTACAATTTTTGCAAAGGGTTATATTAAAAGTAGTGGAAAAGCAATTAAGATATGTAGAATTCATGAACAAATTATAAACATACAAAAAATTCAATAATCAACTATGTTAATTATGATAAGTTGATGTGTAGTGTACCTATAGGAATTGGTCAAAATTAAATTCAACTTGTCTAAAGCAACTGATGACCACCTACATCATGATTTGAAGTGATTTTCCTTGATTGTAATGAAGTATTTGTAGTGGTAATTTGAAATGGATGATAACATATACGTTACACATGGAAAATGATGGAATGAAAAGGATATGAAGTGTGCAAAATAGGTTATGTGAGATTAATTCCATGGTATGTTATAATCAATAAAGGTGGTAGGATTTCTATGTGTGAATGGATGTAATAATTTATATGTAATAAAAATAAAATATGTATGGCTGCATGCACAAAACAATAGGTTAAGAAGTGATAGATATGTAATTAATACATATGGTAATATGAAATGACTGATAGACAAGTGCTACAGGTGCATGCAGTAATAGGTCCCTTATATAAGTTTATTGCATAGAGGCATGATGTTGCAGGTCCTTGTTACTTTTTTTATTATCTCAGAAAATGAATATTTCCATCACCAGTGCAGTGTGTGCATGTGAAATATGTGATAAAACTATACGTGTGGAATATTAATGGGAAATTTGTATCTATTGATCCATTTGTAGAACCAATTGTTATTGTTGTTTAATTTTCAATTGTAGGTTCAAATTAATGTTGTAATGTGAAAAGGAATTCGTCCTTCTAAAATGGTTTCTTACAAAGCTTCAATTTGTTTTTGTTAACTAGCAATAAGAACCTTACTTCATCAATTGTCTATAATTGCACTACTCCATTAGGAAATACTTTCTTTTTTTCATATGGTCCAAGCCATCTGGTTTGAAATTTCCCTTTATAATATTTATATTTAGAGTCATAAAGTAGAGCCCAATCACCTATAATGAATTCCTTTTTCTTAATAAACTGATCATGCCAATGGATTTTTTGATTTTGGAAAAATTTAGTGTGGTGTATGCCTTCCATTTTGATTTCATCTAGGGAATTCAAGTTATGCAATCTCTCTTGTTGTGCAGTTGACAAATCCATGCCCAATTTGACTATTGTCCTCAATTTTTTATACTTAAATTCTATAGGAAATATTGCTTTCTTACCAAACTCTAGTTCATATGGTGTAAAGAATATTGTGGTGTTCCAAGTTGTTCTATAAGCCCAATGGCCTTAGGAAATCTAGCTACCTAATCCTTCTTATTAATTTTCATTGTCTTTGTGAGGATATTTTCAATTTCCTTGTTGGTGACTTCCACTTTCCCATTTGCTTGAGGGTGATAAGGTGTGCACTTCTTGTGTTTGATATCATATTCTTGAACCAATTTGGTGATCAAATCTGATGTAAATAGGGGTCCTTGGTCTATGCCAATTTCTCTTGGAACTCCATATCTTGTAAACATGTCGTCATAGAGAAAAATTTCCACATTACCATCCCTTGCAAGTTGTAAAGCCTTAGCCTTAATCGATTTTATAAGGTAATCTATGCAAACCAATATTTAATCTATTGTTTCATGTTGGTAAAATAGGGCTAGTAATGTCTAATCCACATTTGTCAAATGGCGCTATTGCTAACTGTGGATGCAATGACATTTCATTTGTTTTTTATTTCCTTTTGATTCTTTGAAATATATCACAACTCTTGGTATATTTCACTATATATTTATGAAGAGTTGGTTAATAATAGCCAGTATTGATAATTTTAAGAGTTTTCCTCTTTTCTACAAAGTGTCCTTCATAGGGTTCATCATGGTATGCTCTGAGGATATCATATACTTCATCTTCTTGGATGCATCTTCTCATTATGTTGTCTGGGCCTATGTAGAATAAGTATCCAACTATCCATGAGTAAGGAAAATTCTTATGAGCTGACTTACTCTTTTCCATTGGGGAGAAATGGGTTGGTGATTTTCTTGCTACAAGATAGCTTTTAATATTTGCATACCAAGGTGTATGCAAAGATAGTGAAAATAAATTCTCATCTAGGAATGAGTCATCAAGATCTTCTTTTGATTTGAATGACAATCAAGAAAAAAGATTCTACTACATTTTCTTTACCTAGCTTATCCGCAATGGTAATGTCCAATTCTTGAAGTAACAGTAACCATTGAACAAGCCTCCCACCAACCACTAGTTTTTTCATGATATACCTAATTACTTATGGTCAATGTATGTGAACATTGAATACCCTATGTGTGTGAGAGTATGTGGACTAATTAAAATGATAAACTAACACACCAATGAAACATTAAATCAAAGGAAACTAATTAAAAAGATAAAACAAACTCTAAATAACAACTCCTTCAAAAGCATTTCATTGTCCTCTATCTCCAAGGATTCAATGCAAGTTACTAGCTCTCAGTTGGTGTAAGTAGTAGCTTGTCAGAATGACAAATTAGGAGAATGAGATTATGCAACATGCATGCCTAATGCTAAATGATTTGAGATATTAAGTTAACACTAAAATTATATGAACTATGCTAAAATGATGATTCGAATGCAACTATAGTAACTGTGCTGAATTCATAAAATCTAGGATGAAATCTACTCACAAAAGGGTTGTATTTATAGATTGTTGGAGGCAAGAATCTACTTGGAAAAGATCAACAGTCAAATTCAAACCTATCAAGATGAATGATGAGAGATTCTAGAAGTTGAGAGAAAGATGGAAGATTGAGAGAATAATGGAGGAATGTTTTCAACCCACAAAACCACCCTCATTCAAAAATGAACACAAATTGCCATTTGTCTCTTCATTTATGAATGTTTGTTGAAAGTTTAGGATAAATCCTAATTAAATAAATAAATTTATTTAATTACATGTGACAATAAATTTAGAAGCTTCCATAATTAAATAATTAATATTTAATTATGTGAGAGGTGAAAAAGATGTGTAATTAAATATTCACAATATTGAATTTAAATATGGAGTGAAGGATGAGTTAGCAGAATATTCTATTATTTGAAAATTCAAATTTAGAATCATGATAATTAATTTAAATAAATAATGAAAATTATTTAACTTAATTAAGAAGAGGATAGCAATAATTAAATAAACTTATTTATTTAATTAAACTAGAAGAATTTAATAAAATGAACAATATAAATAAATAATTAAATTTATTTATATGTAGATGAATTTAGAAGATTAATTAAATAATTCATATTTAATAAATTAACACGCTTGATTTATAATGACCATTTTTAGATGTATACATTTTTCCCCTCTTTGAAGTGATGTGTTTTACACATTTCTCATAGAAAAATTCAGATAATTCAGATTCCGAAAAAATGCCCCTGACCTTAAAAAGTTGATTGATGATGTTATATGCCCCCTCGGGTGATGAATCAAATAAAGATGATTTTTTGAAATTTTTACTGATTTGCTATCTAATTCATCGACCAATAAAGATGATTTGATGAAAACCTCTATTGAAAGATTGATATGAAGATGAAGAACTTTGATTTTTCCCCAATTGATGATGTTTTTTGATTGATTCAACATGTGATAGTGAATTTTTGATGATTGATTGATGATGAATGAGAAGAATCATAGTAGGATTGATAGAGTGACCTCATGATTAATGAGCCTCACTGATAAGATAGATTGATAAAAAAAAATTCATGATTGATGAGAAAACAAATAGTAAGATTGATAAATTTTCTTTCATGATTGATGAAAAACAAATAGTAAGATTGATAAATTTGTCCTCGTGATTGATGAAAAAAAAATAGTAAGTGATTTGGTTTTATTTGATTGATTTGATTGATTTGATAGAAGAGGATTGATGTATGAATTTGATAAAGATGATTGATTGGTTGAATGGTTAAATGATTGGATTGAGATGATGGATTGATTAGATGAAATTGGAGATGAGGAAGATGATGCAAAATGATGGACAAGACATGATAATAAGTGATAGGAGATTGGTAAGAGAAAATGAGAAGAAATAAAGCACAAATGGATTAAAAAAAAATACGATGTTGCCCTAGTCAAACTACAAGCCAAGATGTATTGATGATGATGATGAGAGTGTTGTTGATAAGGGAAGGATACATTCCAATGATGATGATGATGACTTGCTAGGAACAAGTCCAATGGTATGATTAAATGATTTGTGCTAGATTGAATAGATTAATTAGATGAGATTGGAAGAAATGATTGGATGGATAAAATTAGGTGAATTTGGAAGAAGTGATTGGATGGATATAATTAGATAATGCAGATGAGATGTGATGGATATGATAATGCTCATGCACAAACTAATATGGATGCAATCTATATGAATCATGCAATCCTAACTATTGAAAATGAACTACACACCATTGTCATTCTATAAACCAAATTTTGTGCTTAATTTTCATCATTGAGCCTTTTGAAATTTTGAAAGTTAGTACAAGAATCAAAGGGGATATTCACACCATTGATGACCTGAGTACCTCTTCCATGATGTTTAATATAAAAATTTAATAAAAGCATCAAGGTATAATTGAACCAAGATGACCTGAGTATTTCTTGCATAAATAGACACAAGTTAACCATTTTCCTATGCAAATCCCGAAATGTCATCAATGATACATTATAGAGCATGTCCCATGACAAATTTGCATAGTAATAGTGATTAACTCACAAACAACAACCAAAGAAAAATCATACTCCTTCCTTGTGATTCTAGTTTAGTACATCATTGAACCACTCCAAAGATATGATGTCATCAAATGTAAAAATAAATAATTCAACTTACTCTTTAAATGTGTCATTTATTTTAGTTAGATTAAGATCATCCAATTTGTTTAGTTCCCTATCGAACAATTGTTTAAACCCAATGTGATTGGATAATTCATTGTTCTGATATTCTGATACTAGACACATGTTGCCACTTATCTGCCAAAAAGCTCAAAAGTTGATTTCCCCCAATGACCTTGCACTCTGACTCCTGATAAGACAAAACCTAATGCTAAGGATAACACTAATCATCAAGCCATGATGAAATCCTTATTGTTTCAAGGAAATGTTTGGACATATGGACACGATGGCTACGCCCACATGTGATGCTAATGAAAGATGGATATGAAAAATGTAAAAGATATCTTGATAGATGGAAGAACCAACTAAATCACAAATAGTGCTTGTTTGCCAGGTTTTCACCATTTGTTTTTATTGCACTTTTTTTCTTCCGATTTTCTATTTTTTTTGTATTTTGCTCTTTTTGATTTTTTTGTACTTTTTTGTATTTTTGATTTTTTTGTATGTCAAAAGGATGCCTATTTGCCAGGTTTTCACCCTGGTGATAGTTTCTGCAGGACATTTTCCCATTTTTATGAATTTTTTCATGACATTTTCCATTGTTTTTGATATTTTTCTAGGACTTTTTATACTGTTTTTGATATTTTCAAACATAAAAATTCTTCAGGTGGATGTTGTTAGTTGGATCTTCAAGAAGGTCCCCTTTTGATGTTGATAACTAATATGCCCCCGATCCATATGCTGCAATGATGATGAATGGGCCCAACCAATTAGGCTCAAACTTGCCTTTTTTTTCCTGATCTTGCTGATTACGAGGGTTTTCTTTGAGAACTAAGTCACCCACTTGAAAAGCCCATGGTTTAACTCTATGATTATAACTGTGAGACATAACCTATTGATACCCCTTTAAATGATTAGTTTCACTTTGTTGTCTTTCATCAAGTAGTTCCAGCTCTTGCAATCTTGATACTTTGTAATCCTCATCATTTATGAGACCCTTCAGTGATACGCGAAGTGAGGGAATCTCAAATTCTAATGGAAAAATGGCTTCTCCTCCATAAACCAAAGCATATGGGGTAGCACCCGTGGGCGTGCAAATACTAGTTTTGTATGCCTAGAATGCTGGATTTAATTGGACATGCCAATCACAGCTAACATCATTCATTATTTTCTTCAAAATATTCAGAATTGTTTTGTTTGAAGCCTCTGCTTGGCCAGTCCCTTGTGGATAATAAGCCATAGAGAATCTATGTTGGATGTGAAATATTTCACAGAGTTCATCAACATCTTGATTTTTAAAAGGTCTTCCATTATCTGTGATAATAGAGTTGGGAATGCCATATCAACATATGATATAGTTCAAAATGAAGGATGATTTTTTTTTTCCAGTAACAGTTGTTAGGGGAACAACTTCAATCCATGTAGTAAAGTACTCAGTGGCTATGATAATGAATTTGTGTCCATTTGATGATGACAGATGTATCTTGCCAACTAGATCCAATCCCCACTGAGTGAAAGGCCATGTTGTGGTGAAGGGTTGTTATTCCTAAGTAGGAGAGTGAATGAGATTCCCATGAGTCTGATATTTTGAACATTTTTTTATAAATATGAATGACTCTTTCTCCATGGTCAGCCAATAGTAACCCATTCTAACAAGTTTCTTTGCCAAGGTTAGTCCACTTAAATGAGTCCCACAAATACCACCATGTACCTCTTGTAAGGATTTTTTTGATTCATTGTGTTTGAGACATCGAAGGAGGGTACCATCAAGATCATGTCGGTACAAGATGTCAGCAATTAGGGTGTAACAAGAAGATTGATGTATGAAATTCCTTTTCTAATTTTTTAGACAAATCTAGGGGCAAAATGGTATCTTTTAGATAAGCATAGATTTGGCCATACAAGGGAGAATTAGAACTAGTTAGGTAAAAAATGATTTGGGTTTCCAAATTATCATAGGTGAGAGAAAACAATTGTTCCACCAAGAAATCGTACCAAGCTTAGTTCTATGACAACTAGAGCAGTGATGCAATTGTAGCCATGGCATCCATAGCCTTATTATTAGTACGTGGAATTTGCATGAACTTGATATCAACAAAGTATTTCTTGAAATCATCCACCATTTTTTTGTAAGGCATTAACTTGTCATATTTAGTTTGATATTCATCATTTATCTAATTTATGACAAGTT
>CM021107.1:106709327-106864674 GCA_007115665.2 Sequoiadendron giganteum | reverse complement strand
TATCAATTGGTGCAATTTGTTCCCAGTCAATGAGTTTGGGATGGACCAAGGTAAATGGATCATCAGGTTGGGTAAGGTCACGAGTAGTTAAGGTCATGATATTATTATCATTTTCACTATGGGGAAGGTCTATGATGGTCTCCTCTTGTCGATTATTTGTATCATTTTGAATTGAATCATCATCACTTGAGTCATGGTCGCTTTGTAGGACGTAATCAAGTGGAGGCCTTGAGCTTTCCCCTTGTGTGAGTGTGGGTGTATATTTTTGTACAATATCCACCTGTTTGTCCCTCCAGAATGTATCATCAAAAACAGTGTCCCATTCATATTCATTGGAGTCAGTGTCAAAATTATTTTCTTGTATTCTAAGAATTGTTTAGGCTAATTCCTCATTGGACTTTCTTTGTACTATTTCTTCCTTTGTATCTTCACCATATCCTAACCCAGTTTTATCTCTAGGGTGCATTGTTTCTAGTCGGATAGGTTCAACAATACCTTCTTTTCTATTCCCTATAGGGCCATCTCCTTCATAACCCATTTGTTGCATTATTGTATAACCCTTTCCATATTTCTCAGTGGGTAACTTGACATGCTGGTCCAATTCATCTTCATCTTTATAGAGCCAATTTAGGATAGCCCTGTCTTTTGTTTCACTTTCTTGAGTGTCTACCTTGATAAATCTTCCATAAAACTTGGTGATGGGAACCGAAGCTTGTGTGCTTGATACTAAAGCTGTTGTAGCTTGTTGTATGGATGTTGATGGTTGACCATTGGATCTTGGGGACACAGGTAGATTAGAGAGAGATAAAGAATATTATACCACCCCATTATCTTTTAATTTTAACTTGGTGCCAATTTTTTTTATCATTTCCCCCGCTTGTTCATTGTGTTTTGAAGTAGAAATGGCTAAAGCCTCTCTATTATGTGGGAAAAATGTGTCCTAAGTTGCTCTAAGATTAGAACAAGTTTGACTGATAATATAGTCTTTCGGTATTGTTACTTCTTGTCCGTCATATGGAAACTTTAAGCATTGATGATAAGTAGACATAACTACTTGCATGTCATGGATCCATGGGTGACCCAGGAGTATGTTATAGGATAAATCCTGATCTAGAACCTAGAAAAAGGTATTCTTCACAATAGGTCCCACTCTGGTTGGTAGAATGATGAGGCCTTTGGAAGCTCTTTCTTCATCATTGTATGCTTTGATTATAATTTTCCTTCGTGGATCTATAGATTCCTCTAAATATCCCAAAGCAAGGACTAATTTTAAAGTACAAACATTTAATCCAGCTCCCCCATCTATTAAAACATGTCTGATTTGGGATTTATGAACCATGACCTCTAGATAAAGCGATGAATTATGGGGATGGGTCATGGAGGAATCATCCTTTTCAACAAAGGATAAACATGTGGGTGTAGACAAGTGTCCCACCATGGATTTAAATTTATTGATATCCAAATCATGAGACATAGTTGTGTCAACAAGTTCCTCTTCCAAAATGTCTTTGTGTGCTGGTGATATTTTGAGCAACTCCAAGATAGAAATTTGGGCTGATGTTTTTCACAGTTGATCGACCTGCTAACTTGGAGGGGGAATTGCTGCCTTATATGAACTTCCTTTTACAATGATTTTGGGATGTCCCCTTGTGGTAGCATTAACCTCTTGATAGCATTGACTTGTTGATCATCGGTGTAAATATGATTGATAATGATGTCGTAGACATCATTCACATTCTTTCCTTTGTCACCCAAATATTCCCCTTTTTGATAATTGGGGAGAGGATCCTTGAATTCTTGATGATCATCATTCGCATTATGTCCCTCAACTGTTATGGTACGGTTATCAATCAAATCCTGAACAAGATTTTTTAGCCCTTGGCAATTACTTGTCTTATGACCCTTGCATCTATGATAAACATAATAGTATGAGTCATTCCATGATGGTGGTTTAACTCAAGGCTCATAATCTCTTTATGGTGGAAATGTAATAGTTTTTTGATTCAACAATTCTTTAAGAATTGATTCCAAAGACTGGACTAGGGGAGTAAAACTTCGTCGATTTGAAAAAAATTGAGATCCAGGCGCATTTGAATTTTGATTATTGCCAAGATTATTACCATGATTATTGGTCATATTTCCTTGGTTACTATAGTTTACAAAAATATTGGTGGATTGGACACCTGATACATTAAGAATGGTAGGCTTCACATTCACGTTGTTAGCATCTACCACCCCATCATTCACAAAATTTTTATTTCGAGTCCAAAATCGTGACTTGTCATTATTGTTGCTATTGTTGTTGTTGTTGATGTTGTTGTATGAATTTGGAATTTCTTTATCAAGATTTAAAACTCCACACTTGACCAACGCACCTTCAATGGTAATTGCATTTTCAATCAATTTTTCAAATGATTGAGGACAATGGAGATTTAGCCTATAACTCATCTCTTGATTTAGACTATCGATAAAGATTTCCATATTTTCCTTTTCAGGAAAAAGATGGTAATATCTTGCAAACAACCTTCTCCACCTTTGTAAGAATGTGGTGAAGGGTTCCCCAATCTTTTGTTTTACTCTACCTAAATCAAGCATGGTTATCTGGTGTTGTATGTCATAGGATTATTGTGCTATGAACTTATTTATTAACTCCTCAATTATTCTGATGGGGGGAGTGATCTTGGAAAGCCACTCCATGGATTTTCCACCCAGACTTCGTGGAGACAATCACATTATATAGGTATCTTCATGAGTGAATTCTAATCTGATATTTCAGAAATCCCTCACATGATCAATGGGATATGTTTTTCCATTATACCTATCAAACTTTGGGATCTCATAATGTTTTGGAAAAGGAATCATGGTAAGAAACCTATCAAATGGATATGGATAGATATCCTCCAAAATATATTTCTTTGTTGCACCCGCTTGTATCTCTTTTTATTTTCCCTTGTAATGCTCTTATCTGTTGAGTTAGAGCACTAAAATCATTAAGGGGGGCCTTAGGATCCTCTCTAATCCTTTATGTGTCAAAATCAGTAGGTAGCTTGGCTCCTTGATTAGATAATGAAAGGAAATATCTTTCATTAATTCTTTCTAAAACCTTATCCATGAGAGTATGGAAATGAGGATCCTGATCTGCTTCTTGAAGCATTTCTTCTATTATCTCATCATTATTCAGATTATTCCTAGTACAAATTCTATGAAAAGGATTTTCTTCTTTATCACCACTATTGTTTTTATCACCCATGTTGAATAATGTAATTTCCCTTTCATCCTCTTCCATGTGCTTTCGAGATCTTGTGACAATAGGCATAAGCTTTTTCCAAATTCCCACTAACTTTGATAAAAATAATTAAATAGTGCAATTTTGATGGATATCTAAGTTAGAATAGAATGGAGATTCTATTGACGTGACTTATGAAATTTCTAATCTTTAGTTCATGATTCCCTGATTGAAAGGATGATGATCCTGTTTGCGGGAATTAAACTAAAATTAAAAAATAAAGATGATGTTCCACTTTGTGAGGTTTGATCGTAGTTTTGTAAAAAAATAAGGATTTTTGAGGAATGCCTAATGTTCTTAAGCTCTCTATTGTAAAACTTAATTGGGACAAGTAGAGTACAAAATTGTTGGTTGGGGGATGAAAGATGACCGAATAGGCTGACTGTGATTATGCCTTTGAGAAAGAGCTCTTCTTTGAAATAAAGATCATGAATATAATGGTTCTAAGGAAAAATCGTCAGTGAAACCTCTAACAAAGTCGTGATATCAATGAATAAAAGTTCTGTGTTCAAGAATTTTTTTTCGAATTTGGTATAAAAACTTTATCCTTTTCAATATCTTCTTATAACTGAGAGACTTCTTTGGCTTCTTAATCTTTTTCCCTAGGGACTTCTTGGAAAAAGTTGTAGACTTCTAGACCCTAAACATAGAAAAATACTAGATTGAATGGAATATTTTTTGGTTGTCAGAAAATTACCCAGGTTTGCAATACAAATGCGCTAAAATTTTTAGCAAATGTGCTAAACTATCCAATCTATGCACTGGATTGTTGCATGTATGTGCTAAAACAAAGCACATATGCACTAAAACAGAGCATGAATGCATTGAAATAGAGGACAAATGTGCTAAAATAGAGCATGAATGCCATGAAACAGAGCATAGATGTGCTAAAACAGAGCACAAATGCACTGAAACAAAGCACAGATGCACTAAAATAGACCAGGGATGCACTAAACTATCCAATTATTGCACTAAGACAAACATGTTTTTGATAGTTTGATATTTTTTGGATGATCTTTATCTGATTTAAATTTGGAAAAACATGACATATAGTGGAAAATAGTTGATTGTAAATCTTAAAATCTAAACAAAGAGTATGTTCTTGAGATTTTCATGGGTATTGAACAAAATAAGCACTTCAGACAGACTCACTCATATTTTTCAAAAAGGTCATCATATCAACCCCAACCCACATCTTAAAATTGTGTCAACTCACACAGTCGTGTCACCCCCTAAAGGGCGCCTATGTGTTCATCTTTTCTAGGTGTGTACTCAAGGTTAGATTTCTCAATGCCTTGAGTAAAAATTCTATGGAAATTATATGGTGAGTGTTTTGGGGGAAGATTCTTCCCTCCCCTTGCACTGTGATTATTATGATGTTTGGATACTGACACGGTTGGCTTTCTACACTATGGTTTGTAGTAAAGGTATCCGTTCGGCGTGACAATAGATAAAATCCCCCAGGAGACCTCCCAATCTTTAGAACAAAGATTTTGGGGATGGTTATCTTGCTCACTTCCGTTATATATGGGTTTCCCCAAAATTCCCTTTTGATTAGAGTGGGTTGGAAAACCTGGCTTTGGTTGTTGCCACTTAGGTCGTTCCCGTAGGGTGAGTACTTTTTCCCACTACAGAAGGACTTCTAAAGGATGTAATAAAACATGAAATGCCAGAAATGAAAAAGGTAATTCTGGTGTTTTGGTCACTTAGTAAAGGGAAGAGCATAAACCTATTACCCAACAATCATACCAAACAATTGGTTCAATTTTAACTCCAAATGAAAAATTTCTACACTAAGTGAATATGTTGCTCCACATCAAGCATAGATTCATTTTAACTAGCATAAAATAAAGTTTGGTGATTATCCTAGGATTGATTAATTCCAGATTTAAGTGTCTATCCTACGATTGCTTCATTCTTACTTAAGGAAGAAAAATAAAAATCTTTGTCTGCGGATAGCTTCAGAATCAAGATTTATTTTTACACTCCCTGTATGCACTAAACGAACTGGTAAATGCGCTAAAATAGTTAACAAATGTGCTCAAGGAACAATCAGGGATGCACCAAAACAGTTAGTAAATATGCTAAAGGAACTAGAAAATGCACTAAAATAGGTTGTCAATGCACTAAAACATAGCATGTATGTGCTAAACCATGGCTCATATTCGCTAAACCAAAGCTCCAGTCTGTCACCTATTAGAAAATCTTCAATAAAAAGAATAAAAATAGGGCAAGGCCCCACGGTTAGTGCAAAAAATGTGTGTGAGAATATGTGGACTAATTAAAATGATAAACTAACACACCAATGAAACATTAAATCAAAGGAAACTAGTTAAAAAGATAAAACAAACTCTAAATAATAGTAGCTCCTTCAAAAGTGTTCCATTGTCCTCTATCTCCAAGGATTAGATGCAAGTTACTAGCTCTCAGTTGGTGTAAGTAGTAGCTTATCAAAATGACAACTTAGGAAAATGATATTATGCAACATGCATGTCCATTGCTAAATGATTTGAGCTATGAATTTAAAACTAAAATGTTATGAGCTTGAGATGCTATGCTAAAATGTTGATTCGAATGCAACTATAGTAACTGCGCTAAATTCACAAAAGTGTTGTATTTATAGATTTTTGGAGGCAAGAATCTAGTTGGCAAAGATCAACGATCAAATTCAAACTTGTCAAGATGAATGGTGAGAGATTATGGAAGTTGAGAGAAAGATGGAAGGTTGAGAGAATAATGGAGGAATATTTTCAACTCACATAACCATCCTCATTCAAAAATGGAAACAAATTGCCATTTGTCTCTTCATTTATGAAAGTTGGTTGAAAGTTGAGGATAAATCCTAATTAAATAAATAAATTGATTTAATTACATGTGACAATAAATTTAGAATCTTCCACAATTAAATAATTAATATTTAATTATGTGAGAGGTGAAAAAGATGTGTAATTAAATATTTACAATATCAATTTAAATATGGAGTGAAGGATGAATTACCAGAATATTCTATTATTTGAAAATTCAAATTTAGAATCATGATAATTAATATAAATAAATAATGAAATTTATCTAACTTAATTAAGAAGAAGATAGCAATAATTAAATAAACTTATCTATTTAATTAAACTAGAAAAATTTAGAAAAATGAACAATATAAATAAATAATTAAATTTATTTATATGTAGATGACTTTAGAAGATTAATTAAATAATTTGTATTTAATAAATTAACAGGATTGATTTATAATGACCATTTTTAGATGTATACACCCTATAATGTAATTTCTAAATTTGTCTATTGCATAAACTACTTCCAACATCTCCTTCTCTATCATTGTATAGTTGATTTTTCCCCCTTGAAGATTTTTTTATGTAATATATGGCATACTCTTTGTCTCCTTCCTTATGTCCAAATACAACTCCTATGGAAAAATCATAAGCATCTATATGGATATGGAAAGCTAAGCTCCAATTTGGTCCTCTCAAGACCTTTTGGTTAATGTTGTCTTGAGTGCTTGAAAGGAATTTTGACAAGTAGTTGTCCATTTAAATTCTACATATTTTGTCAAGAAGAAAAATAGTGGGGCTACAAGTTTACTAAAGTCTTAAATGAATCTCCAGTAATACCCAACATGTCCAAGGAAACTTCTAACATCCTTTTTTCTTTGACACATAGGGAAATTTGAAATCACCTCAATTGTTTTGGGGTCTACTTGAATTCCTTCATTTAACATAAAATATCCTAATACAATCCCCATAGTCATCATCATGTAGCATTTCTCATGACTTAGAGATAGGTTATTTTCTTGACATCTCTTTCGTACCTCTTCAAAATTACCAAGTTCTTCATCATAGGTATTCCCATGAGTTGTGAAATCATCCATGTAAACCTCCATAGAATCATGTGCAAAGTCTGAGAATATGCTCAATACTTCCCTCTAGAAGGTGGTAGGTGTCTTACATAGCCCAAATGACAAGACAAAATAAGAATATGTACCCCAAGGGAATCTGAAAATTTTCTTGTTTTAGGCTTTTGCGGCTATCTTAATTTGATTATAGCCAGTAAATCCATCCAAAAAGGAAAAATACTTCTTCCCTACTAATGAATCAAGTACTTGGTCAATGAATGGGAGTGGAAAATGGTCCCTTATAGTTGCAGCATTCAATTCACGATAGTCTAGACACACACTCAATTCCCTCCCTTCTTAGGAACAATTACTAGGGGTGACACCCACTAACTATTAGAGATTTGATAAATAAAGCCCACAATAACTAATTTCTGCATTTCTAATTTAACTTTATCATAGACTATAGGGTTAATCCTTTTCTAGGGTTATCTAACCAATTTGAAACCATAATTGATGTAGATCCTATGCATGCATAATTTTGGGTCTATCCCTTCATGTCATGGTAATCCCATGCAAAGTCTATTGTGTGTTCTTACAAAAAAATAATTAGTGAGGTCTATTGTATATCAGTCAATTGACAATTAACATTTAATTTTTTACTTGATAGTATCTCTAAAGATAAGGATGTTGTTTGAACAAATGAAATGCCAAGTCTTACTATGTTTGGAACACATTTGTCTGTTAACAAAGCAAAGAAATTTTGAGAAACTCACTCAGATAAATTGATAGGGATCATATTTTGTAGAGGATCTTGTAGACATGTTAGATAGTCCTAATACTATGGGTCCCTACCATAGTTGTTATGCATGATGTTTTCTATTAGTTCATCTTCATCTTAGTTTTCTAATGAGGGGCTGCATTCAATATTAATTGGAGTTTGTAAGGAGTATTGATCTTCCTCATCTATGGTAGGCTAGATATTTTTTCTAGGTCTATATGTGGTTGGGTTGGAGGATAAATGACTAGTTTCTTGGTTGTATTCCAACTGGAAATGATCACATTCCTAGACTTGTAACTCATGAAGGAATTTGTTGTTGCTAACCAAGGTCTCCCTAAGATGAGGTGATAACTTGCAAGATTAGCTTTAGGCTATAGTACCATAAATTTTGTAGGGTACTCCCATGAATCCAATTTTATCACTAGGTCCTCAATGATACCCTCCGATTTAACTATGGTCCTACCTACAAACTTTAGAATAGTATGTGTAGGTCTAGGTTTTATTAATTGTAATAATTTCATGGTCTCTCTGGTCATTACATTAATAGATGCCACTATGTCAATTAAGGTATTCTTAATGAGAGTACCATTTATTTTGATATCAACTATAGGGCTCCTATTATGTCTATACTTGGGGATAGTTATGGTTCCCAACATAATGTATGCAAGTTTTCCTAACAAATGTATAATCTGAGGGTCTTCTCACTTATTTCCTGGATTATTGAGGCATATATCTCTCACTATTTAAGTATAAATAGGTAGTTTATTAATATTCCAAATGAGGGGTATTTTGATGCAAACATCCTTAAACTATCCCAAAAGATCAGTTTCATCTTGTGATTGATGTTTTTGGATTGTTAATCTCTTAGGGAGTAGAGGATCTAGACTTTTGGTTGTTGGATTGACCTGATTTGATTCAAGTTCCTTAGATTGTTGGTTCATGGTCTTAGCTAGAATTTACTCAATTAATTTAATAATGTGAAGAGATGAAGGTCTAGTTAACATCTTTCCTATTCTGATGTGTACATCACTCACCTCAACCCCATACATGGCATATTGCATGGTGTCATTAGCATAAGTGGTACAGGAGCACACCTAGGCTAACCTCCATAGTTAAGATATTTTGGGCTTGTATTTGAAATTGGCCAAGTTAGAGTAGTGTGTGTGTGTTTTAGACCTTAGAAGGTCATTGCAATGTGGGCTAGGTGAGTTAGTCATTAGGACTAAGGTCACCAAAATTAGTCATTGTTAGTAGCTTTTAAATTGCTTAGTCTTTTGGAGCTTAAAGGTTGGTTTAGAGTCTTAAATGTGTTCTAAACACATGAATGATGTTAGATAGATGCCATGAGGCCATTAATGGAGTTGGTTACTCAAGATATAGGAGATAGAGGTCCTAAGAATTAGGACGATGGCATAATGACAAAGTTGCCAAATGTTGTTACAAAGATGTCATGACAACATTTGCCATTATGGAAAATGTTGCATGCAACTCGGTTACATAGGATCCCCTAAAATATTGGAGTGGGAGATCGACCAACATACCCTAAAAACATGGTGAATGACATCTAATGTTATGAAAGGCTCGAATCGAAGAGAGTTTTTTTTTTTGTAACAAATGGGTGTAATGAGAAGATAGCTTTGCAACTCTATTTTGAGAAGAACTCGAGCATTTTATTGTGACAGTGTGATTACATGGTTTGACACTTGGAGATTAGCTTTGGATTTGAATAGTGTAGGATGTTTTAAGACTTTTCTTTTCAGTGTGTTAGTAGTTTTGAGTTAGTCTTCTAATTGTAGGAAAATAAGTTTGAATTAGACAGTGTGCCAGTTCTTTTTAGACTATTTTTGCCTTCATGGCTCTCACTTGAGATTCAACCCTTGAAACTTCAAAAAGGGGGATGAATATTAGAGTGGAGCCATTTTAAATAATGTATATAGTGGTAGGAGACCAGGGAAGCAAGGTTACTATTTTAAATGTCAAGCTCTAGGCGAGTTAGGAGAGCCCGGTTAGAGGTTTGATAGTGATGAATGAAAGATTTTATGCAGGGGATTGAAGTACAGTATGAAACAAGTACAGTTCTAGGTAGGGTATAGACATATCCTAACATGCAGGAGGGATTGAGTTTCTATCAATCCACTAGACTAGGTTTTGAGTGAGAAATCAGTGAGGTCCTAGTAAATAGGTCTTTTCAACCTATTTGGCCTAGATTGTAGGAAGCCAGTGTACGAAGGCCATTAGGATCCAAAGCCTTTAGAATCCTTCATAAAATCCAAAAAGGTATCCAAATGTGGGATTAGATTTTCAACTTGTTTGGAAAGTTTTGCAAGAAGTGGAAAAAAGGTCTCTGGTAATGACTACAAAAGAAATAGGCCGAATTAGGCCTCCTCATGGTGAAATCTTGAACCCGATAAAGAAAGGCTTGAAGATCCTTCTCAATGGATCCAAATGAGAGAAAATGGAATGTTTCCATGATGATAGACACCCCTATAATGAATTTTATGAATGGTGAACAGTTGGCACTTAGAGTTTTCTAAGTGAGGGTACAAATAGTGAAGAAACTACATGGTGTTAGTCCTTCAAGGTGAAGCACAAGGTGTGAGACTCTTGGAGAAGAGTTGGATTAGGACTTAGTTAATCATCTAAGCCTAATAAGGACCTGGAAGAAATTAGGTTCCTAGAAGAAGATGAGGAAGGGTCTTCTTAGCTAGTTGTGCTAGGAAGCCTTGGAACACTTACATCATATTGGTATCAGAGCAAAGTTTGATCAGGCTTGTGGTTCATGTTACAACCCACTAAATCAATAGGAGAGAATACACCAGTGGAAGATAAAACCATGGTGACTAACAATGAGTTAGCCAAGAAGGTAGAAGAAGAAGAAGAGAATAACAAGTTACTAAGAGAAAGATTGGCTCGAATGGAAGAACTCTTGGTTGAAGTCCAAGAAAATCCAGACAAGGTAAATGATAAAATAGATCAGAAGGAAGAGAAAGAAGCCATAGAAAAGGAGTTGGAATTGGAAGAGGAAGCTCCAACCCCTGACCGTGTTATTCCTGAAGAACCCTTCTTGAAGGCACTAAAGAATTTAAGTGGCAAAGCTTTGGAGGGTGTACCACTTTTCAGTGGACAAATGGATCCTGATGCAGCCATGGATTGGATTGATGGTATAGAGAATCACTTTGAATGTGATGGTATATTAGAAGCCCAAAAATTAAAGGTGGCCAAGTCAAGGTTGAGAGGTTCAGCTCTCACATGGTGGAAGTTTGTGCAAAATGAAAGAGAAAAAGAAGGAAAGGGTCCTATAGTTACATGGAATGGCATGGTAACTAAAGTAAAGTAGACCTACCTACCTGATGACTATGAAGTCCAGTTGCATAGGAGGAGACACAATCTTAGACAAAAAGATTTGGATGTCCAAGCATACACTGAGGAGTTCCAAAAGTTGTGCCTAAGATCAAAGGTGGTTGAAGATGAAAGCATCAAGCTAGCAAGGTACTTGAATGGACTCAAATGGTCTATTCAAGAAGACATGAGTCTAGTGAAATTCAAAACCATCCACCAATGTTATCAAATGGCCTTGAAGATAGAGGAGAAAAGAAAAAGGAAGCAAGAGGAAACCTCCAAGAGTAGAGGTAAAGGAAAAGATAGTAGAGGACAAAGAGGTGGCTATGGTGGAAGGAGTTCAGAATTAAGGGCTCAAGGAGAAATTAAGTACACTTAGCAGCAAGAAGGAAGCTCTAGTAGAGGTGGTAGAGGAAGAGGCTCTAACTTTAGAGGAAGAAGTGGTGGACAAGGAAGAGGCAATTACTTTTCCAATATGAAGTGTTATCACTGCAATCAAATGGGACACCCTGTCTATAGGTGTCAAGAGAAGGGTAGTACTTCTCAAGGAGGTGCTAAGAGAACTAATCTAGTTCATGATGAGACAAATGCAGTAGAGAAACATTCTGAGGTACCATTAAATTCAGAGGAAGCTGAGAACCTCATGATGAGGAGAACTTTGATCAAAGAGCTAGTTAAGGAGGAACCAAGCCAAAGGACGTCCCTGTTTAGGATAAAGTACAAAATGATGGGGAAAGTATGTAGAGTCATCATTGACTCAGGGTCTACTGACAATATTGTGTCAGAGGAAGTAGTCAACAATCTAAAGTTGACAAGGATACCCCACACCAATCCTTACAAGGTCACGTGGCTAAATAAAGGCCAACATGTGTTAGTAAATGAACAAGCATGGGTGCAGTTCTCAATTGGAAGGTTCAAGGACAAAGTTTTGTGTGATGTGTTACCTATGGATGCATGTCACTTGCTCCTAGGTATACCATGGTAATTTGACCACCAAGCTATGCATGATGGAGTAAAGAACTCCTATTCTTTCAAGAAGGACAATGTGACTTTCAAAATTCAGTCACTAATAGAGGATGTAGAGGTGAAGACAACAAGTCCTAATCTTCTCATGGTTGGTGAAAAAGAGTTCTTAGAATCCATGGAAGAGAGTGAAGGAGTTGGATTTGCATTGGTATTAAGACCAAAAGAGGTGGATGAAAGCAAGGTAGCCAAGAAACCAGAATTACCTAAGGAGATACAAAGCATGCTGTAGACTTATGAAGGTATAGTAAGTGATGGAAAACCATCAACCTTACCCCCTAAAAGAGCCATAAGTCATAGGATAGACTTGATACCATGGGCTACCCTACCAAATAAGGCAGCCTACAAGATGACCCCTCAACAAAATGAGGAAATAGCTAGACAAATACAAGAACTCCTAAACCAAGGTCTCATTAAAAAGAGCATTAGTCCATGTGCCATACCCACTGTCCTTGCACCTAAGAAAGGAGGAACTTGGAGGCTTTGTAATGATTCAAGGGCTATTAATAGAATAATCATAAGGTATAGGTTCCCTATCCCTAGGATTGAAGACCTAATGGATTGTATAGGTGAAGCTAAGTACTATAGCAAGATAGACTTGAATAGTGGCTATCACCAAATAAGAATACATGAAGGGGATGAGTGGAAAACAGCCTTCAAAACCAATGAAGGTTTGCATGAATGGCTTGTCATGCCATTTGGACTATCCAATGCCCCCTCCACATTCATGAGGCTCATGAATGAAGTCCTCAAAGACTACATTGGAAAGTTTGTAGTGGTATATCTAGATGATATACTAATTCATAGTATGACAAAAGGTGAGCATCTAGTACACCTTGAGGCTATTTTTAAGAAGCTACATGATGAGAAATTGATGATCAACTTGGAGAAGTGTGAGTTCATCAAGACAGAGCTAGTGTACCTTGGATTTGTTCTATCACATGGCAATCTGAAAATGGACAAGAGAAAAGTGGAAGCCATCATAAATTGGCCTACTCCAAGGATAGAAACACAAGAAAACATAGCTACCCAACCTATTTTAGTGTTGCCTAGCTTTGAGAAGCTATTCACCATTGAGTGTGATGCAATCAATGTAGCTATTGGAGCTGTTCTAAGCCAAGAGGGCAAACCGGTGACTTTTCATTTAGAAAAGTTAAGTGAAGCCAAGAAGAAGTATTCTTCTTATGACATTGAGATGTAAGCATTGGTTTAGGCTTTAAGGAAATGGAGGCACTACTTGCTTCCCAAGGAGTTCATAGTGTATTCAGACAACCAAACACTTAGTTTCCTAAATTCACAAGAGAAATTGAGTCACAAGCACATGAAGTGGGTTGAATACCTGCAAGCTTACACTTTTAATATCAAGCACAAGAAAGGAGTACTCAATAAGGTGGAAAATGCCTTGAGTAGAAGAGCTCTTACCATCCAAGAGATTCAGTTGAAGAGCATGGGAATAGATCATTTCAAGGATCTATATGCAAATGATGAAGATTTTGCAGACATTTATAAGGTATGTGCTGAATACAAGAATCATTTTCATAGTAGATATGCTGAATATACTTTGCAAAGTGATCTCTTGTTTAAGGGGAATCAGTTATGTGTCCCTAGAGGCTCTAATAGAGAGCATTTGATACAAGAAAAGAATAATGGTGCATTGAGTGGTCACTTTGGGATCTATAAGACACAAGAACTTGTTCAAAGGTTCTACTTCTGGCCAAGAATGAACCTTGATGTAAGGAAGTATGTTGAAATTTGCATTGTGTGTCAAAAGGCCAAAGGTACTTCTTCAAATACAGGACTATATCAACCACTACCTATTCCCACTAGGCCATGGGAATGTTTGAGCATGGAATTTCTAGTTGGGTTACTCGAGACAAGACAAGGAATGGATAGTGTTTATGTAGTTGTGGATAGATTCAGCAAGATGGCTCACTTTATGCCATGCAAGACCACTAATGACGCCAGCCAAATAGCCTATCTTTTCTTCAAGGAGATAGTAAGAATTCATGGGTTACCCAATAGCATAGTGTCAAATAGAGACACCAAGTTTATGAGTCATTTTTGGAAGACTCTTTGGTAGAGATTGGGCACTAATTTATCTTTTGGATCTGCATACCATCCCCAAACTAATGGTCAGACCGAGGTTGTAAATAGAAGCCTTGGAAATCTATTAAGGTGCTTAACCAAGGAGTATAGTCAACAATGGGATTAGTTGATTGGGCAAGCTGAATATGCCTATAATGACATTGTGAACAGGTCAACAGGGAAGAGTCCCTTTGGGATAGTCTATGGTCTACATCCTAGATAAGTCTATGAGCTAAGAGACTTAAAAGATGGAGTTAAGGGAAGTGGATATGCTAATGATTTTTCCTATGCAATGCAGGAGATTCATGACATAGTCAGGAAGACATTGACTGAGAACACTATGAAGCATAAGACCAAGGTGGATGAGCATAGAAGAGAAGTTCAGTTTAATGTGGGAGACTTGGTGATGATACATCTAAATAAGTCTAGACTACTGAAGGGAGTCCCCCACAAGTTGCAGATGAGGAGGATAGGTCCCTGTCCTATCTTGGAAAAGTATGGGAACAATGCTTTTAGAGTGGATCTATCGGAAGATAGTGGACTATCCCCTATCTTGAACATTGCAGATCTGGTTAATTATAAAGGACCACCACCAGACTTAGATCAAGGCCTCAATGAAGTCATCCATGATGTGGAAGAGCTCAGA
This sequence comes from Sequoiadendron giganteum, assembly GCA_007115665.2. Taxonomy (NCBI): domain Eukaryota; kingdom Viridiplantae; phylum Streptophyta; class Pinopsida; order Cupressales; family Cupressaceae; genus Sequoiadendron; species Sequoiadendron giganteum. The sequence continues at coordinate 106,849,670 of CM021107.1, read as the reverse complement.
CTACCTTCTACTATAGTCAAGCAAGCTGACAATATACTGGATACTATAGTCTACAAGTAGACTAGAACCAAGGAATACAAAGAGGATCTGATCAAGAGGCATGGACAAACTGATGCTGATGTAGTGTGGATCAAAGAATCAGATTTTAAGAAGATGGGAATTGATCCTACTTTACTCAATCCAAGGGTGGATTGAACTCTTTTGTTTTGGGGAGGATGGTGCAGGAGCACACCTAGGCTAACCTCCATAGTTAAGATATTTTGGGCTTGTATCTGACATTGGCCAAGTCAGAGTAGTGTGTGTGTGTGTTTTAGACCTTAGAAGGTCATTGCAATGTGGGCTAGGTGAGTTAGTCATTAGGACTAAGGTCACCAAAATTAGTCATTGTTAGTAGCTTTTAAATTGCTTAGTCTTTTGGAGCTTAAAGGTTGGTTTAGAGTCTTAAATGTGTTCTAAACACATGAATGATGTTAGATAGATGCCATGAGGCTGTTAATGGAGTTGGTTACTTGAGATATAGGAGATTGGAGATCCTAAGAATCAAGATGATGGCATAATGACAAAGTTGCCAAATGTTGTTACAAAGTTGTCATGACAACATCTGCCATTATGGAAAATGTTGCATGCAACTCGGTTACATAGGATCCCCTAAAAGATTGGAGTGGGAGATCGACCAACATACCCTAAAAACATGGTGAATGGCATCTAATGTTATGAAAGGCTTGAATCCAAGAGAGTTTTTTTTGTTTTTGTAACAAATGGGTGTAATGAGAAGATAGCTCTACAACTCTGTTTTGAGAAGAACCCGAGAATTTCATTGTGATAGTGTGATTACATGGTTTGGCACTTGGAGATTAGCTTTGAATTTGAATAGTGTAGGATGTTTTAAGATTTTTATTTTTAGTGTGTTAGTAGTTTTGAGTTAGTGTTCTAATTGTAGGAAAATAAGTTTGAATTAGACAGTGTGCTGGTTCTTTTTAGTCTGTTTTAGCTTTCATGGCTCTCACTTGAGATTCAACCCTTGAAACTTCAAAATGGGGGATGAATCTTAGAGTGGAGACATTGTACATAATGTATATAGTGGTAGGAGACTAGGGAAGCAAGGTTACTATTTTAAATGTCAAGCTGTAGGTGAGTTAGGAGAGTCGGGTTAGAGGTTTGATAGTGATGAATGAAAGATTTTATGCAGGGGATTGAAGTACAGCATAGAACAAGTATAGTTCCAGGTAGGGTATAGACATATCCTAACATGCTAGAGGGATTGAGTTTCTATCAATCCACTAGACTAGGTTTTGAGTGAGAAATCAGTGAGGTCCTAGTAAATAGGTCTTTTCAGCCTATTTGGCCTATATTCTAGGAAGCTAGTGTATGGAGGCCATCAAGCTCCAAAGCCTTCAGAATCCTTCATAAAATCCAAAAAGGTATCCGAATGTGGGATTAGATTTTCAACTTGTTTGGAAAGTTTCGGAAGAAGTGGAAAAAAGGTCTCTGGTAAAGACTACAAAAGAAATAGGCCGAATTAGGCCTCCTCATGGTGAAATCTTGAACCCAATAAAGAAAGGCTTGAAGATCCTTCTCAATGGATCCAAATGAGATAAAATGGAATGTTTCCATGATGATAGACACCCCTGCAATGAATTTCATGAATGGTGAACAGTTGGCACTTAGAGTTTTCTAAGTGAGGGTACAAATAGCGAAGAAACTACATGGTGTTAGTCCTTCAAGGTGAAGCGCAAGGTGTGAGACTCTTGGAGAAGTGTGGGATTAGGACTTAGTTGATAATCTAAGCCTAATAAGGACCTGGAAGAAATTAGGTTCCTAGAAGAAGATGAGGAAGGGTCTTCTTAGCTAGTTGTGCCAGCAAGCCTTGGAACACTTACATTAATAAGACTATTGGAGAAGTTTATTATTTGAGTTAGGTGCAGATTGTGCTAGCAATTGAGGTTCTCTTGATGGATTTTGTGTAATTGTTGAAAGGTTTGGAATTATTTCTTGTTTTTGTGGCTACAAGGGTTATTGTGCCTATTGATAATTAAGATTTTTATTTTTTCACTAATGAATTATTTGCCAACGAGGTTGTCATTGATTTTTCTTGGATTTCATCTGAGAATTATAATTAGGTCTTTTATAGTTTTGAGGTGATCACATGGTTTTTTGCTATTGATTCTAATTGGATTGAGGCATTCACCATTGTTGGTTTTTTATAGTGGCCCAAGATTGAGGGTTCTAACTAGGAAAATTTACAATTGTTACCAAGAAATGAAATATTATAACTCAAAGGAACTTGAGGCATACATTATCTTGGTTGTCATCATTTGTGTTGAGCTATGTAGAAAGCTTGAACATATTCACCTTCTAATGCATGAAACTTTGATGTCCCTTGCTTATTTTCAGAGATACTTGCTACTTTCTTACACTTGCAATTAGTATTTCTTTTTCTACAATGTGGGGAGTATTTTGCAAGGGTTTCTTCTTATTATTCTTTCTTTTTCTTCATGTGAAGAGTATCTAATTGTGTAGCCAAGTGACTTATGATATCTTCCTTCATGTTTGAGACTCCAATGGTTGATTTGTTGATGGATGATGTCTTATCTAGTCTAACCCTCATGGTGAAAGATATTGAATAGTTCCTACATGATTTTCATATTTCCTCAAATGGTTCTTGTGAGATGTCTCTTCCCTTAATGATGTAAAGTGCATTCATGTAGTCCTCATTAACCCCTCTTAAGAATATCAACTTCATAGATTCATCAGAGTGCATATTTTTATGGGATTTCTTAAGGCATGATTGAAACCTTTCTGAGTAGTCTCCTAAGGATTCATCTTCCTTTTGTGACATCCTCAAGATGCCATCACTCTTTCTAGCTATGTCTCTATAGTAATCCTAGTACTTTTCTAGGACCTTATTCTTCATGGTATTCTAATTGGGAATAACATATCTTCCCAAACCAATGAACCATCTTAGAGAAACATCCTTCAATGTTGTTGGAAACAATTTGAGCCTATGTGCATCTATGGTACAGTCATAACTTCTTCATAGAACATCAAACTAAAAAAGGAAGGTGTCTAGATCATCCATGAATAACCCATAGAAGATAAGTAATGTTGAAGGAGGTATGTTCTTCAAAGAAATTTATCTCTCCTAGTTGGCAATGGGGAGCTCAAAGGTTACATGCTCTGGTGGGTCTTCCTTTGCTACATCACCCATGATGTTGATATGTAATTGGGAATTCTCCTCTGCTTCTTGTGTAGGTACTAATGTCAGGGATTCTTTTTCTTCAAGAATACCCTCACTCTATTCACTATATTCACCAGTATCATACAACACTTTGTGTGTTGAAGGGAGAAATCTTCCCAAAGAATCTCTTTTCCTCTATATGCAATGATTATGACTCTTTGGTTCAATGGTTCCTACACATTATTTGTAAGGCATGTTTTTGATGATGGCTAAAACCCTTTTTTTGCTATATTGAAAAAACAATCACTAAACTAGAAAACCTTGAAAATACATAGGAGAATCCTAAACGTAGCACCATCCTCGATAATGACACCAAAAATGTAAGGCCTTTCTAGTGTTCAATCAACTTGGTGTTCATGAGTGGACACACAATTCAAAGGATAGGTTCACAATTCAATAGTTCACCAAACCCTCACAAAGGCTTGATTAAATTATCAACCAAAGCTTGTAAGATTTTGACAGTGGTGGCACTATATGTGCATTCAAGGATACTAACTACACCCTACATCAATGAAACATAGGTGGTCACACCTGTAATGAAAAATATAAAGGCTAGAAAGGAAAGTAAACTATAAAATTATAAAATAGGGGAAATAACATGAATATATTGCTTATGCTACAAGTATCTTCTACTTAACACTATAATTGCTAACTACTGAATCTAAAATTGCAACTAACTAACACTACCAACTTAAAAAATCAGTCACAACCTTACAATAAAAAGAGGGGTCAGTATAGCAAACATTACAATATCAAACTCAAGAAACAAAGTAACAAAATATAGTTACACTTTAAATCTAATTTTTTTTGCATATGTTTGGTGCTACAGAGCTCCCATTCATGGAGCTATAAAAAACTATTTTTTACTCTCCTCCAAACACTTATTGATATTGTTGGTGTAATTAAATGTGTTGTACCTTGTCCTAGGTCATGGTTATACCTTAGTTAAGTTTACTTGGGGACCACATAGGAGGTAGTTGGAGCTTTTCCACCTTTGATGGACTTATCATGTTATTACTTTATCACTTCCACCTTTCGTGGACATATCATGTGATTACCTCTCCACCTTTTGTGGGTGATCCACCATTTGTGGTGATTATCACTTTTCCACTTTAGGTGGAGTGACAGATTTTTATAGTTGTCTCATGTCATAAGATTATGACACTTGTCATAATTTTATGCCCTTCTATGTTCTCACCTTGGCTATATAACCAAGGGGTCTCTCATTTGTAAATAATCATCTCATATCATTGAATAATATTGATAAGAATACAGTTTATTCTTGTCACATTTTATTCTCTTTTTGTGCTTTCCATTTTGTCCAAAGATCTTGGCAGCTATAGCCAATTCTAACATGGTATCAGAGTAGGTTGGGTGCCATTGGATAGTCTTTTTCTGAAGAGAGATACCAAATGTGAGGAGGTTCCATTTTTTGCTCTTTATTACAGGTTTATTTCGAAGCTTGTTGGTGCAAATCTAAGCTCACCATAACATCCAGAAGGTTCAAGAAAGTTGATTTTTCCTCTTGTTTCATCCAAATCAGACGTACGAGGCCAAATCTATGAGGGTTTCAAGTAGAAGAGTACTTGCTAGATCCAAAAGGTAGCTGCATTTTTGGAGCATTTTGGGTCAAATCTGACCCTGCCATTGCGTCCAAAAGGGCCAAAAACCCTAAAATCAACTACCAAATCGTCCAAATCAGAACATTTGTCTGGTGAGGCAAAAAAAATTGCCCAAAGAGTCGTACGCCCCCCTAGATCATCATAAATGCATAGGTACGATTTTGAAAAATATATTTGAAAACTTTTTATAAAAAAATTATATAGTAGATCACTATATTTTTTTTGAATATTTAATTGTAAAATTTTTATTTAAAAATAAAAGAAAAGGCTAGCGAAATATTTTTTCTATGGGGTTTTATTAAGCAGTACCAGGTACTGCAGACTACAAACAGTACTGACACTAGTACCCACGACCCCACTATACCCGGCTACCGGGAAATAAACCAGCAAAATCCTAAGCTAACATTTCAAAAACTGGCAAAATCAAAAACTAGTGGACAGATTTAAAAAAATCTGGCTTCAATTAAATTCGGCGATCAAATCAAGATTTCCACGGTCAAATATTCCAATCAGTGTTGACCCAAATGACCATATAGCCGTCAATCTTATGCACGTAGAACATAGTATATTCTTCTAGATTCTACAGCCGAGCAGAATATTATTTTTTGATGGACAGGAGAACGTCAAATTTAACACAGTGGTTTTTTGACATCAACAATAATTTAGCATTTTCAAAAAAAAATTACCCCCGTCATAGATGAGCTTTTCATTTTTGTAGGCGAACTTTGAAGGCTAATAACTTGTTCATTTTGACTCTATTTTTGAAGCAATTTTTTTTTATTTGGGCTAATTTTTCAACTCTTCATAGTGGTTAAATTAGTTTTTGTTTTTGGTGTCTGGATTTTCCATGAATTGTAGATTCTCATAGGTGTTGCTGCTTCATCCTTATTTTGTGAACTTTGGGAGCTCATATCTTGCTCCTATGGTTACATTTTTTGGTGCAATTTTTTTTTTAAAGTGCATAATTTTTCATGTACTTTTCAGTGGTATAATCAGATTGATCTCATTTTGTACCAAATTGTACCTAATTTTGTTGCCTATTTTGGCATTTGTAAGCACTAAGATCAAGTCTAGCTTGTTGTTTTTTGCATCTAGCAGCTGTAAACACACCAAATATAAAGTGCCAAATCAGATATTTCTTGGGGGTTTCTTGATTGAGTGATTTGTGGGGTGTCTCTTCGTGCATTGCTCTGATTTTTTTGCTTGTGCTCTCTTGTTTTCATGGATCATTCTAAGGTTCTTTTATTCACACCATATAATTATTAAACATGGCATCAAAATGCATTGAGTATTCTAATGACAAAAGGTCACTCTCTATATTTTGAAAATAAGGTACCTAAACCTACTCATGATGATAAAAAGTAAAAATGGATGATTAAACATACCAAAGCTCTTGGGTGTCTTCGTAAACTAGTTTCTCAAGATTTATTGTTTAAAATTGAATCATGTAACAATTCTCATGAAGCTTGGGACAAATTGAAAAAATTATATGGTACTACAAATGAAGTAAGACGCTATCAAATTGATAATGAACTGATGAGCCTTAATCCTAAGGACTTTGACAACATCCAAGACTATATCACTAAGGTTAATGATCTAAGAGAGCAATGTAAAGCATGTGGAATTGATAAGAAGGATATTTAGTTGGTCTAAAATACAATGAATAAAGTTGGTCCTGATTATGCTTCTTTTATTTCTAGTTTTCATACTAATAAATTGACTATGGGGTCTACATATACTACACCTTCATTTGTATCATTTTCTGAGATGTTGATACATGAGCAACAAAATCTTATCTCAATGGGTCTCATCAAAACTTCTAAATCTCAGGCATTGTTGGTTATTCAGCTGAAAGAATTAGAATCATATAAGAAACAAAATAAAGCAAAGAATAATCCACATTCAGATCAAGCAAAGAAAAAATCCTCTTCTAAAGGGGAATCATCTAAGAAGGAGAGGCCTTTTTGTGCATATTGCAAGAAGGATGGACATGAAGAACACTATTGTTAGAAGAATGATATTGATGAGTTGAAAAATATTCTCAAAAGGAATCACATTGATTTTCCTTCTAGAATTTCTGAATCACCTCCTCCTCCTTCTTTAAATTAGTCTAAAAAGGAAAAAGTTCAAGAATCTACATTAGTATATAAAATATAAGCTCTTTGTGCCTTTTCAGGTCCAAGATCAGGGAGATGGCTTCTAGATTCAAGAGTATCTTATCATATGCCATCTTTGCATTCTATCTTCTCTTCATTTTAGCCTTGTTCCATGCCTCCTATCTTGATGGGAAACAATACATACATGAGTGTAATAGGGAAGGGATCTACTAGTTTTGGGGACAACACTTTTGATGATTTTTTGTGTGTTCCTCATTTGATGAACAATCTTCTTTCCATATATCAGATTACACATGGTGGAGATGGGAGAACTATGGAGTTCACACCTGATTCAGTCATCATTCAAGACTTGGAGAGTAGAGAGATCATTGCTACTGGGGTGGTTGATCATTCATCTCAGTTGTATACCTTTGCAGATTTTGCTTCTGATGATGAAATTGTTCCTTCAAATGTTGATGACACTTCTAGTGTGAATCATGATTCGAAGGAGACATTTGGCTTCTTGAACTTGGGATTTCTCACATCATATCCAGTTCTTGAATCATGAAATTCATCTCCCCAATCTACTATTGTAGTTGATGATTCTTTTCAATCCATAGTTTTGGTTCCTTGTGATTCAGTGCAGTAGGATCCTGATTGTCTTCCAGATATGACTACTTTGGATGGCTTCTTGACAGGTATTTCAGACTTATTTGTGGAGTCTCATATTGCAGATTTGGGGGACACCATTGATGAAATTCACCTTCTCTTTGATGGAGAAGATCCTTCTTCAATTGTTGTGAGGGAACACTTTGACCCTCTTGTTCATTCTCTACATGATCATTCTTTGTAGTTTGGTGTGAGTGTGGATAATTTTGAACAAAATTTGGAGGAGGCTTCTTTATCTTCAGAGGGGATATCTTTCTCTTTGGATCATGTTCTAGATTATCCTCTTCAACAGTGTGGTCTAGAACGCTTGTTTGGAGTGTGTTAGCTTTTGGCTTCGACATGGATACACTTGAGCATGCTTCAAATACATTATCATCCATCATCCATATTCCTGAAATCCTGCATACTATCTTGTTTTTGTTTGTTCCTAAGGGGAGGAATGTTGTTCAATGAGATTGGATCATCTTCAGTATTCAATGTTGAGCTTCTACCATCATTGTAGGAGACTCAACATTGAGGGGGGGCTGCCTTGTCTCTCTAATTATTCTCTTATGGGGGGGTATTTTTCCTCACATGGGGTTTTTACCTTCTCATGCATCACTGAGAGCATTTCACCTTTTTGTATTTCATCTCTCTTTTGGGGAGGAGTTTTGTCCCACTGGGTTTTCTTCTTTTCTTCGTTTGTGAGAGATTGTATTTTCATATGTACATGGGTACCTTACATGGCCTAGTTGTCTGGACCCATCTTACATTGTTTTCTTTTGTGTACATTCTCCCTAAGTTGCCCTTAAGGAGGGTGTTGGTGTATTTAAATATGTTGTACCTTATCTTAGGTCATGATTACACCTTAGTTAAGTTTAATCAGGGACCACATAGGAGGTAGTTGGAGCTTTTCCACCTTTGGTGGACTTATCATGTTATTAATTTATCACTTCCAACTTTCGTGGATATATCATGTGATTAACTCTCCACCTTTTGTGGGTGATCCAACATTTATGGTGATTATCACATTATCACTTTTCCACTTTAGGTGGAGTGATAGATTCTCATAGTTATCATGTCATAAAATTATGATACTTGTCATAATATTATGCCCTTCTATGTTCTCACCTTGGCTATATAAGCAAGGGGTCTCTCATTTGTAAATAATTATCTCATATCATTGAATCATATTGATAAGAATACAGTTTATTCTTGTCACATTCTATTCTCTATTTTTGTGCTTTCCATTTGGTCCAAAGATCTTTGTAGCCATATCCAATTCTAACATATATCAACATCTTTGTGCCCCCTCTTTTGCTATGTGATGATTATGATGTTAGTTTCACACCAAAAAAGCAAATAAATCCTCTCAAATAGACCATGGGAACCTATCTTTACTTGAAATATTGACCCATGACAACCTAAATATCAGGCTCACTTAGCTTAGTCCCAAGGCTCATTTATGTCACATATTGATGACACTAGTTTCACATTAGGATTCATTGTGATAATTCTATTAATCATGAGGGGTAAACAATAATTTTTGGTTCTCAAAGGAATCATAGGGATCGAAAAAGGATACTCTCAGTTCCATCATCAAACAATTTCATGAAATCAACATATATGAAATAAAATTTCATGAATTTCAAACATATTTTCTATCACTTAATTAGATTTAGTTTTAAGAATTTAGCAATATTATTGAAATGATATTTGCAATAATATTTCCATTCATTCATCTCTTTTTTGGAACATTTTCTGAAATTTAAACATCTATTCTAAAATATAGCATTAAAAATACTTGAAAAGTAAAAAGGTGTTCTTGGGTATTATCCATGCATGCCCCAAGAATTAACCAAATCAAAGCAAACCACTCTATACTTCACCAAATTGCTTCATATCTAGGTATAGAATGATGTGGGATTTTAAAGAAAGGGAGGTTTACTTTGACACTAGGTAGGTTCTGTATGCACCCTTAAGTGGTGTAGCATACAGTCTTGTCTAGCTAAACAAACAACTAACTACAAAGGATTTTATACTAGGCAATAGCTTTCAAATTAGCTTTGATATTTATTAGCTTCTATGTGCATACAAGTTTTTAATTTGGAATGATTCAGAAAATAGGAAGAAAGAAAAGAAATTAAAGAAGTTTTGGCTCCTTTGACATCCACAAATTATGAACTTAACTTAAAATGAAACATCTTTCGATCTTTTATAAGAACAAGGCATAGGGAAGATAAGACAAATACATGAGAGGAAATCCAAGGGACGAATCACAAAAAGGCATGTGGAATATGACAAATGGCAGGAGAATTGTTTATGAAGTCAATGGATGTCAACCTTCCTTAGCAATTTAGACTCTTTCAGGCTTTTCATCTTTACTATCACTAGGATAATAACTTGAATCTAAATAGGATGTAACAACTTCCCATATATTCATAATGATTTCTTTATCATTTTGTTCCTACATTCTAGTTTTGTCTTGAGCTTAATACTCCCAAGAACAAGTCACATCGAAGTTTGGTTCATTCTACTACCTCATTCATAATACTAGAATCTTCATTATTGTAACAAACTCAAGCTCCCCTACATATAAACTCTTGAAACTTATTGCTTGATCTAGATATGATTCTATTTGTGATCCAAATTTTCCTGACCATCCATACCTGAATGTTGCATCACTATCTCCTTCTCTTGCAAGCACAAATTCCACATATTGAATCCCTTTTAAAATATTCACAAAATTATCATGAAAACAAAACTATTATTAAGAAATCATCATTTTAAACTCATCATAAATATCACGCTTTTAAAATCATATCCTCATGTAATTATTCTTTTAATTGGGTTACTGGACCTTCAGATCCTCAGGAAAACTTAAACATTCAACTTTAACTCAACACTGTTACCCAGTACCCAGTACCACGTACTTCAACTTTTACCAAAAAAAAATCTCGAACCTCAAATCTTATAGGAACCTGGACACATTTTACCAGACCTTTTCTCCTAGACCAAAACACTTCATCCAAAACCTTTTGATAACACTTTCACATTTCTGGCCTCTTGGTACTTGGTATCCGGTGTACCTAGTACACTTGAATCATGAAGTACTCCAAAATTTCCTTTGACTTTAACTTTTGGTTATCTCTTCAACTAGCCAACATTTGCCATAAGCAATAGGTTTTTCACTTGGGTCCCCAAGTCTTATAGTCTTGGGGTATGTTGTGAGACTAGACAACAACTTGCAACCAATAAACTCAAATTTAAAAGAAACTTGGGATCAAATCACCTGATTAAAATTATAAGATACATACTTTCTTGAACAATAATTCCTTACCTTTACTTGGATTCATACATAAAGACAATAAAATTTCTTTGGAAAATATCAGTGTGTGCTTTTATTAATTCAAGTTTCAGGAACTGGGTGAAAAAATTATTTCATTGACATTGAACTACACAATTTGGTAATCCTCTAAAGCCAGTCGTGGATAGACCATTGCTGCCAATCAAGCGTCCATAGCTCCAACCAGGTTATCTCTATAATTCCCTCAAACATAGCTCTACTTCCAATTAGGCATCCATAGCCTCGGTAGAGATATTTGGATACCGTAAAGAGTTGAATTTTTCTCTTTCAATATTTCTTTGATATTCATTTTTTTATTTTTTTCAGTTGATGTTTCAATGTAAGCTCATTTTTGCAACTTGCAGGCAATGAAACCCACTATTAGGTTGGGAATTATAGTGGTAGTGAAGGTTACCTTTTTATTTTTCATTCAATACAAATCCCTTCATCATTTCACCAATTCCCAGAAACTCATTTTTCTCTTCCCTATAATGGGTGATCCCATGAAGCTAGTTTACAATTTCTGGGAGATTCTGATTTTTGATGAAATCACATATTTTTAGAAAATATAATGATTTAATCCTTTAAAAGTTCTATTTTAAGGATTCCAATTTAAGAGGTTTTGATCAAACCACCTTAGATAAAATCCCCTTGGATAGAACCCCGCGAGTTTTAAACCATACCTACAACGGAGTCTCCTTTACACCTATCAAAATACTGATAAAAAATCACTTTTGATTTACCTTTCGGGGGATCAAATTAATTCATTTAAAATTTATTTCAAATGATCATGGTAGTCCTTGAAATGAGCTATCCAATGAATATAATTTTAATATGTTTTGGTTTTATTATGTATGTGTTTTGTTAGTTTTATTAAACATAGGTTTTTCACCAAAAATCAAGCTCTTTGTTCTGCACATGTGGAAAAATAGTAGATCATCAAAATAAAATTTTAAAAAGTATGTTTAGGCTAGGTATTGATGTCCTTGATCTATTAAAAAAATAAAATTTTAATTTTGATACATATAGAAAAAATTATGTTGTATACAGTTCGCCTATGTTTCAATTGTAATTGGTTTGACTTTGAAACTTGATTAAGGAAAAATTATTTAATAAAACACTATGAAACCAAATGAAAGTTCTATATATCATAGTTACAAATCTAAATTCGAAAAAATTAGAATTTTATCCCTCATACAAAAAAGGTTATGTTGTATACGGTGAGCGTCACTCCTCTAAAATGTTGTTTTAAAAAAAAACTAGTTTTTGAAGGATATGGAAAAATAAGTGCAGTCTAATTCCAAAAAAATTGAAAAAAACATATTTAGAACCTATAGAAAAAAATTCACAAATTACTAGCTTGCATCATCTTCAAATTCCTCATGGTTTAACCACTATAGGAGCTCAAAAGTGAAGATTTAGTTAAAAAATTATCAGTTCAGTGTCCAATTTGCCCAAAAATTGTAAACCAGTATTGTGGGATCACCCCTATAAGTGTGACTTTCTCGCTAAATTTTACCACCCTTATGTCAAATGCTAGTTAACTACAATTCAGTATCTATTAAAAAATATGCATGAGTTAAAATTTAGTAGAAAACAATTCAATTGCCAAATTTAATTTAAATTTAGAACCATCAATTACCACCCTTCAATTTTAATTTTATGACAAATTCTAAAATAATCAAGTAGCACTTCTGATTTGACGACACTGGACCACATTAATGCATTAGAATTATCATGATGAAGCTTAATTTCAACCATAATACTCTGCATTTATTTTGCATGCCAAAATTAACACATGTATAATTTCTTTTCAATCCCTAGATGTTGACATGTGCTACCTTACTGACTTGATTTTCCATTTTGCATTGCACACATTGACACCTTCATGATTATTACAGCTCAATAAACTATAATGAAATGACCACCATTAACTTTGAAATCTTCAATTTGCTCGATTCGCAATCTTTGTTCTAGAAAACTTCGAAGCAATGGCCACCAATTTTGTGAGAATTAATTAGATTTTTAACATTTCTCTCTAGAGAAACTTGTTCCCTTGTCACCTCAAATTGTATTTTTCAAGAATTCAATCTAGACAACAATGTATTGTGACTTCCTCATGATCTGCTATAAATTTTGCACTTCTCTCGAGCTTTTCACATCTTTTTTTTCAATTATCATTTATCTTTTCTACTCTACTTGTGCTTTCTTGCTTCTAGGTCATGGACACTCCAATTTGTCTGACCTCTGCTCCCTGCCAGAATGGCTTCATGAATCGCATTACTACCTAGTGGCTTCACAATTTTTTCTTTCTGCAAACTCTTAGCTTTACTACACCAAATTTGTACCTTGTCCTCAAGGAAACTTTTGTAGAATCTAGAGCATACTATTGACTGAATCCAAACTTGGCTTCACGGTTCATAGCCTCACTCCTAGATCTTGGATTTTTTGTTGAATAAGTTCGCATAGTTGCAAACATGATAGTTTAGCCTGATTTCTTGGGGAATTTGGGCTATGTCCTATCTATTTCATGCCTATCCATCGAAATTACGTCTACTGATGACATTCCTTTGTTATTGGAATGAGGAGAATTAGTTCCTCTCTAGCCATTTCTGACTTATCTCTATACCCTTCACTTTGATGCTAACTGGGATAATTCTTACTTGAGATATACTACTTTTATAGATGAAGCATCCCAGATTGACTAAATGACCACCCTATTTATGCAGCTCAACTCATTTTTTCTCTTTTTGCACTTTTATAGCGATAAATTTTGTATTTCAATGTATATACGAAGTATACTCTCTCTCTCTCTCTCTCACACACACACACACACACATATATATATGAGAATATTTATTTTCATACTTTAAGTGTGTATTTACTGTGCATGGTTTTATTTATTCATTTCATAGCACAATAATTTTTGAATATATCAATTTACTCTCATGTGTGTGGGGGTTAAGTTAAGCAGAATTTGCTAATGTTGAGAACATTAAACCCTACAAAAAAAACTAACCTAACTAGCCAAAATCTACCCTAACTAGGAAATTTACTTTAATCTATATCACTATCTTCATAGTGGTTTTTGTACTAATAACAACAAGCTTGCCATTAAATTCACTTGAATATATTTCAAATCTCCTACCGTAACAATGAGTTATCTTATTTTTTTGCATTTAACAAACATAAATTCAAATGTGTACTTACCAATCAATTGCCTCATATGTATGAAAATTACCCCATTAAAGGTCGATTGAACACACCTTTGTTGATTCCTCCATACTCTACCTTCATCCCATCCTGGTTCATGGTTTTCTTATTCGCTATGTTTAGCTCCATGAACAATTGTGTTCATTTATTGATTCTCCTTCTCTCCAAGATTCTTTCAGCCTTTGGCCTTGTCTTCACTTTCAACTTTGTTAGACCAAGTAGTAACACAATTTAAATTATCATCACAGAGAGAGAGAGAGAGAGAGAGAGAGAGAGAGAGAGAGTAAAAGCTTGATATTTTGTTTTTTGCATGAAATCAAGAAAATATCCCTTTTTAACTCGTGTATTTTTAGTTTAGAGCGAAAAAAACGCATCCCCCACTCGATTTTATCACTTTTCCTCTTCATTGTCATCTTCCACATATGAAAATTTTGATTACTCATCACTTTTTTTTTCATTCTCAGTGCGGTATTTCCAAGTCTCTATGTTCTTGCATGTTTTCCTCCACAACTTTAGGATTTACTTTGTAACAATTGTAGTTAACAAACCAATTTTATTTTGTATTTATTTCTTTGACATTTTAGGTTTTACTAGGGTTATGTATTTTTTGAGAATTTAAAATTCCTCTCATTAATAGTTCCTTTCTCTTAGTAGTTAAAATCTCTTCTGCTAACATAATTACATTTTGCATGGCCAAACTTACCCTAGTTAGAAAAATTTCGTAATCAAGTTCACCATGGTCAATTGTATCATGAATTTTAAACTCGATGAACCTACCAAAGGTGAAAAAATTCAAAGGATGCAACCTCCGATTAAGGATTTTATCAATTTTACCAACTTCCATTTTCATATTACTGGCTTGCATAAACTATCATCTTACAAGCAACTCTCAAACTCGAAACCAAGACAACAATATCAATTCCAAATAGAAATAGATGGCAAGATAAAAAATGGCCCTCCTTCTAGCACTAGTTCCCATTGATCATGATATTAGTCACACACCAATAGTGTAGATAAATCCCCAGAGAGAGACCACGGGAAGCTATCTTTAACTAAAAGACTGAATGAGGAAAACCTAAATCTCAGGCTGACTCAGCTTAATCCCAAGGCTTGTTTATGTAAGGTCTTGACCACACTAGGTTCATGTCAGGGTTTGTTGTGATAATGCTACTAATCACGAGGGGTAAACAATAATTTCTAGTTCTCAAAGGAATCATAAGGATCGGTAAAGGATACTCTCGATTTGGTCATCAAACAATTTCATGAAATCAATAGATATGCAATAATATTTAATGAATTTCACACAACTTTGCTATCAATTAAGTAGATTTAGCTTTAAGCATTCACCAATATTATGGAAATGAAAGATTTGCAAGAAGATTTCCATTCATTCATCTCTTTTTTGGAACATTTTTTGAAATTTAAACATCTATTCTAAAACAAATCATTACAAATACTTGAAAAGTAAAAGGGTACTCCCATATATTATCCACTCATGCCCCAAGATTTAACCAAATCAAAGAAAACCACTCTATACTTCACTATATTGCTTCACAAGTAAGCGTAGAATGATGCAAGATTTTAAAGAAAGAGAGGTTTATTTGGACACTAGGTAGGTTCTGTATGCAGCCTTAGATGATGCAACATACAATCTTGTCCAGCTAAAAAAACAACTAGCTACAAAGGATTTCATACCAAGTGGTAGCTTCCAAGCTAGCTTTTATATTGATTAGCTTCTGTAGACACCGAAAATTGGTCTAGGCCTGCGACACCATTGTCGACATAATTCTTATCTTCATGGTCATGATTAAATAATGTTAATTATTTAATTAGTTTCTAAAATCACCTATCCTATATTAATTAAATAACTTTAATTAGTTAATTAATTCATTATTACCTTTTTTTTTCTTTAGTTAATTAAATAAATGTTATTTATTTAATTACGTCACTAATTAATCTATCTCTCCCTAAAATTAAATAAACTATTATTTAATTTACCCTTATCAAATTTTCAACTATAATTAAATAATCATCTAAAATTATTTAATTATTATTTAACCTTTTCTCTAGTCAATTAAATAAATCTTTATTTATTTAATTTAATCCTCGAATTTCAAATGTTGAATTAAAATATTATTTATTCATAAAAAGAATTGTTCCTAGCAAATTCTTCTATAGTTAGATAATCGCTTAGTTATCTAATTAGTCATTTACCACTTAAGTTGAGATTTAATTAAATCAATTAATTATCTCCTGATTTAAAATCTGATTATTTTTGACAAACAAACCTCTTGGTTTAATCAGTCAGTTATCTCTAAGTCTTATTCTTCTACATGCAAAAATTTATTAATTAAATAACTTTATTTAATTAATTCATTCATTCGTGCATTCGAACAAGATGTTTCTTCTTTATCTGTTACATGCAACCATTATTATACTAAGTTTGGAATAGTCTCAACTAAAGATTAAATTATTATTAGATTTAATATCCATCAGTTATGTTTTTCACTCATGTTATTACTGACACTAAATCTCTATTGCATGTCATCCTTTAATCTCAGTCATCGATTTATCATTGAATCTGAGCCAGTCATTCAAAAATCAATTTTCTATAAATTGGCTTGACCTTCATCATTATCACTCCTCCCAAAATATTTATACTTTTAAGAAGCGACTTCAAGAATCTTCGATATTTTTCTAAATCATTATTAGTAGGCCATATTTTCATATTTTAGAAATATGAGGGCAATTATTATACAATGACAAAATGGAGAAGTGCAATTAAGGTGATTCATGGAATGGATGAAGACTTTTGGTGAGATTGTTCTTTTATTCTTGTGTTTATACTTCAATTCCATTGTTATTTGTTATTAGCGTAGGTTAGATTTGAGTTTATTGCATTAGTGTTGCTTAATCTTACATTCTATTTTCCTTAGCATTACATTGGTGAACTCGACGTGAAGACACCATCTTCAAAAAAATTCATAGAAGTTTTGAGTTTTGTAGGTACAGGTACGATGAGACGCATTTGCTGCATGAAATTACACAATTGATACTATGAGTCGTAGATGACTTTTTGTGATTCATTTTGACATTTCACGACGCATCTATGCCTCCTTGCAACGCATATTACCGGTAAATAATTTTTTGACATTCTGAGTTTGATTTTTAATTTACAAATGTATTATGACTAATTCAGAGTTTCTAGCGTGTGTTCTGGAGGAGTTAAAATAATGTTTTCAAGAAGTTTTGTACAAGACAAATATTCAAACCTTTTTGTAGTAAAATTGATGAAGATAAAAATTAAACTATTAATAAGCTGTTTTGCGGAACCTTAGTCAAAGATAATTTTGAAATAGATTGTTTGAGTAGATTAGAAAATTGTCATTTGGGCTTAAAATTAATCAATGTCTACTATGTTTGGTTCATTTTCACATTTGTTAGATTAGAAACCCGATTCAATAACAAAAGTATCCTCTCCCCTTATGCATTTGGGTGATCTTGGGTATAAGAGAAATTGTTATTGACTCTAGATTTGGGCCTGCTTTGGTGGGAAAAAGTACTCAACCCAAAGTGACTCAAAACCAGTGATGATCTAAAGCCAAGGTACTCTCGACCGATATACAAATTTTAATGCTGAGGAAAAATCAACATTAAAGGTGTAGATGTGTTATACAAACAAGTTAATATTGTCTCACGTATAGCCACCTAAACGGGTGCCCTTACTAAAAATCCAAATTGTTTATAGATTAACCAAAAACCCTATTTGTTGGTGCAAGAGGTCAGACCTCTGAAGTCGTCTCACGTTCATGTAGTTCTTAGTAGAGATGAAAAGTTTGACATGGGAGATTCATGGGAACTGAAGATTGGCTGACCTAGGAAGTGTGTGCCATGCAAGGAGGACCTTGTGTGGTCAAGCTTCTAATCATCCACTCTAAATAAGTGCAGATGGGGAAACCCAAGTGAGAATTCAACAAGTATTGTCATTTCCAGCCTTAGGATTGTACTTTTTCTCTGGAATCATACACGTTCATGTTTATCAATCCAATTTTATTTTATTTCTTATTGTATGTATTTGCAAAAATTTGATCACAAACAGAGTTAGTCAAACTTATAATTAACTAAAAAACTGCAACTGTCAAACTGAGTCACATTTGTTAACTAGAAATTCACAACTATTAAAACTGAGTCCAATCTATCATTTACTAGAAAAATCAAGTTAGATCTATTTAACAGTCAGACGCATCTATCATAGTGAGTTGCATCTATCAATTTGAAAACCGCATCTGATATCCCAAGTCACATATGTTAAGTAGTTAATACCTCTAAGACCGAAAATTGCATCTATCAAACATAGTGATGCACTTGACTTTGTAAGCTTTATTTGTAGTATGGAATTCTGCACTTTCCTATCATAGAACTAAGACATAGTTCACCAAAAAACTGCATATGATACTAAGAACTACATCCATTAAATTTTGTGATGTATCTATAAAACTAAACCACATTTTCCTGATAACTAGAAAACCATAATTCACAATCACATTCTGAAACCAAATAGTCATATGAACAGTCTCTGATTTATCTTTTCATAGTGATTCTTGGACAAAAACTAGAAAATTTTCTCATACTTTGCAGGATTGCATCCTTTAGGTGTCATTTAGCTATAGTGGTAGGCATCCTAGTTACAAAACTTAGTTGCATATTAGGAGTCTTTATTACTTTCAGATAGATTAAAGTTTTAGGAAAATTACTTTGTAGATCTTAGAATATGTCAACTTATCGCACTTTGGAAAAACCCTTTCTTTAACGAATATTGTTATTAAAACTAGTCACTTGTCAACATATATTTTTTCCTACACATGAGTCCTTCTAGCTCATCAGTCTAGTTTGGGAGCTCACCTTATCTTTTTTTCCTAGTCTTACAAAGGTTCGTTGAAAAAACTAAATTATAGCCTTGGTTAAACTATAGGTGGTAGGTAACCTCCTTTTAGAATCATCCAAAATCGATTACCATATGATTTTTCTTAGACTCTTTCATACTTAGACACTCATCCTAGAATAACATCATTTTAGACATTCCTTATTTACCAAAAAATACCAAAACAATAGCTACATTCATTTTTTATATCCAAAAAATCCCAAAAAACATAGACTAGATCATATCATTCTTAGACATAGTTTTCCATCACCCTATTTTGAGCAATATCTTTCATGGTCGAAACAAGGTCTAAAAGGAAATAAAGAGAAATGGTTGATCCACAAGACTAAATCAATCCCTTCTCAAACATGCCATCAGGGAGATCAAGACCTCACAAAGCCTTGCTGGAAAAAATTGTCACTAGAGACCCACAAGGACATTTTTTTATAGAAGACATAGATACTAATCTCCAAGATCTTGAATTTTCATCTTTTGTAGATGAGTGTTTGGAAAATGATCCTCAAAGATATCTAGCCAAGTTGTTAGTAGAAGGTGTCACATTACCTCCAGGATTTGGCATCCACACATTGAAAACTTCATCTACTCAAGGGACAAAAACCATGACATCAAGTGTCTCTATTCCTCAAATAACTATGGCTATACCATCTGGAATACCTACCCAAACTGCCACAATAGTACACATGATACCATTTGGTACATCGAGCATGATACAAGGCCTTAGTTTTATTGTTGCAACATCATCATCAAATCCCTTTGGCACTAATACCAAAATTAAAAGTCCTTAAATTGGCATAAAAAGGATAAAGGTTATACCATAGATCAACACCACTAGTGCCATTCCACAAATAGGGGCTATACAAATAGGACACATACCTACACCAAATCAAAATGTATCACAAAATATTGCATTTCAAAACACTTACATAGATCCCAACAACACAACCAACACGTCTTTGACACAGGTAGATGTTCTGCAAGCAAAAAATCAAGCCCTTCAACAGAAAATGGACAACATGTCAATGTCAGGAAAATGAACCATTTTTGCACAAGATTTATGTCCATGTCCCTTCGACAAAGAATTATAAATGACACCCTTCCCACATGGATATGCTATGCCAAATTTTCTTAAGTATAACGGGAAGAAGAATCCGCTCGAACATATAAGGGAATTTACCACAACATGCATGGACATCGCATATGACCCCACGTACCTTATGAGACTTTTCTGATGAACCCTCATTGGGATAGCATTGGAATGGTTTTCTAAACTTCCATACGACATAAAGTCATGGGGTGAATTGGCTAAAAAAATTGTTGAACAATTTTCCTTTAACATTGACAATAAAATCATGATAGCTTCCTTATGTCACAACACACAAGAAGAAGGAGAAAAATCATAAAAATCTTCTAGAGATGAAGGAGTTTAGCTAGTCGACGTCCTGTTGAGATACCAGAGAAACAAAAGGTCACAATATTCCTTAGAAATATTAATCCAAAACTGAGAAGTGACTTAAGAGTACATTGTTGTACTTATTTTGTTTATTTAGTACAAAAGGGAATTATACTTGAGAAGGACCTCATTGAAAAAGTTGGCATTAAGATGCTAGGTAGGAATCCAATTGTTCAACACCAAAACACCCCCAATAACAGAAAATGTTTTTGGTCCAAAAGAAAATGTAACTAATGATGGTATTGTTGATGCTAAGACCCTACATGTAGGACCATTCATTACATTTAGAGGATACAACCCCTCTCATGGAATACCCAACAATGTTGATCAAACTGCTAATTTTGTCCAAAAGACGCAATAATAATGACCATAGAGGAGGTTTCCAAAATGTGAGTTTACCCCCTTAGGGGAACCAATCGAGTCAGTCTTCAAAGAACTGATAAAACATAAATTCATACAACATCGAGAGCCAAAACAATATGATCCTAGACAGTTTAAACCCTCTTGGTGGGATGAAAACACTTTTTGAAATTACCATCAAACTAAGGGACATAGTCTACAATAATGCTGACATCTGAAGAACATTATCAAAGATTTTGTTAAAAACAGAACCATAAAAGTCAATGGGAAAAAAAAATACCATAAAAACTAACCATAAGGTCCTCACAGATCCATTACATGACCATGGGAAAGTAAAAGCCTCTAGTTCAAGAAATAAGACTAATACCCTGGCCAACTATGCCAATACCAAGTATTACTATAACCAAGTGACAATCATACATCATATTCAAGCCGTTGATGAAAATGTCAACATCATTACCATAAAGAAAGGTCTTCAATGTGTTGTCAATACACACTGAACTATTATAGCCATCCCAATTCATTCATCTAGCAACAACCACAGTCCTCCAAGCCTTAGTATAATTTACTTGACCACTTGGGGAAGACCCCAACATAAATATCCATCTTGGAACTATTGACCATATCACCTATTCATCGATCCATTTTAGACAAAGCCTTGCAAAGGACGACTATCCCCACCAAATTAAATTTTAATCATTTCCAAGAGATGGTAGGATAATTAACCAATTCACATCATGCTACCTTATCTGAACAAGAATACTCAACTGAGAAGACCAACCATAATGACCCATTACACCTTGAATTTATTGTCCATCAAATGAAAGGTAGACGAGTCTTGGTAGATGGAGGAGCAAGATTGAATCTTTGCACCTTGAAATTGTTTAAGGCATTAGGTTTCTTAAAGGCATGCATAAACACTACTAATAGCATAGTTATTAAGGCATATGATGATGATGAAAGATCATATAAGGGAGTTGTGACACTCCCCATCAGAATTGGCCCTGTGGTTATGGATACTAACTTCCAGGTCTTGGATCTTGTTCTTCCATACAATATTTTACTAGGTAGACCATGGATACATTCTATAAAGGTCATCCCTTTGACTTACCATCAGCGTCTTAAATTCCCATACAATGGCATTGAGATCACAACCAATGGTGATCCTGAATCTTTCAAATATTGCAGTTGCCTACATAGAATACCACAATGATGGGTGCCTAATAATTAGGAGGCTTCATCCTCCAACTTATCATTGTATGTTGATCCACCAACTCTTTCCAAATAATTTTCATCCCAAACACCATCATCCACCCCTAAGGTCGAGATCCAAGATAAGGGTTGTGGAGAATATCACATGAAAGCATCCTATTATGTCAGCCAGTTGGTTCCTCCTAAGTCATACGGTTTACCCACAATAAATAGGAGACAATCCATTGTCACAATACATGTCCCTCCTACAATGATTTTCACAAAATGGGGAGAGTTAATTAAAGAAGCTATGGATCAAGATTTGGCAGTATAATGTCAGAATTTATCCATCAAACTCAATCTCGCAGGCTCTATAACCATAATACAATGTCTACACATATAAAACTAATAGTTGCATGTAGTGACATGCAATAATGAGCCGATAGGTAGAGCGAAGCAAAAATGGTAGGAATACAAATTGAGTGAGAGCATGTGTAGATATGTGTGTAGATAAAAATGATAGGGGACATATAAAGGTACTAATACATGTTGGTTATGTCAAAAGCATAATAAAGTTATTTGAAAGCTTATCTCAAAATATTACATGTACACTTTATGGGCACAAGATTAAAAAATAGAGACTATTGTCTCAATGTAATCAATGCTCAAAAAATTCTTTAATATTATACTTAATATATAGTATATGAAACATAGGAATCTTGTCTGAATGTTATGTGAGAAACATACAGATTTGTAGATAGGAAGTAAAAAATGAAACACAACAAAATGAGGCCTTTTCTCCACCCTACCATATTGGGTCATGGAGCCTCATGGGATCTCACCAAACCCCCGAGCAAGAACATGCATCGTCCACCACCCTAGTCAATGGTGAAATTAATGTTCCTTATTACACTTAATATAGAGTGTATAGGATGTAATTATTTATTTGACCACTATAATTGATTTTGTAGTTAGTATGATTATTCTAAAAGGTTGGTTATAACACATGACTTCATCAAAATCTGACATATGGTTGCAGTATACTCTGCAAGAATAGCAACCAAACATAAAGTTTAGTGTAGTGATAATCTGTTGTTGGAAGAAAATATATAGATCAGGACATATAAATAGTTCTACAATTTATAGTAGATAATATGCAATACACCTATAATATAAGGGATGGATGATATAGGCATACCTTGTCCATGTGGTGCAATGTAATATAAATACAAGAAAAGAAGGCTTGCTCTCCACTCTACCATATTGCGTCATGGAGTGTCCAAACCCCAGAGAAAAAAAAAAGTGTTTACTTTAATCAATGGTGAAAGCAATGTTTCAAGCCCTACTGACTTTATAGAAGATCTAATGGTGTCAAAAAACCCACAAAGGAGGATTGTTTGACTTGAATATGGTTTGCAAAGATCAAAGGATAATGTGAAGTTAAGTGAAATAAACATGTGTCATTGGTAGAGATTAAATAAATTAGGAAATGTAAAGACTTGTACAATGTATAATAAAGAATATGCAATGTAGCTATAATAGAATGTAGCAATCAAAAAAAAAATTGGCATCCCTTGTGCATTCAATGGGTTGCAGTATGTACAAAAAAAAAGATGGCCTACTCTCCACCCTACCATATTGGCTTATGGAGTTGTGAGAGCTCTCACCAAACCCCCAAACAAAAACATTAATTTTCCACCACTTTGATCAATGGTGAGAGCAATGCTTTGTGACCTGAGGAAATTGGTTGTGTTCAAATCATTGCTATACATTTTTTAATAAATGAGCTTGTAGTTGTGAAATAAGAGATGGGATACAATATATATAGTCTTACATTATATACAATTAGAATGAAGGTGAAGGACATAGACCATGGAAATTTACTATTGTAAAGCTATTTATCATTTTTGAGATCGCTACACCTTATATATAATTTGAATTTAGTTGCAATGTAAAATGGTTTAACTTAGATATAGGAACACACAAAGGAAAATGAGAACTTTAGCTAGGTGAAAACGTTTCATTGGTAACCAATATCTTAATTATGCAATGTAAACAATTATATAATGTAAAAGGGGAAAATATTTAGTACTAGGATTACATGTCACATAAATTTTTTTATAAGGAAGCGAATTTAGAAATAATGGGAGTTCTATATGCATGGAATGAAGAGGGAAAGAGAAGCAGTACATTTACCACTAAGAATACCAACATTTAATGATGATGGAAATAAAGACAATTGTTAGAGATGATCGTCTGGTTTGATTCATAGTGCATTATAATTCTTGGTATGTATCCTGTAGTATTTATGAAGAAAATATAAACTTTAGAAAGTTGAACACGTTTCATTGTTAACCAATATCTAAATTACAAAATTTAAAGAGTTATATAATATATAAGGGAAAAATATGCAATACCATGATTACATGTCGCATACAAAAAATTATAAGGAAGCGAATTTAGAAATGGTGGAAATTCTATATGTATAGAAATGAAAAGGGAAAGAGAAGCAACGTGCAGTTACCGTTAAGAATACCAACATTTCATGATGATGAAAATGAACAAAATTGTTGGAGATGATCCTCTTGTTTCATTCATAGTGCATTGTAATTGCTATTATGTATCCTGTAGTATCTAGAAAAAAAGAAATGGGGTCTACAAATAGCAAGAAAATACATTGTCCACCACTCTAATGAATGGTGAAATCAATGTTCCTTATTACAGTCAATATATATTATATCATTCAAGAAACTCCTTTTTGAGGCTGAAAGAAATAATAACACAGATACATATTTGCACATAGGGAAAATAAAGCATGTTCTCCACCGTACCATATTGGGAAGATGGACCGTCATACACTATTACACATATATATCCATAAGTAGTCTTCAAACATATGAATCTTGTCTACATCTAATTTTAGAAACAGATAGATGTGCACATAGGAAATATAAAACCAAGCACAAAAAAATGATTCTTTCTCTCGATCATACATATATATCAGTACAAATTTTGTTTTCCAAGTAGGTATATAGGCATTGTATCCCTTGGATGCATTTGTAGGGGCTTGTTTCTTGGATATATATAGACACAGAAACAATGTCTTGAAATGTATGTATGTGGAATTACATATAAACAATAGGTAGAGGATGGGCAATAAAAGGTCATTTGACAACTAAAAGGGAAAAACACCATTAAAAAAAATAATGATGTTAGGACCAAATATTGAGCTTTGACATTATTGGCAGTGAGCAGGCAGAAATACAAATCACTTGTTTTGTGTTTTTTTGCATGGGGGGATGGTTGGTGAAGCAATATAAAAGTTTTTGTGATGACATCATTGATCGGAGTGATGGAAAATGGATTTCCCGTGTGTGCAAATGTGTATGTATGTCATCATAGATGCAAAGAACATTGATAGATACTGATCTGAATGTTTATTTTGTTGGGACATTCTTGCAATGAAAAGCTATATTTTAATTTTTATATAAAACATTGATGCAACCATTGACCATAGTGATGAACAATGCAATCAGAAAGTTTACATGCATGTCATAGTAGATGCAATCAACATTGATAAATGCTGCCACATTTTTGGAATAATAAGATGTATTTTTAGTGTTGCACTGATACCACCATTGTTCGCAGCGGTACATAATTTATTTCCCCTATGTACAAATATGTATGTATGTCATAGCACATGCAAACACCATTGATACATACTAAGCCCTATGTTTACTTTATGCGACATTCTTGGAATGATAAACTTTATTTTTAAGTGTTATCTACAAGATGCATGCCTGTAAGAAATGGAAAAATAATTATCACAACCAAAAATTTTGTAACTTGCTTTCACAACCACCACCCCATTCAAAGAACACAAAATAACATCCAACCACCTTTGTGTAAATTCCACAAAGGGTAACTACAATTGAACCTTAACATAGGCATGGAATCAACATAGTCGAACGCTATGTTTCCCAAGGTTTGAAATGGTAGGTGCTACCTACAAGTGGCTAGCTATTTTGGGATAACATAGATTGCAAGATGATGGAAGGTAGTCTACATTGAACTTTGATCAGGATTGTCATTAGCCTCACCACTTTGGATGCCTTCTAGTGAGTGCGCGAAAAGGTGGAGGTCGAGGGAAGGTGGTGTGTGGTTTTTGTTTTTTAGATTAAAATAATTTACTACATCCATAGAGAGGGAAAGAGAAATGGCATCATCATTAATTTTTGCATGGTTTCCATGTGTGGTGTTGGTTGTAAGTGACACATATCTTTTAAAGCCTTGGAAAATATAGCGAATGTATGCACACATCACAAATGAAACAAAGAGCTCAAAGGTTTTTATTCGTTATTCGCCTTTTCCCCCTTGGTGCAAATACACCTTTTTCTACTAGCTTTGTTGCAAGAAGTGAGCAAAGAAATAATGCAGGAAACACATTTTGTTTTGCTTTTGCAACCATTTCCCCATGCAAAAAAATAGAATAACCTCCAACCACCTTCACAGAAGCTGGAAAACATGTGATTGAACTTGCATCCTCATAGAAGAATTCCCTCCTTACTCATGACTCTGATAACATGTATAGCAGTAGAACAAGACCCAACAATGGCTTATCGAAAATTTCATAAACAATCGCTATGTTTCTCAAGGTTTTAAAAATATGTTCCTACATGTAATTTGATACATGGTGTGGATCATGCCCCCCTTTTTTCTTTGCTAAAAGAACTTGAAAATGCAAAGCCTGAGACAATTACTTCACAGAATAACAAGTACCACATGTTTCAGTTGATACAAGCAATTTCAATAAATGCACGATGTGGGTTTTGAACAAAAAAATTGTAACTGTCAATTGAAACATATGTACCCATTATTTTGTTAAATTTCACAAAAAATTTCAATGAATAGAGGCAGGGCTATGTGGAGGAAAACATCAATTAATTTATGTGGAGAAGTTTAAGTATAGACATACAAAAAGAAAAAAATAAAGTACCTTATGAAAAGAATAAACATAGGAAGGAGTATATATGAATATTCTCTACATCTGAGCTCACATACATACATATCTCCACATAGGGATGAAAATTGGGTGCAATTTGGGAAAGATGGAAAAAAATTATCTTTTCATGTTTCTGAATGTGGGTCACTATTCATACAAATATTGTTTCATTTATGGCTTTCATTTTGTGGTGATGGTTGCAATTATCTAGCTTAGGATATATTGCATCATCTATCACCACCGTTCTATTTGTATGGTTGCAAAAGAGATAATATCATGTGTTTTGTGTGGGTTTTTTCATCTCACTTGATGTTGAAACAATTATTGTTTCATTTATGGTTCATGTTTTGTGGTGAATATTTTGAAATGATTTGTTACTATGAGCTAAAATTTATAAGTATACAACACATATATAGCCATATGTGGACCTATCAATATAGAAATCACAATGGGAGTAAATTAAATAAATATCACTTGGTACAAGATGAGAGATTAACATCACTTGGCACAGGTTGGCATAGTAATATCACTTGTTTGGATTTGATTTCACATACCTACATAGTTGGACACAAAGATGAATTTTGTCTATGGCTAACTTCACAAATATACATATCTGCACAAAGGGAAAGTAAAATGGAACAAAAAAAAGAAGGCCTAGTCTCCACCCTACCATATTGGGTCATGGAGCCTGATAGACTCTCACCAAACCCCTGAGCAAGAACATACACCACCCACCAGTGTGATGAATGGTGATATAAATGTTTCTTATTAGGCCTAATATAAACCTATTATTTTAAGAATTTCCTTTTGAGGAGGGAACAAATAACAACTATCTTCAAAAAATAGTAAACATAAGGAGCAGTATATGTTGGCTACATCTAATTTGACATACATACAAATCTACACACAAGAAAACAAAAATTATACACAATAGAAGAAGCACATACTTTTTTGTGGAAATATATTTCAAAGCAACATATGTGTATGTATGCATCAAACGTATCCAATAGATAAATATACAAGTGGAAAAAAATGCATATTGATATATATGTATATAGAGGTAGATGCAAATATATATGGATTGCTGATTGTTGTTGAGTAGCTTTGAAACTAGGAAGGCTGGCAAAACTTCCATCCAAAGTTCACACATATATCCTATTGGGTAAAAGTTTACATATAGATGCAATCGCTGGAAATAAATCAATATTATTTCATTTATGGTTTCCATATACACGTGATGATTGCAAAGCAATAAAATAGACCAATAACAACATTGTTTCATTTATGCTTTCCATATAAATCCAATGGCCACAATAATATTTAGAGTTCTAAAGTTACCAAAGCAATTGAACATTTTATGTTATTTTCCATAAGGCATTATTGACAGTTGTTCTCTATGTTTACTTTCTATGAAGATTCTAAGCCGCTACATAATGAATTTTTTTGCTAGCAACATACATACATATGCACACCCAAAGTTGTCAATACATGTGAAAGAAATATAGATAAGTTTAAATGCACATATATGTGTATGTTCACTGGGCATAGGAAACAAACATCACTTTGTGCAAATTTTCATGACAACATTGGTTAATGCATGGGTTGCATCTATTGGTGTTGCTTGCAAGAATACCTTAGATTTAAAACTTACCAAACTAATTGAGGAGTTTATGTTATTTTAAATAAGGCATTATTCAGTGTTGGGTTGCAGATTGAGGTGGAAACTATACACAACAAACATTATAGATAAGAACCATATGATATACATATCTAGCATAAAAATATGATTAGACATGGAAAAGTAGCAGGGAGAACATTTAAGAAGCATTAGATGCATATACAGACATACACACTCACACATACAAATACATGACAGACAAATATATCTACATAGAACTTTATCAAGATATTGTATGCATTCAGAACATTCAAAACAAGATTAGGATGTCATAAATCAAATGACAAAATTTCCATTATATTTTTTATTTTAATCTTGTGCAACAATAGATTTTAACAAGCTGGACCGAAGGAAAAACACAAAAGAATTGCCGAGGGCATAGAGAATAGTCATCATTAAAAATCACATAGAAAATACTATAACAAAAATAAAGTTTTATGCAACTGCAAGAAAGTGGAAGATAACCATATGTGACATGTTCCTATATGAATGCAAAGGAAAGACAACATTTAATAGCCATGCATTCAAGGGGGGCAACATTATAGCTAAGAATGATTGTCTAGAGATAAGACTATATGGTAGTTGAAATAGACAAAAAGAAAATAACTATATTGATATTAGAAACAGGTCATAGATACCTATAAATATTCGAGTATACATGTATCTACACATACAAATCCATTATAGGAACATATATCTACACACATATGTATCAAAATTTTGTATGCACTCATAAATTTAAATTACATGCATATATATTTATGTATATGAATACACAAATATATACATGCATACAACCATGTCCACAAGTATATATAAGAACAACTATAAATATTGATACATGTGTTAGATAGGATGGAATAACTATATAACCAAACAACAAAAGATAAAATGAGGAACATATACTTAAACCAAAACAAGAGTCTAAGCAACATAAACAACACAAAAATGAACAAGTGTATATTTTTTTGGCAAACATTATAAGGTAAACTTCATTGTCTTAATATATAACCAGTTAAATGAGGAAAAAAAACAACAGCAAGAGAAAGGAAAGGTATTTGATGTGACAAGCACTTAAAAGAAAGAGGAGAAAACAAATGTCCAGTCAACAGAAACAATAAAAAATATTCAAAGACACAATTAGGCATGGTTTTTTGGAATTCAAGGTAGTACGACAATTATCTCTTGAGACTCTTGAAGGGTAGGGGAAATTGCAGACAAATCCGATAGCAACAACTTGCACTCAGCTTCAAAGTTAATTCTTACAACTTTGACTATTGTTGTTTTAAGCCTTGTTTCTAAATTATAGGTATGAGTTTTAATAAGATTAGTGTAAACGAATGAGGTGTGAGTGACATGATTGATAACAGTCTTGGAAGTCATTACAATAGAAGACTCATATTGAAAAATGTAGAGCTCTTTTGCTGACATCTACAATAAGCTTGTTGCAGCCTCATCAAAAGAAGTAGCCCAAATTTTTCCTGTGTGGTCTTCCATTTTTAGCTGCAATAAATAGCGAAAGTCACAATCAGCTATTGTTGTTTGGCATTAAGGGTAGAACAATGTATTTTGGGTGGACTCTACACACTTTTTATTGCATTGTCTACCATTGGTCTGCAAGGTACATGCAATGTAACAAAATTCATCAGTTTTTATATATTTAACTATTGCCTTGAGAATAGCCTTCAAAGTTTCTGGAAAGCCAAGGCAGTGATACAAGATATATTGAATGGTGACTCTCCCATTTTCCAAAGCAACCTTTTGAGGGACTGTCCGCAAGGGCTCAATAGAAGGTGGCTCAACATGTCCTCGTTGGGTCAAGGGTTGTGTTTTTCGGATGTCAGGGTTTATGTACAAAAGAGTCATTGTGGCTGTGTTCAGAACCATTCCATTAAAATACCCAGAATGTGCATTGTTTATAGCAAGGATGACAACTGAAGGAGGGGTGCACAACATTTTCATCTCATCACCCTTTTCCTCCCAATTTGTGCCCCACAGATTAAGATCAATGAAAAAAGATCAAAAAAATTTAAGTTTAATAGTCCTGAAAATTTTTTCAGACTAATCATTTCTTTGTATAGTCAATACCTTACCCACATGCACCACAGTTTGAATAATATCAATCAAACTGTTATTACTATAATTTGTAATTTCATTTATAGGTATGAATTTAAAAACTTTCTCTGGCACAAAGGCCTCATTATCACAACATTTCAACACTGAGTTTTAATCCAAAAGGATTTCCATGTGGATGTTTAACTTATTAAATTTCCTATCTGCTTATCTCATTGAGCCCTTTGACACATAATAAGTATGACCCACTTCAACCCTATCATAATGCAATTCTGCTATGTCATTAAAACAATTGATTCATATTTTTGTTCCCTCACTATCAATAATGTCAAAGTTGAACACTTGGTCATCACGTCCCTATTTGTTGTAATGATTCATATCCCTTTTTGTTGTTACCCATCCTTTTATTTTCCATTTGGTTTGGTAAACATTCAACCCTTTAACAAGATTCATATTTGGAGGAGTACTATGTTGTCTTGGGGATGTATTAATCCCAAATGTTGAGGCTCGTTTGGATGGGGAGGAGGACTCATGGCCAACTATTTGTTCTTCTTGATCTCTAAAAAAATATCTAGGCTTTCCAATTAGATGACAATATGACAATCTCCCTGGAATCAAGAAAACATCAAATACTTTTAAAGATGGTCCCCACAAACAAGAAAGCATAAAAAAACTACAAGTAGTGCAAAACAATATCTAGTTCCTTGATTCCCACAGCTTCCTACATAAATAGTTGGTCAAGCACAAGATAAAACCTATTACCAATGCCCCTCTAAACAAAAGGTCATTGTATTTTGCAAGAAAAGTCCCTATTTTTAGCAGTCAACAAGGGTTTGATCACCTCCTATTTTTTGAAAAGACATTAGCTAGAGTACCAAAGACGGAACAAAATCTCCAACATCAATAGATCATATCACATGTGCTGACAATACTGGATGTACATTTGTATCATACAAGGTAGTTTTAGTCAACAAAGCAGAAGCAATGAGATATTGATGGTTGTAAAACAAGTTTCGAAGAAAACAACAATGTCAACACATTTAAAAACTATAATGTTTTTCCCCCTAACACATAGGTGACTCCCAAATGGCTAGAAAATTAGAAGGAAAAGAAAAGATGAAGATTTTAAATATAAATTAGTTAGAATATATATCACAACAACTATTAATTCAAATGAACCATATTCACAAGTTTCTCAATGTACATGGAAAAGTATCAATTTAATTGTTAGCAACAAGAAGAAAACAAGGAACAAACTTACAAGACTATTGCTTGAGGAGTGTTCATCAGCCTGGGTAGAGCCAAAGTCCATTGACATTAGTGGGGATGCTCTTTTAAAAGGTGAGAGATGCAACGTCGGTGGCTAACTACAAGATCTATGACTTGAAAACACAACATGAACTCTCATTTTTTTTGCACAAACATGAAGAATATGACAACAAAGGATTAATAAAAAAAGGGTTCAATGATTCATGCAACACTTAATATACAATTTATTATTCCATCTTTTTAATCTTTCAATTTTTTTCATATAGACATCAACAATATGAAGGAAAATAAATAGTTACGAAAAGGGCTTCAATATTGGTATATAACTGTGAATATGCAATATATCATTCAAAGAATGTCATGTTTAGGTTCAAACAAATAACAACTATTTTCACAAAGTAATAAACATTGGGAAGAGTGTGCAAGTACATTTTTTACATATAATTTGACATACATACATATCTACACACAGGAAAATTTAATATTTTTTCATATATGGTTTTAGTTATGTGCCAATGGTTGCAACGTAATTAAATAGGCTATGCCATTTTCCATAACGCATTGTTAATTTTTGTTCTCTAGATTTGGATATATCATTTCATTTTAGATACATAATAAAATAGTAAATGCTATAGAGTTTATGTTGTTATCCAAAAATAATTCTGGTGCAGTCACGGTAGGAGGGTCCTCAAAGAGAACAATCTAGACTGTGTAGCTAGAATAACACAACAATCACAGTAGGAGAGTTCTCAAAGAGAACAATCTAGGCCATGCAGCTAGAATAACACAACAAAAGTAACACAGAAGATGGAGGAAAATGTAGATACAAATATTATTATTATCAGAAATGTTGTTTACATATAGTTGGCCACATTCGAGCTTACAGATTCGGCTCATAGGCCTAATACAACATGCTCAAAATACAATGCTCATACATGTGATAAAAAATCTTAGAGATCAAACTCTATATACATCTTAGTCTACTTCCTCTTAATTACCCTCTTTTCTAATGATCTATTAAAATAATTATATCATATCCATAGTTCAAGAAAAATTCACGTCATCCAAAGATCATTACAATCTCCAATGAAGGAAACGTAACTTGTGCAAGAACAAGTTAGCCTAAAATTTGAATTTCTTCCATGGTTGATGTGCATGATGAAGTGTGGGAAAAAAATCAAGGTCGAGGACATTCCACAGAAAAATTAGAAATACATTGTGAGGATCCAAAAGTTATGGGAAGGATCCACAATCGATGAAACTAGCCATTAGGTTTGAAATTATTTTGGGGCCAATTCCAAAACTGTCACTCAATCTGGAAGCGATAAATTACCGAAAAAGATCCAATTGAGCTGAAAAATTGGAGTAAGGAAATTGAACATGTCCTCAATGAATCTATAGATCCACGAGGTATGGTGAACAAACAAAAAGAAATACCAGATCTACCAACTTGAACAAGAACAAGAACAAGAACAAAACTAAATGAAAATATTTCTGGTTGATGCAAGATTTCCAAGAACCAAGGATGCTCTTGCATTAGACATCGAGGATTAATCAAAAGTGAGTCCCTCACTTTTCTGGGGCCAAAGGGAAACCAATACAATCTACCTCAGCCTAAGAAATCCAAGAAGAAGCCTCCACTGGTCTACCTCTCCACTTGACCAGATATTATTTGTATTGTCTTCCACAAGTACTTCTCCCATCTCTAACATCCAAAATCTATTTTATCCCATTTGATTGTTGTTTAGGAAGTTTTTCTTCCAATTTTTATTTACTATATTCACTAAATTATTCTTTATGGTATTGATGTAGATATGCAATTTGGAATATAGGTGATATACCCATGTCATCTGGTATATCTACTTCATATGCATTTCTTGGGTCAAAATTCTTCAAAATACTACAGGGTCCAAACTTCCTCATCTTGAGCTTATTGTATGTGCTGGAAATCTCTCCTTCCTCAAATACACCATCACTTCATCACCAACTTTGAATTCCTTATGTCTCCTCTTTTTATCTACCTGTTCCTTATACTTTTGGTTCATATCTTCCAAATATTGCTTCACTTGAGTATGCACTTTTTTCATATATTCTACAAATTTCTCTGCTTCTTCACTACTTTTATCTTCTTTACTGATGTCTCAAAATTGTGATATACCTCTAGGATGAACTCGAGTAACAATCTCAAAATTTGTCTTTCTAGTACTCCTGTTCACTAAATTATTGTAGGAAAACTCTGCTTGAGAAAGGACTAAATCCCAACATTTGGTCTTCTCTCCAACCAAAAATCTCAACAAATTCCCCAAACTCATGTTCACTACCTCTATTTTTCCATCAGTCTGTGGGTGAAAATTAGAACTGAACTTAAAATCTATCTTCAACTTCTTCCAAAGTGTCCTCCAAAAGTAACCAACAAACTTTGTATCTCGGTCTGAAACAATACTCTTAGGTAATCCATGCAATTTTACCACTTCCTTGAAAAACAAGTTTGCTACATGTATTTCATCTATTGTCTTCTTACAGGGTATGGAATGCGCCATCTTAGAAAATTCATCTACCACCACAAATACATAATCATTACCTCTTTGTGTCTTCGGCAACCCAAGTATGAAATCCATGTTGATATCCTCCCAAGGTCTTTCTAGAACTGTCAAAGGTTTGTATAATAAAACATTCTGACTACTCCCTTTTGCAACTCTGCACAAATTTCCTAACATCCTTATGAATCTAGGGCCAAAAGTAATTCTCACTTACCAATGCTACTATTTTATCAATTCCAAACTGTCCTGCCAATCCTCCACTATGTTTCTCTTTTACCAAATTGTCCATCATTGAAATTGGGGGTATACATAACTGATTTCCTTTGAACAACATTTCCTCCTAAATTAAATAATCCAACCACTAACTTCTATCCTCCAAAACTAGTTCTTTTCATGCTCTCCAAGGT
This sequence comes from Sequoiadendron giganteum, assembly GCA_007115665.2. Classification (NCBI taxonomy): domain Eukaryota; kingdom Viridiplantae; phylum Streptophyta; class Pinopsida; order Cupressales; family Cupressaceae; genus Sequoiadendron; species Sequoiadendron giganteum. The sequence continues at coordinate 106,814,595 of CM021107.1, read as the reverse complement.
TCTACAAAATCCAGGCCTTCCTCATACAAGTTCTTCAATTCATCAAAGCCTAATACCTAGACTTTCATTTGTATCAATAAATTCCTTCTCCTACTCAAAGCATCAAAATCTCTATTTGAATTTCCACTCCTATGTTTCAAAAAAAAGTATAACTCTACAAGAATTCCACCCATATCATGTGTTTCTGATTTAACTTACCTTGACTATTCAAGTATTGCAAAGCCTAATGATCAGTATACAACACAAACTCATTAGACAACAACTAATGTCTCCACTTATTCAAGGCTTGAACTATGGCATAAAACTTTTGATGATACACTAAATATATTTTCCTTGCATCATTCAACTTCTCATTCAAATAATCTACTGGTCTTCCTTCTTGACTTAACACTGCTCCAATTGCATTTCCACTTGCATTGCAGTCTACCTAAAATACCTTACTAAATTTTGGTAAAGCCAATACGGACTGCTCAATCACCTTCTATTTTAACAACTCAAAACTTTAGTCTACTCCAGATTTCCATCTACAATATTTCCTATCTCCTCTCATTGTTTTTATCATAGGGATGCAAATAGAACTGAAATTCCTAATGAAATTTCTATAGAAACTATCCAATCCATTAAATAATCTTACCTCTCTAATGCTTTCAGGTGTAGACCATTCAAAAATTGCTCTTACCTTCTCAGGATCCATCTTCAATCCATTCATAAATATCACAAACCCAAGATATACCAATTCTTCCTTCACAAAACTACACTTCTTGATGTTTATCAACAATTGCTCTTCCCTCAACCTCTGCAAAACTTGTATTTTATGCAACAAATGTTCTTCTCTAGTCTTACTAAAAATCAAGATGTCTTCCAAATAGACAATCACAAACTTACCCAAGAATTTCTTCAATACTTCATTCAAGAAACCTCATGAAAGTACTAGGTGCATTTGTTAGTGTGAAAGGCATCAACAACCACTCATACAGTCCTTCATTTGTCTTGAGTGTTGTATTCCATTCATCCCCTTCTCCAATTTTGATCTAATGATATCCACTCTTCAAATCTATCTTTATAAAGTATTTAGTTCCCCTCAAACAGTCCCTAATGTCATCCATTTGGCGAAAATAAAATCTATACTTCATTGTGATCTTCATTATGGCTCTAGAGTTTGTACACATCCTCCATTCTCCATCCTTCTTAGGTGCTAACACTGCACGTAATGCACAAGGGATTAAGCTTTCTCTAATCAAACCTTTTCTCAACAACTCTTGCACTTGTTTGTTCAATTGTTTATTCTTTTCTGGTGTCATAAGGTGTGTTTCTTTATTAGGTAAACTAGCTTGAGGAATCAGATCCATGCAATGACTAATACTCCTTACAAGTGGTAATCCATCAAGTACATTATCTGAAATGATAGCTTCATATTCTTCCAGCAATTCTTTTATCTCCTTAGGTTTTCCTTCTACATGCTTCAAGTCTTCCACCTTCTTAGGCACCAAGGAATAACACATGTTCTCATGTCTCAGCCCATCCAGAAATCTCCTTCCATCAAGCAAAAAAATTCTAGTAGTCATGCAAACCTCAACTTTAGGAACATCCTCCAAGGGTAACAAAGTCTACTTCATCCCATTAGCAACAATAGCGTATATGTTCTTTTTTCCATCATGAATAGCATGTCTATCATACTGCCAAGGTCTTCCCAAAATATGGCATATATCCATAGGCATAATATCACACAAAACTTCATCATGATAATTTCCTATCTTCACTTTTACAACAAATTGTTCACTTACCAGTATCTTATGCTCATCTTGAATCCAAGCCATTTGATAGGGCTTTGGATGTTTTAATCTTTCCAACTTCAATTTGGTCACCATTTCTTCAGAAGACAAGTTTTTTGAGCTTCCACTGTCAATGATTACTTTACAACAATTACCAACTACCTTGCATCTGGTCTAAAATAAATTCTTTCTCTGCAACAGTTCCTTCTCCAATTCACTTTGACACAATACTCTCCTATTCACCAACACTTCTCCTTCTACCAGTTGATTAGGTGATCCAACATGATTCTCCACAATAAAATATGTTCTTCTATTGTTCTTAGTCTTTCTGCTTGTCTCTCCCTATTTGCATCCTATTTGCATTCAAAGGCTCTATGTCCTTCTCCACCACATTTGAAACAAGTTCCCCTGAATACTCTTTTCTCCCATCCTCTATTATATTTTATATATCCTTCATTTCGGTAACCACCATATCCTCCTCTTTGGTAAAAGTTTCCATCCTCTATTTGTTATGAATTATCATTCTTACTAACCTCCTTATCCTTGTTCTGATCTAGAAAAGACCATCTTCCTCCTCTAGTTAAAATCCTTGTTTTCTAAAATCTTCCACCTCTTCCTCTCTACCTTTGCTCAGGTCTTTTTCTTAGCTTCTCTTCTACTTTCAGGGCACATTGATATGCTTCTTCCACACTCAATAACTTAATCAAACTAATCTCATCTTCTGTAGATGACCTCAAACAATTTACATATATGGCTACTTGCTCAATCTAATCCTCTAAATGTCCAGATCTGATGTTCAACTTATAGAACTCCTTAGTGTACTTGGTCACACTTGATTCCTTCTCTTCGAGATTCTACAGCTTCTTGAACAAAATGATCTGATAGTCAGCAGGCATGAACTTTGTCTTCAACTTATTCACCATCTGATCCCATGATCTTATCTTCTGCTTTCCTTTTCTTTGCCTATCTATCTGCAAGTATTCCCACCGAAGGGATGCATGTCCTCTCAGCTTTGTACAAGAAAATTTCACCTTCTTATCTTCTGAGGTACCTTCAAAATCAAAGTACTTTTCCATCTCTATTATCCAATCTAGCAATTCATCTAAATCCAACTTACCATTATAATTCGGTTGATTGAAATGTGGTTTAGTGTTTAATCTGGTTAGGGCTCTTTTGAACCTTTCTTCTCCTTGATCAAGGAAAGGTTTCTCTTCTCTTGCAACTTCTTTCTATTCTTCTACTTCTTCATCACTCACATCATCAACTGGTCAACCTCTCCTCTGGTCTGTTTCACCTGCTTCCAATCTAGTAGCAATTCCTCTCAACATCTCCATTATAGTTGGGTCTGCATTTCCATGCGCTCCATTTCCTCTCCCATTTATTCTTCCCAACTTATTTACACAAGTATTTTGTAGTTGTAGGTCAGATCCTCAGCCTGCCACCCCGCAAAAAATCTTCAACAAGACTACACAAACTATGATGATCTCGCAAGGAATGAATCTCTCCCTGATACCAATCTAGTGCAGTCATGGTAGGAGGGTCCTGAAAGAGAAAAATTTGGACCATACAGCTAGAATAACAGAATAGAAACACATAATATGGAGGAAAATGTAAATAAAAATATTCTTATTATCATAAATGTTGATTACATATAGGACTGGCCACATCTGGGCTTATAGATTTGACTCACATGCCTAATACAAGTTGATCAAAATATTATGCTCATACATGCGAGTGAAAATCTTCTAGATCAAACTCTATATACATATTAATCTACTTACTTTTAATTCCCCCCTTTTCTAATGATCTATTACAAGCTTTACATCATATGCATGGGTCAAGAAACATTCGTGCCAACCAAAGATCCTTACAATCTCTAATGAAGGAAATGTAACATGTGCAAGAACAGGCCAACCTCAAATTTCAATTTCTTCCATGGTAGATGCACATGATGAAGTATGGACCTAAAATAAAGGTCAGGGACACTCCATGGAACAATTAAAAACACACCATGAGGATCCGCAAGTTACAGGAAGGAATCACGATCGATCAAACTAGCCGTTAGGTTTTGAAATTATTTTGGGGCCATTTCCAAAACTGTCAATCAATCTGGAAGCAATAACTTTCTAGAAAAAATATCCAATCAAGCTAAAAACTTGGAGTAAGGCAATTGAAAATGGCCATGGTGAAACCACAGATCCACAAAGTCTGGTGAGAAAACACGAATAAATACCGGATCTACCAACTCGAACAAAAACAAAACTGAATGAAGATATTTTTGGTTGATGCAAGATTACAAAGAACCAAGAATGCTCCTGCATCACATTCTTCACTATCATTGCCACTCATTTTATTTCTCCCATGTGCACAAATCTATATATGTGATATTAGATGAAAAAACATTATTATACAACACTTAAAATACACCTTATGATTCCAAGGGTGTGGAAAAAAAAGAAAGTATGCATCACTATGTATCAATGTTCTTTACATCCACTATGACATAAATACACTCCCACACATAGGGGAAATACACTCTCCATCAGTACAATCAAATGGTTGTACAATTTTTGACAAGGCATTTCTGGATTTCATTATGTGGCTTTACCAACTATCACAACTATGAACAAGTAGAGGAAGCTTGTATGAAGGTGAAAGTTCGATCATGCATTGTAAAGCTACCTTGGAAAACAAAGCAAATATCGAAGGAATTTTTTATTTTGTGTGAACTTTGGTCAAAATTTTGTAACATTCCCAATTTTTTAGCTTTCCGGTGTCGGAGAAAAGGTGGTGGATTGTTTATTAAAAAGTGTTTAGCCCACTAATAGAGAAGGCTAGAGAAATGGAATCGACATTAATTATTGTAAGGTTTTGGTTTAATGGTGATGGTTGTAAGTAACACCTACCCTTTAAAATCATTGGGAAACAAAGCACATGTCTGCGCAATTTTTGATAAGGCATTGTTGGGTGTTGTTCTCTGGGTTTACCTTGTTCTTGAAGGTAGTTGTGAGTGAGGAGGAAAATATTTTGTGAAGCTGCAAGTGTGACCATTGGTAGTGGAATTTATGTGAAGGTGGTTGGAGGTTATTGTGTGTTTTTTTCATGGGGTGATGGTTGCAAAAGCAGTGCAAAAGTGTCGGTTATGATAATTTATTGCTCATTTTTTGTACACGTTGAAGAGAGAAAGACACAAAGACAAAGCAAGCGGGAAGAGGTACACTTTATCCAAGTAGAAAGAGGTGCAATTTGAAAAAACTCTTTTTATTTTGAGTTGTTCTCTTATATACTTGTAGACATGGTTTTATACATGTATATATCTACACATACATATAAAAAAACATGTATGCATGCAATTCAATTTTCTCAGTGCATACAACATCTTGATACACCTATGTGTAGGAAAATGTGTTTGTAATGCATTTTTATATATGTGAGTGTGTTTGTGTGTACATGCATCTTCCACATGTATCTTTTAGTTTATGCATCTATGTCTATATGTCTCTCTAGTTGTGTATTTGTCTATATGCATTTTCCACATGTATTGCTAAACCCATAGCTCAACAATCACCAACGCCCTATGGAAAATAATATAGAGTGTCACTGTAGGCCACACAAAGAAAGCCAACTATGTCGTATTAATAGGAAAATGAGCTATTTTATTACCTTGCAAGCATTTCTAGTAGATAGAAAGCATACAAAAAACACTAAAGTATGTCTTTCTTTTGTTTCATTTCATTGTTATTTTCTTGTATGCATACATGTATGTATAAAAAATAAAATGTAGACAAGATGGATATAAAATCATCCCCCTGAGCATTGCTTTCCACATACAATGTGTTGAAATTTTTTTTGAAGTCAGGAAAATAACATAAACTGTTTTATCACTTTAGCTCTAGCTATATTGTTTCATATTTGATCCAAAATCCAATAGTGAGAATAAAACAATATATCCTCTTCAACAACCTCTTACCAAGAATCAAACACTACACCCTTACCTAGAGAACAACAATCACCAATGTCCCATCGAATCAATGGTGTTTTCATTTGCTATGACATACATACATATCTTTGCATAGGGACCATACATTGTCCATCACTTCGATTGATAGTGTCAATACCAAGAGTGGTGTATTGGTTTTGGAAAGTGGGAAGAGGTGCATTTGAAGTAACTATGTAGAGGTATGGGTGGAGGTGCATATTGGACAAACCCTTTCTAGAGTATTTGGAAAATAGTTCATGTTATTTTCCATAGGCCATTGTTCATTATTGTTCTCTTTCTTAGGGTATATTGTTTCATTTATACTCTTTGTGCAACCACGATGGTTGGAAGCCAATATTGTTTGTTTTTGCATTTAATTGTTGTTGTGGATTGTTGTGTTTTGTGGGTTTTTCCTTCTAGATTACCATTGAAAGAAACATAGTTTCGAAAATAGTTCATGTTATTTTCCAAAGGTCATTGTTCATTGTAGTTCTCTAGCTTAGGGTACAGTTTTTCTTTTATTCAGTTAGTGTAGCTACGAAGGCTGGAAGGTAATATTGTTTGTTTTTTCTATTTGATTGTTACTATGAATTGTTGTGTTTTGTGAATTGATGTGTTTGTGTGGGTTTTTTCATCTGGGCCAGTGTTTAGATGAATACACTTCCATTTATGATTCACGTTCCATGATGAAGGTTTTCAACGGGTTTGTCACTCTCATATTTTGATTGTTATATGCTTTTCGTGTAGTGGCAATGGTTGTAAGTAACACCTACCATTTAAATCCTTGGAAAACATAGCAAATGTCTATGCAATTTTCAACAAGCCATTGTTGGGTGCGGCTCTCTGGTGGAATGTTTGTGAAGATGGTTGGAGCCTATTTTTGTGTTTCTTTCATGGCGTAATTGTTGTATGCTTTCCGTGTACTAGCGATGGTTGCAACAAAACCAACCATTTAAAACCTTAGAAAACATAGTGAATGTCTATGAAATTTCCAATAAGGCATTTTTGGATCTCATTATCTTGCTATAACTGCTATCAGAGATGTGAGCAAGGAGCGTAAGCTTCTGTGAAGGTTAAAGTTTGATCAAGCATTGTCTAGATTTCGTGAAGGTGAGAGGACATTATTCTGTGAGGGTTCCCATTTTTGTAGGGAAGCTAGCAGAAATAGGTCTGATTGAAGGAAGTGGGAAGAGCTGGGAAAACAAATATTGTTTCATTTATGCTTCATGCTTTGTCGCTAAGGTTTTGCATGGGTGTGTTACTATGAATCTATTTATTTTGTGAGTTTCTCCATCTAGATCATTGTTGAAACCAATATTGGCCCTTGCCACTAAATGGAAGGCATATAACAATCAATTTTGATGCCACATTGGTGAGTTCCTACAAAGGTGGAAGCTTGATCAACAATTGTTAAGCTTCTGTGAAGAGGTGTGTTTGAAGCAAGTGGGAAGAGGTGGATATTGAAAAAATCCTTTGTGATATTGTTTCATTTGTGGTTCGCAGTTTGTGGCATAGAGTAAAATAGTTTATGTTATACAGTTTATGTTTTATTTTATATTACCTATCTGTTCATTGGTTGTATTGGGTTATGTGTAGGATCATGATGGGCCAAAAAGTGGTGGTATCTAAGTGATATGATGGCCCATGTGGCTGACGACCTTTTTTTTACCCAAAATTGATGAAACGAAAAGGGTTTTTAAAGGAGATTCTAAGCTTTCCACCAATATAAATTATGCTTTACTTTGAATTTAATAAATAATTATTATTCATTTTCTATTTGAATTATGACTAAAGTCGTGATTGATAGGCTGATTGAAAAAAATCTGTAACTTTCAAACGGTATCACATTTTTTGAATCTGAAACATGTGTCACATTCTATGCTTTGCATACTATAGGATTAAAAATAAAATGGAATTTCATGAAGTTTTGACCAAGTTAAGGTGGTTAGACATACGAGTTTTTATATTTTTAAAAAAATTTAATAAAAAAATCATAATTAATTATTTACTTGGAAAAGAATTACAAAACAATACGCATCACATCAGGACATGAGTCCCCTACTTATATCTAAAATATTATCATTTTATTGTGGTTAGGGTGGTTAGACAGACACCTACTTATTTTTTCCTTGAAATTTAAGTACTACTGCATTGAAATTTCAAATTTTCACCAAATAGATTTTTATTTTTTTAAATAAACCTAGTAGTTTAGAAAAGACATTCAATTTGATAAAGATTCTATTCTTACATATTTTTGACATAATATAGATAACTTATTCAAATTTTTACTTCAAGTTTCCTAACTCTGATTTTCTCAATTTTATTGCCACTTAAGGGCCTATTTCTTCCACGATGATCCTACACATACCCATTGTTCCTCTCTAAGTTGGAGTTTGCAAGCACTTTTTTCTATCTTCGTTGTGAAGTATGTATATGTATTATTTTGCATAACATATTGTTGAGTCTTGCTATCTACCTTTGACTATTTTTTTTCATATTCAGTTAGCTTGACCTCTTGACCTATGACATTGCCCTTGAACTTTGTGTTTTATCACTACATTGTTTCCTTTCTAGTAAGGTCTTGTTGGGAATAAATAGAACTCCCTAGGATGTTGTTGAAACCATTGTTGTTTCATTTAAGGCATCAGTTTGTATGTCTGTATATTTAGTATGCACATGTATCTTATAGATAATGTGTTTATCTAAATATGGATATATCTAGTTTTTTATATCAATATAGATATTTCCTTCTTGTCTGGTTTGATTGCCACACTCTGATCTTTTGTATTTATTTTCGATTCATTGGGTCATGTAAAAAAATAGAAAATATCCTCCAAGAACAACTTTCAAAGGAACTCCACAACAAACATATACAATTTATGTTAATTTCCATAGGGAATTGTTGGTTTATGTATGGTGCCAATGGTTGCAAGGGAAACACTGATGAACAATTCCATGTGCAGATTTGGATGTATGTCATAGCAGTTGCAAACAACATAGATACATACTGAAACATTGTTGGAACAATAATCTGTATTTTGAGTGTTGTATCAAATGTTGATGCCACAATCTCTATAGAATTTTTTCTTTACATAACTTCAAAGAGGTTTTGAACACATTATATGTGGAAAATGTTTCTTATTGTGCATACTATAAATCCAAGTATATATTAATGTTGTCTACATCTAATTTTATATACATACATATGTGCAGACAAGAAAATAAAAAATGAAACAACACATCAGATAGCACAACCTTCAGAGTAGTAACAAACTCATCAAAAACCATCGCCACAAAAGGTGAAGCATAAATAAAACAATATTCATTCCAACAAATAATATAGTCTTCTGTAGAGTACAATCAACAATGCATATATATGTGAATCTAACTTGAAATATATATATATATATATATCAGACCAACTTTTGTTTTGCACTTGCATATACATGTATTGCATGCGTTAAAAACACCCTTTTAGTTATTATTTATTTTAGCCTCACAAAAGGACTTGTTAGAATGATAGAGTAAGTGTAATAAGAAAATTTGATTCCACCATTTATCAAAGGGGTGGACAATGTATGTTCTTGCTCAGGATTTTGGTGAGAGACCATCAGGCTCCATGACCCAATATGATAGGGTTGGTAGTAGGCCTCATTTTCTTGTGTTTGATTTTATATTTCCTATCTGCACATGCATGTGTTTCTAACATTAGATGCAGACAACATTCATTTTTTTTTAAGTCCACCTATGGATATATCTATGTAACAACCTATGATTGTGCATGGCCCAATATGGTAGAGTGGAGAGAAGGGTTTCTTTTGCTGCGTTCATTATATTTTCCCTATGTGCAAATATGTATCTGTGTAAAATTAGATGCAAACAAAATTCATATGCACAACAACGTATATATTAATTGCAATTGAAAACATTGATATCGCCATTGATTATGGTTGAGGGAAATCTATTTTTGGTTTTACATTGAAACCAATAGCGAGACCAATGTTCCATTTCACACTTAATATACATATTTCCATTCTAACAAATCCTTATTAATGCATAGACAAATAAGAACTATCCTTAAAGACACAAAAAAAGATCTATGAATGCCTTATCAATAAGGACATAAACTAAATTATTACTTTGCAACCATTGCCACCACACAAAAAGCATAAATCAAATAATTTATTCCAGGCTACAAAAGAACAATAAAAAATGCCCTATGCACAATCTTCGATAAGGAATTCTTGGGTTTCATTCTCTCAGCTTACCTTGTTACTCAAGATAGTTGTGAGTGAGGAGGTAAAGCCTCCATGAAGGTGAAAGTATGATTATCAGCTATGGAATTTCTAGGAAGGTGGCTAGATCTTATTTTGTCTTTTTTGAATGGGGGTGATGGTTTCAAAAGCATTACACAAGTATCGGTTGTGACAATTAGTTTCCCATATTTTGCAGGCAGTGGAGGAAGAAGGGAGTGGAGAGAAAGAAATTGGGAAGAGGTGCATTTGATGCAAGTGGGAAGACGTGCGAGTAGAGGTGCATATTGGGAAGACCATTTCTCGAGCATTTCCAAAATAGTTTATGATATTTTCCAAAAAATTATTATTGCTTGTTGAGCTCTTATTACAACCATTCCCAACACACACAAACCATACAATAATTAATGTTGATGCTAAACAACGTTTAAGAGAGAAAATATCCACACTGCATTTTCCCTCAATTGACTAGTTGAGAAGGCAACAAATTCAAACCTTTTGTTGACTATAATAAGGTCTTGCTTCAGACCAAACAATATATCATAGGAAATAAATGAATTGAATTTGTACGCTTTTTCGTGAGCCATTTGAGAGAAAATTTAGTCTGGATGTTTTCTCTCTTCATAAATTCGAAGTGTAGCAATTATGTAGTGAGGAAAAACTATTGTATACACATCTATTTAGATATAGCACTCTATATATAAATATATATATATACATATGTACATATATATATATATATATCTAGTTATATGTCTATGTTCTTAATTTAACCTTAAGGTCTTTATTCTATACATAGATATGTCAAGTTTTTTATATCAATATGGTTGTTTCCTTCTTGTCTAGTTGGATTACCATGTAGTGTTACATCTACACATTTGGTGTTTTCAATGTGAATGTTTATATGTATGTGTGGGTGTGTATCTATGTATATGGTTATTACCAATAACTTGTTGTTCAATAAAGAATTTTCTATGTTGTTGTTGAAACCATTATTGTTCCATTCAAAGATTTTGTTTTCTGGTTATGGTTGCAATGCTATACAGTTTATGTTCTTCTCCATAAGGAATTTTTTATCATTGTTCTCTAGCTTTGGTTATATATTGCAAGCAACAAAATATTTGAATTCATAGCCCTCTCACTGACTCAATTGAGGGAAAATTCAGTCTAGATATTTTCTCTTTTCAAAAATTTGAAGGGGAGGAGTTATGTAGCGAGGGAAAAATATGGTATACACATATATTTAGATATAGCAGTCTATATATAAATACATATATACATGTGTACATATAGATATACATATCTGATTATATGTGTTTGTTCTTGATTGAACATTAAGTTCTTTATTCTGAAATTCAATGACTAATTCTTTGACTCTCAACACCTTGTTATTCTAATGAATTATCATATGAACCATGAGTGATATTCATTATAATAAAAATTATATATGAAACAAAACATTATTTAGAGAGGAAAACAAAAAATTCATATTTATTGTTTTTGAGAACATAGTTATTTATCTGGGAAGAAAGTTGTCATTTGTTTCATCCTAGGAAATGAATTCTCACAATAATACGCTTTATATTAAAAATAATAAGAAACACTGGTTGCCACATACAATGTGCTCAAAACCCTTTTGAATCTATTCAAGGAAGAAGTCAAATACTTTTCCCAAGTTTGTGCTATAAAAATTGAAGCAATATAGCCAAAGCTAGAGAAATACAATTGGCAATGCCCTATGGAGAACAAAATAAATGACACATCATTAACTATCTGGTTATTTTACAACCATGACCACTAAATGCAAGTCAAAAATGAATAAACAATAGGTTTTATTACAACCATCACCATCATACGAAAAGCGTACAATAGTAAGTTTTGATGCAAACCAACGTTTAATTTCAATGGCCTTCTCTATCCATGCACCGAGGATTCTGCCAACCTGCTCCCAAGACATCCACCACCATTTTCATGGTCATTGGGAGGCTCAAAATCCAAGAAGGCTGGAAAAAATTTTGACTGGCTATTTTGCAACCATGACCACTAAATGTAAGTCACAAATGAATAAACAACAGGTGTTATTACAACCATCACCAACATACAAAAAGCATGCAACAGTAAATGTTGATGTGAACTAGTGTTTACATTCAACAACCTTCTCTATCCACGCAGTTGAGATTCCTCCAACCTGCTCCCAAGACATCTACCACCCTTTTCATGGCCGTCGAGAGGCTAAAAAACTAGGAAGGCTGATGAAAATTCTAACCAAAGTTAAAACACATCCACCACCTTTTTCACGGCCATTGTAAGGCTCAAAAACTGGGAACACCAATGGGAATTCCGACCAAAGCTCACACAAATATCCTATTGGCTAACAAGGTAGATAACAACAATCACCGTAAATTGTATAACATTAACTTTTTTTTGGCATTGCAACCATGACAAGCAAATGAAAACCAAAAATCTAACAATTTTGGTTTCAATAGTGACCCAAATGGAAAACCTGATCGAAGAAAAAAAATACACTATACCTAACCACATGCAAAACTATGGTCTTTTCCTAAAAACACCTTATTGAAAACACAACAATCTATGATTTTCAACAAAACATTACCAAAAATGAAATAATGCAACCTAAGCTACAGAAAAATAATCAACAATACCCTATGTGAATCAACAAAAAATGTATAACATTAACTATTTTATTCAATTGTAACCACACACACAAAATGGAGGGCATAAATCAAAAATATTCATTTCAACATAGAACCAGATGCGGAAACCCACAAAGCACAAAAAATTACACTATGAAACCCATACAAAACCATAGCCACAGAACATGAATTATTTGAACAAACAATATAGCCTTGTCTGATAAAACCCCTATTGAAAATGAGATGATATAGCCTTTCCAACAACACCTTATTGAAAATGAGACAATATAGCCTAAGGTAGACAACAAGAATAAACAATTCCTTATGGGAACCAACATAAACTGTATTATATTAACTATTTTAAAGCCAGACAACAACAATCAACAATGCCCTATTGAAATCAACATAAACTGTATAATGTTAACTATTTTGTTGCATTGCAACCATATCCACAAAAATGCAATTTGGCTGAAACACGAACACACATGGAAAATCCCACAAAACACAAAAAATCACAGTTACAAAGCCATGTAAAAATATAGTTTTTCTCTCAACACCACCTCATTGCAAAGTGGAACAATATAGCTTTTCAACAACACCTTATCGCTAAGTGGAAAAATATATATTTTCAACAACACCTTACCAAAAATGAAACAATCTACCCTAAGCCAAACAACAACAGTCAGTAATTCCTTAGCCAAATCAACATAAATTGTATAACATTAACTATATTAAAGTTAGACAACAACAATCAGAAATGCCTTATAGAAATCAACATAAACTATATAAGGCTGATTATTTTATTATGTTGCAACCATAGGGACAAAAATATAGTTAAACCGATGCAAAAAATAGTCTTTTCTCAACAACACCGTATCGAAAATGGAACAATACGGTCTTCTGACAAGCATGTTATCGAAAATGGAATAATATAGCGCAAGCTAGAGAACAACAATAAAAAATACACTAAACCCATGCAAAACCATAGTGGTGCAATCATAGTAGGAGGGTCCTCAAAGAGAATAGTCCAAAACATGCAACAAGAGTCACATGACAAAAGCAACATGAAATACAGAGGAAAATGCAGATGCAAAAACTCTTATTATTAAAAATATTGATTACAAATGGTTTGCCACATCCGAGCTTACAAATTCGGTGCACAAGCCTACTTACAACATGCTCAAAATATAGTGCTCATACATGCGAGCAAAAATATTATAGACTGAAATATATATACATGTTATTCTATCTTACTTAATTCTCCCCCAATCTGATGATTTAATAATAGCTTTATATCCCATTCGTGGGTCAAGAAACATCCACATCGGCCAAAGATCACTACAATCTCCAAGAAGAAAAGTGTAACATGTGCAAGAACAAGTTGGCCTCAAATCTAAAATTCATCCATGGTAGATGTGCATGGTGAGCTGTGGACCTAAGTGTAAGGTCAGGGGAAATCCATAGAACAAATCTAAACACACCATGAGGATCTGCAAGTCATGGGAAAGATCCCCGATTGATCCAACTAGCCGTTAGGTTTTGAAGTTATTTTAGGGCTAGTCCCTAAAATTGGCATGTACTCCAGAAGTGATAACTTGTCTAAAAAAGATCCAAATGAGCTGAAAACTTGGAATACATAAATTGAACATGTCCACAATGAAATCCTAGGTAAGAAAGATCTAGTGATCAAACATGAAGAAGCATCGAATCTAACAAATCCAACCAGAGAAAGAACAAAACAAGAACAAAATTGAATGAAAATATTTTTGGTTGATGCAAGATTTCCAAAAAAACCCAAGGATGCTCCTGCATCAGACATCTAGGGTTAATGAAAAGTGAGCCTCTCACTTTGTAGGGGCCAAAGGAAAACCAATACAGTCTATCTTAGCCTGAGGAATCCAAGAAGAATCCTCCACCATTTTACCCTTCCATTTCACCAGATATTCTTTGTATTGTCTTCCGTGAGTCCTCCTTCCATCTTTGACATACAAAATATCTTCTACCTCATCTGATTGTTGTTTAGGAAGTTGTTCTTCCAACTTCACCTTGTTGTATTCACTGAATTTTGCTTCATGGTACTGATGTAGATTTGCAATGTTGAATATAGGTGATATACCCATGTCATTTGGTAACTCCACTTCATAAGAATTTCCAGAATCAAACTTCTTCAAAATCCTATAGGGTCCAAACTTCCTCATCTTCAATATACTGTATGTTCCAACTAGAAATATTTCTTTCCTCAAGTACACCATCACTTCATCTCCAACTTCAAATTCCTTATGTCTCCTCTTTTCATCTACTTTCTCCTTATAATTTTGATTCATGTTTTCCAAATGTTGTTTCACTTGAGTATGCATTGTCTTCATATGTTCTACAAATTTTATTGCTTCTGCACTCCTTTTATCTTCCCTACTGATGTATCTCAACTTTGATATACCTCTAGGATGAACTCCTGTAACAATCTCAAAAGGTGTCTTTCTAGTACTCCTGTTCATTGAATTATTGTAGGAAAACTCTGCTTGTGGTAGGGCTAGATCCCAACTTCCGGTTTTCTCTCCAACCAAAAATCTCAGCAAACTTACCAAACTTTTGTTCACTACCTCTGTTTGTCCATCTGTTTGTGGGTGAAAAGTAGAATTGAACTTCAAATCTGTCTTCAATTTCCTCCAAAGTGTCCTCCAAAAGTAACCAACAATTTTTGTATCCTTGTCTAAAACAATGCTCCTAGGTAATCTATACAATCTGACCACTTCTCTAAAAAATGAATATGCTATATGTACTACATCTTTTGTCTTCTTACAAGGTATCAAATGTGCCATCTTAGAAAAAATTTCCACCACCACAAATACTAAATCATTACCTCTTTGTTTCTTAGGTAGACCAAGTGTGAAATCCATGTTGATATCCTCCCAAGGTCTTTCTGGTACTATCAAAGGTTTATACAATCCCACATTGTGACTACTCCCTTTTGCAACTTGAAAAAATCTGCAACTCTGCACAAATTTCTTGACATCCTTATGAATCTATGGCCAAAAGTAATTCTCACTCACGAACGCTACTATCTTGTCAATTCCACAATGTCTTGCCAAACCTCTACTATGTTTATCTTTTACCAAATTATCCTTCATTGAACATTGGGGTATACACAACTGGTTTCTTCTAAACAACATTTCCTCTTGAATTAAATAATCCAACCATTGACTTCTATCTTCCAAAACTGGTTCTTTACATGCTCTCCAAGGTTCTAAAAAATTTGAGTCTTCCTTATACAAGTTCTTCAATTCATCAAAGCCTAATACCTGCAATCTCATTTGTGCTAGTAAATTCCTTTTTCTACTCAAAGCATCAACAACTCTATTTGACTTTCCACTCCTATGCTTCAAAAAAAAAGTATAACTCTGCAAGAACTCTACCCATCTCATGTGTTTTTGATTCAACTTACCTTGACTATTCAAATACTGTAACACTTGATAATTTGTATACAACATAAACTCCTTAGATAACAAGTAATATCTCCACTTCTTCAAGGCTTGAACTATGGCATAGAAATCCTGATCATACACTGAATATCTTCTCCTTGCATCATTCAACTTCTCGCTGAAATAGGCTACAGGTCTTCCTTCTTGACTTAACACTGCTCCAATTTCATTTCCACTTGCATCATAATCCACTTGAAATACCTTATCAAAATATAGTAAATAAAACATAGGCTACTCTATCACATTCTATTTCAACAACTCAAAACTTTTGTCTGCTCCAGATGTCCATCTAAAATCCTTCCTGTCTCCCCTCATTGTTTCTGTCATAGGGATACAAATAGAACTGAAACTCCTAATGAACTTTCGGTAGAAACTAGCCAATCCATGAAATGATCCTACCTCCCCAATTATTTCAGGTGTAGGCCATTAAAAAATAGATCAAACTTTCTCAGGATCCATCTTCAACCCATCTACTGATATCACAAATCCCAAATATACCAATTCTTCCTTCATGAAACTACACTTCTTTATGTTTATCAGCAACTCTTCTTCTTTCAACCTCTATAAAACTTGTCTTATGTGCAACAAATGTTCTTCCCTTGTCTTACTAAAAATCAAAATTTCATCCAAATAAACAATTACAAACTTACCCAAGAATTTATTCAATACCTCATTCATCAACCTCATGAAAGTACTAGGCGCATTTGTCAATCCAAAAGGCATCACCAACCATTTCTTACAATCCTTCATTTGTCTTGAATGTTGTTTTCCACTCATCTCCTTCTATTATTTTGATATGATGATATCCACTCTTCAAGTCTATCTTTGTAAAGTACTTAACTCCACTGAAACAATCCATAATGCCATCCATTTGGGGAAAAATAAATCTATACTTCACTATGATATTATTTATGGCTCTAGACTCTGTACAAATTCTCCATTCTCCATATTTCTTAGGTGCAAGAACAACAAGTACTACACAAGGACTTAAGCTTTCTCTGATCAAACCTTTCCTCAAAAATTCTTGTACTTGTCTGTTCAACTCTTCATTTTCTTGTCGGTGTCATCTGATGTGCTACTTTATTAGGAAAACTAGCTCTAGGAATCAAATCCATGCAATAATTAATACTCCTTATAGGTGGTAATCCATCAGGTACATTATCTAAAATGATAGCTTCACATTTTATCAGAAATTCTTTTATCTCCTTAGGTTGTTCTTCTATATGCTTCAAGTCTTCAACCTTCCTAGGCACCAAGGCATAACACATGTTCTCATGCCTCAGTCCATCCATAAATATTCTTCCATCAACCAAACAGATTTTAGCAGTCGTACAAATCTCAGCCTTAGGAACATCTTCCAAGGGTAACAAAGTCTACTTCATTCCATTAGCAAAAATGGTGTATATGTTATTCTTTCCATCATAAATAGATTTTCTATCATACTGCCAAGGCCTTCCTAATAAGATATGGCATACATCCATAGGCATAATATCACACAAAACCTCATCATGGTAATTTCCTATCTTCAATTTCACCAAACATTGTTCACTTACGAGTATCTTATTCTCATCTTCAATCCAAGCTATTTGATAGGGCTTAAGGTGCTTCAACCTTTCCAACTTCAGTTTGGTCACCATTTCTTTAGAATCTAGGTTCTTTGAACTCCCACTATCAATGATCACTTTGCAACATTTACCAACTACCTTGCATCAGGTCTTGAACAAATTCTTTCTATGCAATGGTTCTTTCTCCAATTCACTTTGACACAACACTCTCATATTTACCAATACCTCTCCTTCTTCTATTTGATTAGATGATCTAGCATGATCTTCCTCAAAAAATTTTGTTCTTCTATTGTTCTCAGTTTTCTTCTTGTTTCTCCCTGTTTGCATTCAAATCCTCTATGTCCTTCTCCACCACATTTAAAACAAGTTTCCCTAAAAAAAAAAATTCTCTTGTCGTCTATCATATTTTATATGCCCTTCATTTTTGTAACCACCATATCCTCCTCTTCTGTAAGATTTTTCATCATCTCTTCAGTAGGAATTCTCATTCTTACTGATCTCCTTATCCTTGTTCTGATCTGCAAAAGTTCCTCTTCCTCCTCTAGTGGATATTCTTTCTCTCTGAAATCTTCTACCTCTTTCTCTTTGTCTCTACTCGTGTCTTTTATTCAGCTTTTCTTCTTCTTTTAGGGCACACTGATATGCCTCTTCCATACTCAATAACTTAATCAAATTGATCTCATCTTCAATAGATGACCTCAAACCATTCACATGTCTAGCTACATGTTCAATCTCATCTTTTGAATGTCTAGATCTGATATCCAACTTGTAGAATTCCTCAGTATCCTCTGTCACACTAGATTCTTTTTGCTTCAAATTCTGCAATTTCTTGAAAAATCTAATCTTATACTCTACAAGCATAAATTGTCTTCAACTTATTCACCATCCAATCCTATGATCTTATCTTCTCTTTTAATTTTCTTTGTCTATTTATTTACAAATGTTCCCACCAAAGGGATGTATGCCCTCTCAACTTTGTACATGAAAATTTCACCATCTTATCATCTGGGGTACCTTCAAAATCAAAGTATTTCTCCATTTCTATTATCCAATCTAACAATTCATCTAAATCCAACTTACCATTATAATGTGGTGGATTGAAATGTGTCTTAGTGTTCACTCTAGTTAGGGCTCTTATGAACATGTCTTCTCCATGATCAAGGCCAAGTTTATCTTCTCTTGCAACTTCTTCTTGTTCTTCTAGTTCTTCATAACTTACATTATCAACTGGTAGACCTCTTCTTTGGGCCATTTCAAATACTTCCAATCTTGCAACAATCCCTCTCAACATCTCCATTATAGCTGGACCTTGATTTCCATGCGCTCCATTTTGTTTACCATTTCTTCTTCCTGCCATATCTGCACAAGTCCTCTACAATTGTAGGTTGGATCCTCAATCTTCCACCCTACAACAAATCTTCAATAGGACTATGCAACTTCTCACAATCTCGCAAGGAATGAATCTCGCTCTGATACTAGTTTGGTGTAGTCACAGTAGGAGGGTCCTCAAAGAGAACAGTCTAAACCATGTAGAAAGAGTAACAAAATATAAGAAACATCAAATATGGAGGCAAATTTAGATGCAAACACTCTTATTATCATAAAATATTGATTATAAATAGTCTACCACATTTGGGCTTACAAATTCGACATACAGGCCTGGTTACAACATGCTCAAAATATAGTGCTCATACATGCAAGTGAAAATATTATAGATCAAAATCTATATACACTTTATTCTATCTTACTTCATTCTCCCCCAATCTAATGATTCAATACCATCTTATATCCCATCTGTGGGTTGAGAAACATCTACATCGGCCAAAGATTGCTACAATCTCCAAGAAGAAAAGTGTAGCGTGTGCAAGAACAGGTTGGCCTCAAATATGAAATTCATTGATGGTAGATGCGCATGGTGAATTGTGGACCTAAGTGTAAGGTCAGGGAAACTCCATAGAAAAAATATAAACACACCATGAGGATCCCAAGTCATGGGAAAGATCCACGATCGATCCAACTAGCCATTAGTTTTTGAAGTTATTCTGGGGCTAGTCCTAAAAACTATCACATACTTTGAAAGTGATAACTTGCCGAAAAAATATCCAAATGAGATGAAAACTTGGAATACAACAATTTAACATTTCTATAATGAAATCCTAGGTACACAAGATCTAGCGAGAAAACATGAAGAATCACTGGATCTACCAACTCGAACCAGAACAAGAAAAAAACAAGAAAAAACCTAAATGAAAACATTTTTGGTTGATGCAAGATTGGCAAAAAGCCACAAAGCCCATGCAAAATGATACCACAAAATGCCAATAATTTTATTTCATTGCAAACATAGCCAAAAAATGAAAGCCATGAAAAGAAAGCCACAAAGATTCAAAGTAACAAACCCACCCAAAAAAATATTTCTTTCTCAATAGAACCCTATCCAAAATTGAAACAATATATCCTTTTCAACAACACCCTATCGAAAATTAAAACAGTATAGCCTTTTCAACAACAACCTATCAAAAATTTAAATAGTATGGCCTTTTCAACAACACCTTATCAAAAAATGGAACAATATAGTCTAAGCCAGAGAACAATAATCACCAATTCCTAATGGAATCAAACATAAATAGCCTAACATTAACTATTTTATTCCGTTGCAACCATAACCACCAAATGGAAGCCATAAATCAAACAAAAAACATAGCCACAAAATGCCAGCCATAATGGAAATAATTTTTCTTTTAACATACAATATAGTATTTTTTCAACACCACCTTATCAAAAATTGAAACAATATAGCCTTTTCAACACCACCCTATCAAAAATCAAACAATATAGCCCAAGTTAGAGAACAACAATCAACAAAAACTACATACTATTAACAATTTTAATTTGGTCCAAACACACCCAGAAAAATGGAAGCCATCAAGAGAAACCCACAAAAGTTCACAGTAAGAAACACATGCAAAAATATACTCTTTTCTCAACAGAGCCTTACCAAAAACTGAAACAATATCGCCTTTTCAACAACACCTTATCAAAAATTCAGAGTAACTATAGACATGGAAAATGTACAATTTCGATTTGGCACACTTGATCCTGATTACTAATAAAATTTATTCTTAAATCATACTCTTAGCATTTTATCATATTTTGTCTCTTAATTTAATGAATCATTATTCATTTAATTAAGTCTTTCTCCTCCAGTGATTAAATTAATCAATTTAATTTAATTAACCTTACATTTCTGTTTAATTAAATAAATCATTTTATTTGATTAAAATCTCTAAAGTCCTCTTATTAAATTAAATAAATTAAACCTTATTTTATTTAATCTAACATATTCCTCCTTAGTTAAATAAATCAAAATCATTGATTTAATTAATCATTTCCTCTCAATTCGGATTTAAATTAATTCATCTATTTGAGTCAAAATTTTCAAATAATCTAATCTCCCATTAAATTAATCAAAACCTTGATTAAATTAATCCCTCTCACTAGAATTCTCTAGAGAGTGCAACTTGCACATGAAAATAGATTTAATTTATCTATTAAATCTCTATTTTCCCTCACATGGCATCAAAAGGGAATATTCCCTCATTTGAATTCAAAAAGTCCAAGTAGGCTTGGTCCTTCCAACAAGGAAATTCCTCTTACATGTCCTTGTGCATTGATCCAAGTGGCATTAACTCCATTTATTTCTCCCTCCAACATGTCACATTCAAATTTCAAATTTGAATCTCATAGCATTTATCATGCACATTGACCAAAATGTGCTCATTCCTCAACCATTCACACCTTGACAAGTGGAATTTGGCCATTGGATGTTGAATAATCCCACATTGCTTATTTTCACTCTCTCTTCCATTTTGGAAATCTATAAATGAGAGAATTTTTTGTCTCATTCTAACATCCACAACTTGAGTAAACTTACTATACTCAACTTCATCCTCAATGCAAGATCTTAGCTAGAGTATTGTAGGTTTTCTCAAGAACTCTTCTTGTTCTTCATCAACAAAGTGGATCAATCACTCATCAAATCATCACAAATATTACAAAGGACTTGGGAAAGGGCTAATTTCGACATATCAATTGGCACCAACTCCCCCATGGGATCAAGAGTTTTCTTTGCTTGGATATATTTTATTTAGTTTTTGCATTGTTCTTCATTTTCCTTTCTATCTAAGTTTTGTAAATGGATTTCATGGGGAATCCTTGTTTCAGCTTGCATATGATCTAATATTGTGTTTATTTGTTGTATTTGTGCAGGTATGAAATTAGTGTTCACATTTTGGTGCTAAAAGGAGGCCTAACCAGGAGTTTCATCACGTTTTTGTGAAAATTTCATGTTTTTTAACATTTTTTATCCACACATAGGAAATTGCACCATGGATAGTTCATGTGGCCTTGTATTGCATCGCTTACATAGATGTGGCACTTTTTTACACTGCACTCCTTGTAAACCATGACACTATACTGAACCACAACCATTTCCTGCCTCTAAATTTCAAATCTTTCTATACTTTTCCGCTTACAAACTTCACTGCCTGCTAAATTGCACCACACCCGTGGTCTCTCTTCCTACAGACTGCCACACCCAATCAACCACACAACACTATATAGCACCACCTCTATTCCAAACTGCACCGCATCCACTAACTTTTTCGTGGAAAACAGTCAAGTTTTAATTTTAACATGTGCCTTTTGATTTTTGGAATTTTATAACTTTTCACCTATTTGTTGTTTTTTTGTGCTCTCTAGTTTTTGTCATTTTGCAGGTTGAAGGAAGGAGACAAGAAAGGTACAGGGTCCATCATGGCATCATGTTCATTTGGCACAAAGTGTTTTTGAACACTAAAGTGTTGTTCAACACTTTCTAAGGATATTAAAATTATGTTTAAAAGAAATTTGTTAATTTCATTTGCCCTAGAAACACTAGATTCCTTTTGAGTTTAAAAAGAACAAACAAATCTCTCTTTCAAAGTTTGCAAAAGGATAAAAAGAACTTAGAAACAAATCCACTAGATTTTTTTTATAGGTTTAAAATTGAACAAGGCAACTTTCACACTTCAAAGTTGGAGCTTTACAAAGAACTCATTTCTTGCTTTGAGGGCTAAAATGGACATGTGTCTTTGATGTTTTGTAACCTTTTTAACAAAGTAATATCATATAAAAGGCATATTCACTTCTCTCATGCCTCATGTCGATCTTGAGAAACAAATTTTTTTTCGTGATATTAAGTTGTCAAAAGTATTACCTCCACACTTAATTTTTTGGGTTTAAAATTGAACAAAATACTTTGCGAGTATGAGTAGACTTATGGCATATGATCTCCCTTTGTTTCTAAACAAAAGTTGATCGAACTAAAAATACGTTTACTCGATTTTGTTATCTTAGAAGGCTTGCCTTGTGGGAAAAATTACTCACCCAAGGGAACGACCCAACCGGTAACACACTAAGGACAAGTGTATTTCTAGTCGAGATATAAAAGTGGGTACTGGAACAAAAGCTAATATCAGGCGGTTGGCTCCGATGAGAAGGGAAGAAATGGTATCTTGCTGCATGGGTTAGCCTCCATGAATGGAAAAACCAAAATAAAACCCTGGTCTAGAAAGGCCAAATCCTTATCTATTTTGTTGGTGCAAAAGGTCATGTCCTTTGTAGTTGCCCCACATTATACATGTGGTTTTGTAGTAGAGATAAAAAGTATGCCATGGGAGATTCATGGGTATTGATGCTTGGCTGACCTGAGAAGTGTGTGCCATGGAGGGGAGCTAGTGTGGTCAAGCATCTAGTCATCCACATAGAATATGTGCAGTTGGATTCGTCCAAGTGGGAACCCAAGAAAATATTGACTCATCATCCTAGGGTTGCACATGTGTTTGGAAATAGAAAATACATTGCTTGGTCCTCAAAACAATTGAAAAATAGACATTTAAAAAGAGCTCCAAATTTCAAACCCCTTTGAGGAAACAAATACCTTTTGATGAATTTAAGTACTCTTGCTTTCCCTAGGGATCATATCCTTACAGGTTTCTAAGTGCTTGGATTTTATCATCATTTGTTTTCACTAAGGTTAAACCTAGGAAATGTTTTCCCTAATTTCCTTGATTTCCACATAATGGACCTTGTGAGATGATAAATAAATTGGGACATTAGACATATAGTTTGATACATAATCAAGCAAGTTTCTTTGGGAAAAGTAATTCACTAAGGAAAGATAAAAGACAAATTGGACCTCACATGTGTTTTTTCAAATGATTTCCCGAAAGGTCAAAATCCCAAAACCAAGATTCAAAAGGATAAGTCTAAAAGCCCATGAACAACATCTTGAAATGATCCTTGAAGTCTGAGAAAGACTAGTGTACAACTTCTATAAGAAGGCTTCAAGAAATAATCCAACTTTGTATGTATTCTACTATCAACAAAATCCAGAGCTTTTTGAAAGGTTTTCTTTCCTCACATAGGAAGTCTAGCATGTTCTTCAACACTGAGGTTTTGTAAAAAGAGTCATGTCTAGGTTCAAGTCTAGGATCAAAGTCTTCATCCTCATCCATGTCTCCATCAACCAAATTTCATCCCATCAAAAAAATGTTTGAGAGATTTATAAAAATCATTCATGTTAAATTTAAAAGGCCAAATCAACATCACTCTATCTTGGCTTCACACACCTAGCCAAATAGTCAAAATCTCTTGAAAAAATTTTCCTCTAGAATAACGCAATTTCCTAAGGTCTTACTAGTTCATGATCACCTTGGTTGGCTCAACACACTTAGCCAATCCATTTTTCTTGTGCAAGTTTTCCCTAGGATAACACAACTTCCTAGGGTTTACAACTTCACTACAATCTTGTTTGACTTAATACGCCTAGTCAAACCATCACAACCAATCTAAGCCCTAAAGTTTAGCATAACCCCTCAAAATCTCTTCAAAGGTTTCACTCATTCACTTCATCCGCTTATCTCATCATCATCACCACACCCTTTGATCCTTTGACTTCCCTAGTTTTTCTCTTTTGGGCCTAAAAGATTAAGATCAAACGATCCCTATTTTTTATGGTCCAAACCAGATCACAATACAAGAAGAACATGGAAAACATCACCGAAATATCATCTTCCAGTGACTTGAGTCAAGTAACCACCGAAGTAAACCTTGTGGGATCAAGCAACCCCCCAAGTATCTCCTCTCTACCATCAAAAAATCCTCTAGAGGAAAGCTATGAAGAGGACATCATAAACGAAGACTTGGGAATGACACAATCCGAAATGGTAGAAATGGTTCAAAATATAGAGAATCATGGAATTGTCAGTGTCATGCTTAAATACTTATGCACGTTAATGGAAGGAAGGGTCCCATTCCCTTCTGACCTTGGCGTAGGCACTAGTATGGACATGCCTCTTACAAACACATTCCCATATCAACTCTGAATATCAATAAAGAAATGCCTCAAACCACATCAACAACCACACCAACCTCACCAATTATGAACAAAGGGAGTGAAATGTTTCGTGAGTTACAAAAGCATCACCTTGTAAACAACAAAGAGGTAGCTATCAACACCACACCGGATAACGCTGTCCTGGTGAATCCATCACACCCATACATTCCACTCACCTTCCATAATCCTACTAATTCATCCTCATTCCATGCTACACCAACCTATCAGTCAAACATACAAACTTCTCTACCACAAGGAGAAGGTGGTTTGTTTGGGACAACAGGAGTCACTGACCCATTCTCCTTCCAAGGTAGTATATCATCTCTTCCGCCATTTC
The DNA here is from genome assembly GCA_007115665.2 of Sequoiadendron giganteum. Classification (NCBI taxonomy): domain Eukaryota; kingdom Viridiplantae; phylum Streptophyta; class Pinopsida; order Cupressales; family Cupressaceae; genus Sequoiadendron; species Sequoiadendron giganteum. Next base: position 106,789,118 of record CM021107.1, on the reverse strand, counting down.
CATTCGCATCCACATCACCTCTTGGATTGGGTTTCCCCCCTACCCATCGATAATTTCCTAGATCTGGGCAACCCAAGCCTCACATCGAATTCTCTCTTTTTGCTAGCAATACCACAACAACAAGTGGCAACCATTCAAGCCACCACAGTCACTCCATCAGTCGGTCCTCAAGTCTCCCAAAGCATACCTTCTCAAGGACCGAGCATCTCAACCGCACCTCCAAAAACCCAAATCCCAACCATCACCACAACCCTTTCACCTGTCACAACTATTAGCACTGATCCCATTCCACCACCAATCCCACCAAAAGCTAATGTGACAAATTCATTCACCACCTTGATCCAAACCATCCAAAATTCCAATCAGCAAAAGGTACTCAAAAACAAATAACAAGTTGCACAAGCGCAATTAGCTGCCCAACAAGCTACACAAGCGCAATTAGCTACCCAACAAGTTGCACAAGCTGCACATGCCCAACAAACCACACAAGTTGGGCAAGCCACACATGCTACGCAAGTAGCTCAAGCAACCAAACAATCACAAGCCCAAGCTCAAGCCCAACAACAGGCACAAGCACAATACTGAGAAGAACTGCAAGCAATCCATTAGTAAGCATACCAACAAGCCCTACAAGATTTTTAGGCACAAAAACAAGCCAGACAACAAGTGTTATTGGCGCAATAGCAGCTCGACCAACAACAAGCATTATTGGCGCAACAACGACTTAACCAACAACAGGCTTTATGGGAACAACAATAGATGGACCAACAATAATCTTTGTTGGAACAACAATAGCAAGATCAACGATAGGCATTGTTGACACAAATGCAAGCATACTAGTAGGCCTTGAACACATAATAGATCTCACAATAGACTCCCACCAACCAAACACCCCAAAACACATTCATCCCACCTCCCGATCCGCAAGGTGACGTGACGACACAAATAAAACTGCTTTCACAACAAGTGCTAGATCTTCAGTCCGAAAAGACAGTTAGGAAACTGAGCAACTTGTGCCCTTATCCATTTGGCATAGGTCTCACAATGGTACTATTCCCAAAGGGATTTGAGATCCCTAAATTTGACAAGTATAATGGAACGGGTACTCCTAAAAACCATGTCTAGGAATTTCAGGTGCATTGCATGAAGGTTGCATACGATGACACATATCTAATGCGACTCTTCCCTTAAAGTCTGACTCGTCTAGCCATGGAATGGCTTTCTCATCTACCCATAGGCATTAAAGCATTTTAGGAAATTGTGGAAGCCTTTCTCAAGAATTATGCTTTCAATATGGGTGCAAATGTTAGTTTGGAAGAACTATCAACATTCAAACAAGGAAAAGGAGAATTATTCGAGACCTTGTTGCAAATATGGTGATCCAAGGCCAATCAAAGCAAGTGGACCATGCCAGAACAACAACAATTTTCCACGATCATATCAAATCTAGATGAAAACTTGGTATTCTACTTGAAAATTTATTGCATCACATCATACGATCAATTGATCCCAAAGGCGCTCAACATTGAAATAGCCCTTACTACGTGAGGAGGCATATCAACATTTACTCCACCATAGGATAACCACCCATCTAACAATTATAATGATAAACCTCAAACATGATCGAGGAACAAAAATATCACAAACGACGGTGTGGTCGATGCTAAAGTGGTCATAAATTCTCCCAAGTTGAATATCCAAACTCATCACCAGCCACAAAATCATAATCGCAATAATGTGTAGACTAATGCAGTAGTAGCACAACAAGAACCACTTCCTTCCAACTAAATAAATAACTTGGGAAATCAAGGAGGACCACCTCCCCAAGGGAAATATCCCCCCAAGCAGAAGTTCACAGCACTTGGGGAATCTATCGAGTCCATAATGAAGAAATTGGTCAAGGAAAATCTAATCAAAGTCTCCAACTCTGAGAAATACGCGAAACCCATGACCAAACCACCATGGTATAATGAAAATATCATTTGTGACTTTCACAAGATCAAGGGACATACCACCACAAACTCCATGAGACTGAAAAATATCATCAACGTCGAGCAACCAGCCAATAATCAAGATCTAAAAATATACACAAATCTGATGTTGAACCACAATCAAGGAAACAATCAGGGGAACAACATAGGCAAGCAAAAATATGCTAGTGCTAATCTAGTATATGAGGAGATAGTTTCATGTGTCGATGAAATGGTCACGGTCATTAATGTCAAGGGTGCCAACACTGACTATGGAGTCACCACACATGGCGGCAAGGTTACCATTGCAGGGGCACCATCTAAGACCCACACTTTAAATACAAAAGTAATTCCTTATGACTACAATGTCATCAACCAGTTGAAGAGAACTCCCACATAGATCTCCATCATGGAGCTATTAAAAATTTCTGCTGCCCATAGAAAAATTCTCAATGAGGCATTAGCAACATCCACCATCTTTACCACCCTCAACACAGATCAGTTTCAGGCTATGGTTGGAAATACCATCACCCAAAATCTCTTAACATTCTCTGATCAATACTTTCCCCTCCAGCCATCTCATAACTGCACACTTCACCTACAAGTGTTGGTCCATAAAAATAAACTTAAAAGAGTCCTAGTAGATGGAGGTGCAGGCCTTAATATTTTCTCTCTCAAGCTTATAAATAACTTGGGATTCGTCAAGGATTCCATTAACAAAAACACGAGCATCACAATAAGGGCATATGATGACCAAGAAAGAGTGTCTCAAGGCACTATTAAAATCCCCATCCAAGTAGGACCAACAACCATGGAGACTACCTGTCAGGTCCTTGACCTCAACTTACCATATAACATCCTCCTTGGATGTCCATGGATCCAAAGAATGAAAGAAGTAGCCTCAACATACCACCAATGCATAAATTTCTTGTACCAAAATGAAGAGGTCACTATACATGGTGATCTCGAACCATATTCCTACTATAAAAACTTGGAATCCAAGTTTTATAAAATCCCACAAGTACCAAAAAATGATGAAGGCCCCTCCACTTCATACCTCAACCCAACCACCCTTGCCTCCACTTCTGTGACAGAGACACCCACCATTGCTATTATATCTAACATCAAAAACATGATCCAGGATAATGAATGCGGTGACTATAGAATGAGGAAGAGTGCATTTGTTGTAGGAGAGTTACCACAATCTCCTAGATCACATGGGCAATATCGACCAACTGAAACAACCATCCACATCCTTAGGGAGGAACCCTCTGGATTTCACCATTGGGGAGACCTAAGTTAGGAAAGTGTTGGTAAGGAGGATATTTCAAGCATAATATACCATGATGAAGAACCCACACTCACATTACCCATGGATGAAACCAATAGAGGGCTACAATAGAAATGAAAGCCTTGAAAGGAATAGTGGTGGACACCTAGAGCCCATCATTAGAGAAAGAAGAAGGTGGAACCTTGGCCTTGGATGTACTCCCCCGAGTATTACTATATGTGGTAGAGGTAATCCCAGTAGAGTAGTCATGTCCTCTCCTCAAGTGTCGGCAACTACCCTTAGACAACATGTATGCACCCACATCCCACTTGACAACTTCACCTTTGACATCAATGATGTTTGCACTAGTAGTGATGATGATGATACCATAATAGGCCTACCCATGCTCTTTGAGGATTCCTCCTTACTAATGATTAGTGCCTCACCCACTGATTCAAACCAACAAACCCACTAAATCACCTTAGTATACCCTCAACTCATCGATCATGACCAATGAGGACAGCCAATTCTAAACTCATTTGAAAATGATGAGGCACTCTTAGAATTCATGGGACTAAGAGATACAATTCTATGTGGGGATCACAAGGTTGGCTTCAACATCACTTTAGACATCCAGGCATATTACGGGGAAACAATTGAGTCCTTCAGTCGCAAAATAAAAAGAATAAGCTCAAAGTTATTGAGTGAAAACTACACTGTGGCACTCTCTAACCATAGAACGGTAAAAATAAAAGATGCATCCAATGGTGAAAACCTCTCTAAGGCACTAGAGGATGAAGGATTCAATCTCCCCCCTACTGCTCTACATCAAGAGAAATCAATAGTCTTGGCAGAGCAATGTAATCTTGTTAACTTGGGAACAGAGATAAAACCACAAAGTACATTCTATGCTCAATCACTTCTAACAGAAGAGCATGAATTTTTGGCTACATTCTTAAGAGAAAGGAAGGTAAAATTTGCATGGACCTACACTGATATGCCAGGTCTGGATCCTGAAGTAGTGGTTCATCATTTAGTTGTTTACCCTAGAGCAAAGCCAGCTAGACAAAAGTCAAGAAAGATGCACCCACAGATAGCTTTGCTAGTGAAGTTAGAACTGCAAAAACTCTTAGACGTTGGCTTCATATGCTCAATTGACTATCTAGAATGGGTATCCAACCTTTTACTAGTCTCAAAACCAAATGGGGGCATCCGCATCTGCACAGATTTTAGAGACCTAAACAAGGCATGTCATAAGGATGATTTTCCACTACCCAACATTGATATGATAGTGGACATGATAGCTAGATATGAGATGCTATCCCTAATGGATGGCTTCTCAGAGTACAACCAAAAAATGATTGCAAAAGAAGACCAGCATAAAACAACATTTATGTGTCCTTGGGGCACCTACTGCTGGAATGTGATGCCATTTGTGCTAAAGAATGTAGGGGCTACATATAAAAGAGCCATGACACTAATCTTCCATGACATGATACACAAAACTATCAAAGATTATGTGGATGAAATATTGGCTAAATCAAAGAAGAGGAGGGACCACATAGTGATCCTAAGTGTAATTTTTGATAGACTAGAAAAGTACAAGGTTGGGATCAACCCAAAGAAATGTGTCTTTGGGGTACAATTAGGAAAACTACTGGGATACATGGTGTCAATGAGAGGGGTAGAAGTAGATCCTACAAAGGTAAAAGAAATCCTCAATACGGAAGCACCAAGAACATCGAAACAACTCAGAGGATTACAAGGTAGACTCCAATCCATCTGAAGATTCATAGCACAACTAGCAAACAAATAGATTGCATATTCGCATCTACTCCACAAGGGGGTAGCATACAAGTGGGATGAAAAATGTGATTAGGAATTTAGAAAAATCAAAGAATATCTACTCACACCACCCATACTAATGCCACCCATTGAAGGAAAACCATTAGTCCTATACATCTTAGCAACAATAGTAGCTCTGGGTGCTCTTGTAGCTCAACATGATGAAAATGGAACAAAAAGGGATATCTATTACATCAGTAGGACAATGATTGGCCATGAGTTAAACTACACATTCATTGAGAAAGCTTGCCTAGCAGTAGTGTTTGCTTCATAGAAATTCTGACACTACATGTTGGCACATAAAATCAAGCTCATCGCCAAAATAGATCCCTTAAAATATCTACTATCAAAAGCTATGCTCATAGGAAGGATGGCCAAATGGGTAATGATATTGTCAAAGTATGACATCGAATATGTGGAGCGAAAGGCAATTAAAGGAAAAGTTATTGTGGATGAACTAGCAGAAGCTCCCCTCTATGCAGACAACCCGCTCATATCCGAGTTTCCAAATGAGTCCATTTTCAATCTCAGCATAGCAGATCACTGGAAACTATACTTTGATGGTTCCCATACACAACATGGATCAGGAGCCAGTGGGTTTTGTTAGAGTAATAATTTATACGCTTAATTAATTATATCATACTAGTTAATTAATTAAGTCACTTATTCCTCTAGTTGCTTAAGCTAAACTTAGGTGCATCAATAATTGATTAATTATTAAGTGTGCACTCTAGGGTTTCATTTAGGGTTTCCCTTTTAGGGTTTCTTGATCTCCTTCATAAGGATTGATCTCTTTGTAATAGAGATTCTCATAATGCATTTTACACTTTGAGGTTTACAGATCTTGTTTGTTCTAAATGTCTTTTGCATGTGACAGGTATCCATTTGCATGCAGGTGATCTTGGATTTTAACATGTTTTTCATCACCCCCCAGGGGGATTGTATACCAAGATCCTACAAGTTAGCATTCCCCTGTACCAACAATATTGCCGAGTATGAGGCTTTAACCATAGGTCTCAAAATTGTGGCATAGTGGAGAATCATGGCATTAAAGGTCTATGGAGATTCACAATTTATCATCAACCAAGTCAATGGGGAATATCAAACCAAGGATGATAAGCTCATGCCATACAAAAAGGTAGTAGAAATCCTCAAGGAATCATTTATTGATATCACCTTTGAGAAGATACCGAGGGCCAACAACAGAGTAGTTGATGCCATGGCAATGATTGGATCCTTGCTAGATATACCTCACAACATCTAGAAGCATGAATTCCTGGTAGAGCAGCTTCTCATACCCACTTTCAAGGTACCAGAGTTAGAATATGCATGCGCACTCATTGGTCTTGGTGCTCTCTGGTATAATGACATCTACACCTATCTGAGATTAGAAGTCCTCCCAGCCGATATCACCCTGAACCTTGGAAGGACCTTTTTCAAGTGATCCTTACATGTTGTCATCCTAGGAGAAACCCTTTTTCATAGGAGTATTGATGGAACCCTGATACGTTGCTTAAAACATGAGGAAGCCCTGAATGCTTTTACTGAGGTACACAATGGCACTTGCGGTTCACACTCAAGTGGTATGACCTTGGCTAAGAAGTTGCTAAGAACCAGGTACTACTGGCCAACAATGGAAAGAGAGGCACATAGATTTTGTCAGATAGTGTCTACAATGCTAGTAGCATGGAGACCTCATTCACGCACCAACTCAAGAATTACATCCTATTGTTACACCTTGGCCCTTTTCACAATGGGGGCTTGATCTCATAGGTAAAATTTCACCCACCTCATCCAACAACCACAAGTTCATTATCACCGCCATCGAATATTTCATAAAGTGGGTCAAAGCAATTCCCATGTCCTAAATCACTGGAAAGCAGATATCCAAGTTCATCCTGAACTACATTATTTTTCAATATGGTATCCCTCAATCCATTATCTCTGATAACAGGACACCTTTCAAGAATCAAGATATCCGTGACTTGTGTGAAAAATTCAAAATCCAACATCACTTTTCCACCCAATATTACCCACAAGGCAACAACCAAGTAGAAGCTACCAACAAAACCATTATGAAAATCCTTAAGAAACCAGTCAATGAATTCGATCATGACTAACATCTACAGTTAAATCTTGGCTTATGGGCCTACCAAACCAGCATCTACACACCAACAGGTGCCACCCCATTTTCCTTGGTTTACGTATCGGAAACCATACTCCCAATAGAGATCGAGCTCCCATCACTAAGGATATCATTGCAGAACCTCATCACAGATGAGGAATATAGGGTCACAAGACTGAATGAGTTGTAATTGCTAGATGAATGATGTATGGATGCCCTAAACCATCTACAAGTCTACCAAAATCACCTAAAATGAAGCTACAACAAGACAACACACCTTCCAAGTAGGCGAACTTGTGATGAAGGAGAACCAAAAGAATGTGCTAAATCCAGAGAGAAAAGGAAAATTTGAGCCCAACTAGCTAGGACTATTTGTCATCATAGGCAGCTACAAATCAAGAGCATATCAATTAGCAACATTAGAAGGAAAGCCTTTACAAGAGCCTCTGAACAACTCTCACCTCAAAAAGTTTTATGCCTAAGAAATTGTAAGGTTTAGAACCACAAAATACAAAAACAATCAGAAAAAGTTCTGAAAAAATGGTTACCTTGATGAAAACCTGGCAAATAGGCATCTTGGCCACAACAAAAAAATAAAAAAAATAAAAAAATCCAAAAAATATCAGAGAAAGGATTGAAAATAGTACAAAAAAAAATCATCCTCTAGTGAAAACCACTTCGGTGGCGCTTTGGACAAGTACCTCGGTGAAAACCTGACAAACAGGCGTGAAGTGTAAATAAAAAACTACCCATTCACCAGGGTTTGCATGACTCACTCATCCATTCCATCACATTTCATTAATCATCCATCCACACATCCACTAGCATCCATACCATAGCCTGAGCCAATTCCCATATCATAGTCCACCATAGTACTACCTGACATATTCCTAAGGTCAGTTTATCCTGCCTTCATCAAAGTAGTCTATCGCACCATGTTGGGGGCATGTTCCTATACCTGTATCGGATTGGATTCATGTATATTCTTGTGATCTTCCTAAACATCAGAAAATCAAAACATTTGGAAAATTCATCAAAAACCCAAAAACATTGGAAAATCTCAAAAAGTCTTCAAAAAAGAGTCTTGTTGATATTTCACCTTTTCTGAACTACATCGTCTCTGAGTTTGAACATAGGCAAGGTTGATCTTTGATCATCCCCCTAGACATTTAGGTCATTCCTTTAGGCGTCTGTCACATCGGCAATCCATTTTCCCATCTTTTCCACATTTAGGTCAGTCCTTTAGGCGTCTGTCGCATTGGCAATCTGTTTGCCCATCTACTTTACATTTTAGGTTAGGCATCTATTGCAATGGCAATCTGTTTGCCAATCTTTCTCATTAGCAGTCAAGTTAGTTGTCATCTGAACTACATCATCTCTGAGCTTAAACATAGGCAAGGCCATCCTTGATTGGTCCCCAAGACACAAAATCCAAAAACATTGGAAAATCTCAAAAAGTCTTCAAAAAAGAGTCTTGTAAGTATTTCACCTTGTCCGAATTACATTGTCTCTGAGCTTGAATGTAGGTAAGGTTGATATTTGATCATCCCCTAAGATGTTTAGGTCATTCCTTTAGGCATCCATCACATTGGCAATTCGTTTCCCCATCTATTTCACATTTAGGTTAGTCCTTAGGTGTTCGTCGCAATAAAATGGCATTCCATTTGCCCATCTATCTTTTGATTGAGTCAAGTCTATCATTAGCCAAACTACATTGTCTCTGTGTGCGTAACATAGGCAAGGCTAATCTATGGATCAACTCTTGAGACCCCTAGGATAGGTCTTTAAGTTAGTCTCTTCGCCATAAATATTGAAAATACCAAAAACATTTGTAAATCATCTCAAAATTCTAAAAAACAACCTCAAAAATATCAGAAAAAAACCCAAAATGGTGCTTTGATCTCAACTCGCTTTCACCCATGAATTTTATCACTCATAATAAAGTCAATCATCACCTTCACCCTTTGGTAAGGAAATTAGAAGCAAGTCTAGTAGGTTCTAAAGCAAAAACCTAATCGTCAAAGTCCCAAAAGTTTAAGTCAGTGACTCAGCAAGTTGGTCAACTTGGAGTATCAATAGCTTATCACCCAATCAGTCCCACCAAAACCCTGACCACAACATGTCCTAGGATGAAGCTTTGCTGTGATGGGCATAAGCATCAGGTACCCCACTGTAGTTTAGTCTTGGCTAGCGGTATGAAGAAAATTAGCTTGTTTGGTTTGCTTTATTTGGTTTTTTATTAACTTATCTTATTTTGTGCTCATTCCAACAACCTCTCGATGATATCTAAACATAAATATTTAGAGAGAAAGGAATGGGGCAATGATCATTATTGTTTTTATCTGTTGTTCTTATAGGATACTCTTGTAAAATAACTTAGCCATGTATGCCTTGTTTGGTTTGTAGAGACAATGTTTTAGATACCTTGTTGACCCGAGATGTTTAGAATGTCTGAACTACATCCTGAATAAAGTATGTATGCTGAGTGTGAATAAGAATACTCCTATCTGATTGTCATGTCAAAGTCCATCACACTAGGTACCGCACCATCCTGGTCCTTTATACATTGATGCATCGTATCTATGTGTGTTATCAAACATAATGTAATTGACCCTTTGAAAATCCCAACTCCAAAAAAATAAAAAAATAAAGAAAAAACATCATCCCAACTAGCTCACTGATTCTAAAAATTTATCTATCTTCTTTCCATACTAACATGGTATCATAATAGTAATCAAAACATCGCCATTGCATACACTCTCCATCTACCAAATAATTAGCAATAAAAGGCATAGTGCATCATATCATTATCTTAAGTTATGAACAATAATATAAATTTGTTATTCTAAGCATCTTAAGAATGAATTACATCATACATAATTATTAGCATCCATTACCATTTGCATATCATTACACCATAATCATTACCATACATTAAATTCATAAGATCATCATTAAATACATGAAAAAAGGGTAAAAAATGAAATGCATCCATTAGAAACATACACCACATCGCATCACATAGGAAATGGGAACATCTCATATTATCACATTAAATTACAATGCATCAATACATCTCATAAAAAGGTGAGTCATCTCATATATATCATCAAAAAATACATTGTTATGATACAAATCGGATCAAATGTACATCGGACAACATGATACAATGGGGGCAATAATGCAGCCCATGAATAAAAAATGAAGCAAACTGTCTATGGTCAAAGTGGCTAGCCCTGCTGGCTATGCTCCTCACCCTCTCCCACCTGCCTATCACTGTGGTCCTCTGGCAGTCGCATCCCTGTATGCTAACAGTTATATAGCACTCTGCCTGCTAGTGGCACTACCTACCTATAATGCTATCGATAATACTCGACCTCCTGCACAACCTCTCTATATGCCCGTAAGTCAACTGATCGGCCCTGGGAGGAGGAAGCGGTGGTATCTAGCTACCATCACTGACCAATCTCTTGATCCCTCTCGAATCATGCCTAGTATCTCTTAGCTGTGACTGTTGTGACCTTTTATCATGCCTCATCCCGCTCTATTGTCAAAACATGTATCTGACCCTGTAGCTGCTAGATCAATGCATCTCGCTGGTCTAGTTGTGTTGCTTGTTGCCTTGTTGGCTACTGTTGTGGGCCTACCTAAGGCTGGCCATCCTGCGATGTTGGTTGATGTTGTGCCTAGTCTCTCAGAGGTGTCTACTGGGGAGGTGGTCCACCTCCTCCTTTGCCCTATCCTCTGCCAATTGTCTGACCCCTAGGTTTGCTTTGTGGAACAACTGCGCCCAAAACTATCAATCTGAGTGGAGGCTTGAACCATGCTCTATATGTTGGAGTGACTCGAGCATCTACTAAACCCTAGTCATATGGCCACAGTCAGGCCACTAATTGACAGAAGGAACACACTACCTCTGTTGATGCAATGGGCTGGCCCCACATTGTCTCTCTAGTCATACGGGCAAAGATGGCTAGGTATTAGTCATCGAGTCTATCATGTACCTTGCCAAACTGTCGAGGAACTTTGTCAGGAAGATACCTCTCAACCATGGTGTGCTCTTGACCCTACATCCACCTATCCTATCTGGTATAAAACAACTGATCGACATCATTGTACCATGGGCCAATGCCCATCCAGGGTCTCCAGATGAACTCTCTCATCTTATCAAGAACTCGCTGCCAGTATGAGTGAAATGAATCTGTGCTCCACCATAACGCCAAACAATGGGATCATCTATCTCAAGGATAACTAGTGTAACATCTAGGCATAGCACTGGGATCCACTCCCATTCCCAGATATGTAGTAGGGTGACTCCGACCCCAAGCGATCTGTTGTCCAAGTATGCAAACTCATGAAGGTCCCTATATAGGGATGCCAGTAGAACTGGTCCCCAAGCAAAGCACTCCCTATGGTGAACCATCTAATCCCATGCCAGTCCCCATCTTGGACTAAAATATCAGCCCTGTTGATTGGGTACCACAAGGCCTGAGATGATAACAACAATAATCAATCTGTAAACATGTACACTACCATGGTATCTCTCCAAATCAATCTTCCCATCAGAAAACTCAATCTCGTCAAGCTCCATAACCCCGTAGCATGCATCTCTACTGGCATCTGGATCATAGATAACTCTAGTCCCATAGATAGGTAGTCGGAGGCTATGCCAAACATCCTCATGGGTAATAGTGGCCTCGCTGGTAGGAAGATGGAAGGATGAAGTCACACTATGCCATCGCTCGCACAAGGTGGTCATCATACATAAATGTGCCCAAACAGGAGGGACGTACGCAACGTACCAAAGACCAAGGGCACCAAACTGCTCCTAGACCAACTCATGCATATCCTGCAATCTATTGAGCATTTTCCATCTATGCTCATGTGAGTAGAGTACATCAAGCTCCTCCTACACAAGGGAAACCATCGCATCAGGGAAAGACAAAATTATTCACATCCTGTGCTAAATTTTGCACCAAAAATAGAAAATGCAGTGCTATTTGCGAGTGCAGCGTTGTTTGGAATGTTGCAAACCACGCCGTCGTAGTTGAATTTGCATTTGACATTGTAGATACCTAAAATTGGTCTAGGCCTGTGAGTACATATTTGACATAATTTTCTATAGTCCATGGTCATGATTAAATAATGTTAATTATTTAATTAACTTTTCTAACACATATTTCCTCAATTAATTAAATACCCCTTTTTAATTAATTCATTAATTCATTAAATGACCTTTATCCAACTTGACTAATTAAATACATCACAATTATTTAATTATGTCCCTAACTAATTTATTCTACCCCCTTTATCTATCAATTAAATAATTTATTATTTAATTAACTTTTCTAACACATATTTACTCTATTAATTAAATACCCCTTTTTAATTAATTCATTAATTCATTAAATGACCTTTATCCAACTTGACTAATTAAATACATCACAATTATTTAATTATGTCCCTAACTAATTTATTCTACCCCCTTTATCTATCAATTAAATAATTTATTATTTAATTACCCCTTTATCATAATTTTCCAACTATAATTAAATATCTTTATTTAATTGTTCATTTAACTCCCTTTATCTATAATTAAATATTTATTATTTAATTATTCATATTTATCCTTTTCAAAAGTCAAATTAAATAAATTACTTTATTTAATTAAAAGTCTTATTTTTGAATGTTGAATTAAATTAGCATTTAATTCATATTTAATTATTTATGTCACATTCTTCTGTCAATCAGTTGACTAGGTCATTCACTCACCTTTGGACTCGAGTTCTATTTTTAGTTCTCCAGTTATCTCTTCAGTTTAAACACCAATTTAACTCTGTGAGAGAACTCTCTGTCACAACTAGTCGATTAACTAGTTCTAATCACATTTGCATTCAAATGCGTTTATTCTCTAACTTCTAACTTTGGCTTTTGCATACAAAGTCTATTTCTTCTATTTTTGAAGATTAAGATTGGAATTCATGTTCTAACTGACATTCTAAAATTAGTCTTTATCCTATAGTTGAACTCACATTCTAACTCACGTTCTATCTATTACATAACTCACTGCATGGCATTCGTCAATCTCGTCTGTCGATCTCTCTTTCAATATGAGCCAATCGTTCAAAAACCTAGAATCTATAAAATGGCCTCTCAATATCATTATTTCGCCTCCCAAAATTATACACTTTTGAGAAGAAACAATCTTCGATATTTTTCTTAGACATTCAACATAGCTATACTTTCATTCAAACACAGAAATTTGAGGGCAAGAACACTGAAAAGGAAAAATGGAGAAGAGCAATGGAGTTAATTCGAAAGGGTGAATACATATTCGGTGAGATCAATTCAGTTTGTTAATTATTCATTATGTTTTCAATTTCATTCTTTATTGTTTGATTTTAGATTAGTTTTGATTTAGATTAGGATTAATATTATTCTTTCTAGTTGCAGATCTTATTGGACAGATTTAATCTATGTTACATTTGGTGAACCCGACGTGAATCACACTTCAAAGCCGCACATCTTTCCATTTTTTTGTTTTCTTTTTTTCATTTTTTTTTCAGGTTTTCCGTCCAGTGAGCCACATCTATCAAAACATCGATGCAACTATCATTACAAACCGCATCTGAAACTCCATACGTTGCATCTGCCTGTCAATCGCCGGATCCACCTATCAACGAATTACCGAACTGCATCAAACACTCCATTAACCGCATCTGTGGCTCCAAAAGCCGCATCTGGCTGGTAGAAGTTTTTCATTTTTTTTATCGATTTCCATGCATCCATGTTTTTCAGTTTTCGCTAATGTTTGTTACAGTTGTTTCAAGGTGGAATAACAAGTGTTTGTAGGACAAAGCATAGAAGACAATACAAAAACCAAAGACAAACAATTAACTACTGACAAATTTGCATCCAGGATCTAATGCTTTTATCTTTTTAGCAAGCTTTTCATTTGATAGATAGATAATCATCATGTGGAATAAAATGAACTTCTGTTTGGTAGTGTAAATAATCTTGTTTGGGCTTAATAATTTACCAGTGTTTTTCGTGTTTGCATTGTTAGTTTAGAACCCCATGATTTAGTAATCGAAGTATCCTCTCCCCTTATGCATTCATGCGATCCTGCGTGTAAGAGAAATAGTTACTGACTCTAGAATTTGGGCTTGTCTTGGTGGAAAAAAGTACTCACCCCAAGACGACTCACACCGGTAGCATGCTAAATCCAAGCGACTTCCAGCCGGTATACAAAAGTGGATTCTTGGGGAAACCCCAAGAATCATGCACACTATTCTGATGATATGGACAGAAATGGACTCTCGCCGATGTTGGATAGTGTCCCACAAACAGAATGCCCGAATTAAACACCTTGTTGTAGAGTTACCAAAATCATATCTACTTGTTGGTGCAACAGGGTCGGCCCTGTGAAGCCATCTTACAATCTTACGGTTTATGTGTAGAGTTGAAAGGTATGCCATGGGAGATTCATGGGTACTGTAGCTTGGCTGCCCTGTATAAGTGAGTGCCATGGAGAGGAGCCAGTGGGGTCAAGCTACTAATCATCCACCATAAATATGCATAGCTAGAGAAATCCAAGTAAGAATTCAACAAGTATTGTCCTAAAAGCCTAGGGTGTAAATGTTTTTCGAGTCTCAACAGTCCATCCATCACAACACTGAAAATACTATGAATGTTGTGTATTTTGTTTACTGTATTTCCCAAAATCTTGATCAAACAAACAAAAGTCAGTCAAACAACTTTCGGGAAAAATTTCAACTATCAGAAACAAAGTCACATTTGTTAGTTTAAATGCCGCATCTGTACTAGTGAGTCACATCTGTTAGGGGAAAAGCAACACTTGGCTGTCAAAATTTTCACTTTTTCATAGTCTCCAGATCACGAGTCGCACCTATCACAGTCTGAGTTGCATATGTTCATGCAAACCGCATCTGTCAGTTTTTGAGTCGCATATGTTCATGCAAACCACATCTGTCAATTTTTGAGTCGCATGTGTGTAAGCAAACCGCATCTGTCAGTTTAAACGTAGCATGTGCATAGGTAAACCACATTTGTCATAGAAAAACCACAACTATCCGAAACTTTTCATGCACTGTCAAAAAGCCGCATTTGTAAAAATCTGAACCGCAATTGTTAGGAGAACCACATTTGCCTATCAACAAAAAACATCAAAAAACCACGAGCTGAGTCCAAAACATCATTGTCATAATTTGTTGTGGGTTCTTAAGATCAACCTTAGATTCAAAACTAGTAAATTTTTCTTAGAACCTTGCATCGTTAGGTGTCATATACATCTTAGTTACCATCACTAGGCATCATATACGTCTTGGTAACAGTAAACATCCTAGTCATAGTCATCCTAAGTTGCATGCATATAGATACTCCCTAGGAAATTGCATATCACAAGATTAGATAACTTTCCTCGTCATTGGAAACATTCATGTGTCAATTTTTCAAAATCATCAAACCTTGTCACTTTAGTCCCATCTAGTGGATCTCTTCAGCTCATTAGTCTAGTTTGAAAAATTCACCTTGTCACTGTCCTTGTCATACAGTCAGGTTCCTTGGTCAAAAATAAGTCTTTGCACGCATTTATCCCATAGGTGGTAGGTTATACCATCTTAGACTCATTTATCATCATAGTCTACTCACATCTTGCATATCGTCAGTCCTATCATATGTCATCTTAGTGTACATATTTTAGAAACCATTTTACCTACGTCATTTATCATCAGAGAAATCCAAAAACATAGACATAGGTCATATCAGTTTTTAGGCATAGTCTGCATTACCCATTTTGAGCAACTTTTTCATGGTTGAAACAAGGTCCCAAAAGAAACACAAAGCAATGATAGACCCAAATGAATTCATCAATCTATTCGCAAATCAACTGTTAGGAAGTAAACAACCCCACAAGCCTTTGCTAGAAAAACATGTCACTATGGACACGCATGGTCAAATTTACATAGAAGACATAGACGCAGTAGTACAAGATCCTGAATTTGCATCCTTCATGGATGAATGTTTGGCAAATGATCCCTAATGCTATCTAGCAAAATTGCTAGCAGAAGGTGCCAAACTACCCATAGGGTTTAATATTCGTACTTTGCTAACACAGTCAACTCAACCATCCCAAACTACAACGTCAACAATCTCTATTCCCCAAATAACCGCAGTGATACCAACTGGTATACCAACTCAAACATCATCAATTGTAAACACAACCCCTTTCAACATACCACAAGGTTTACAATTCACTGCGAGGGCAACTTCCTCCAACCCCTTTGGCACCAACACGACTAGTAAGAGAACCAAAGTTGGCAGAAACATACCTATACCAAGTCAAATCATTCAGATAGGAAGCATTCCTATTCCAAATCAGACATTTCAGATAGGAAGCATTCCTATACCTACTCAAACCATTCAGATAGGGAATATCCCTATACCGAATCAGAATATCTTGACAGGATATATTCCCTTGCCTAATCACAACCCATCACACAACATGGCGTATCAAAATGCTTACATGGATCCAAATATCATGAACACCATGTCCTTGATGCAAGTTGATGTCCTTCAAAACAAGATGCAAAATCTTCAACAACAGTTGGACAACATGTCTATTTCTGGAAAACGAACTATCTTAGCACAAGACCTATGTCCATGTTCCTTTGACAAAGCGCTTTACATGACACCTTTACCCCATGGATACATTATACCAATTTTTCCTAAGTATAATGGGAGAAAGAATCCTATAGAACACATTAGAGAGTTATCAACAACATGCATGGACATAGCATATGACCCCACATACTTGATGAGACTATTTCCACGAACCCTTGTCGGGATAGGACTGGAATGGTTCTCTAAATTTCCATATGGTATACGATCTTGGGGTGAATTAGCTGAGAAGTTTATCGAACATTTCACCTTTAACATAGAAAATGAGGTAAAAATTGCAACTTTGTGCAACAAAACACAAGAAGATGGCAAAAATTTCACCACTTTCTTTCAGAGGTGGCGAAGTCTAGCTAGTAGGTGTCTAGTTGAAATACCCGAAAAAAAAAAGGTCAAAATATTCCTAGAGAACATCAACCCCAAATTGTGAAGTGATCTAAGGGTACACTATTATACTTCATTCTTGGACTTGGTACAAAAGGGAATCATCCTTGAGAAAAGCCTCATAGACAAAGGAGAAATGAAAGCACCAGGTAGAAACCCCATTGTCCAAAATAAAAATGTGCCAAATGATAGAAGGCAATTCTGGTCTAGGAACAAGAATGCTACAAATGATGGCATTGTTGATGCTAAAAACATACATACGAGACCAATTATCACACTTAGAGGGTACAAATCCAATCAAGACATGAAAAATAGTCTAGATCAACAAACTAACTATGTCCAAAATTCACAACAACAAAGACCACAACAAAGGAGATTTCCTACATGTGAATTTACACCTTTAGGACAACCAATCGAGGTTATTTACAAAGAGTTGATTAAAAAAATCTCATCGAACCTTTGGAACCAAGGGAGTATGATCCGGGATAGTTGAAACCTTCTTGGTGGGATGACAAAGCCCATTGTCAATATCATCAAACCAAAGGGCACAACCTCCAACAATGTCGTTAACTCAAGAACATAATACAAGACTTTGTTGAGAATGGAACCATAGAGGTTGGTGGGCAGAAAAACACTAAGAACAGTGATCATAAGGTCTTCAAGGACCCATTACATGACCACACAAAAGGAAAAGCCTCTAGTTTGGGACCTAAGACTGATTCATCAGCCAATTATGCAAACACTAACTATGACTATGGAAAAGGGAAGATCGTATATAGCCTCCGTGTGGCAAATGAGCATGTCGATACCTTCACCATTAAGAAGTATCTGAAATGTAGTGTAAACACATGCAAAACTAAGATCACTATTCCAGGTCCTTCTGAGCCATCCACGGAAGCTTCCAAGTACAAGTATAACCTTCTTGATCAATTAAGTAAAACCCCCTCACAAATATCTATCTTGGAATTGTTGACCTTATCACCTAGGCATCGAGCCATCCTTGACAAAGCTCTATAGAATACAACTATTCCTATAGACTTAGATGTCAATCATTTCAAAGAGATGGTGGGATATTTAACCAATTCGCATCATGCCACCTTTTTCCAATAGGATTACTCAACTGAAAAGTCAGATCATAATGACCCCTTACATCTTGAAGTCTTAGTCCATGAAACAAGAGTTAGATGAGTCTTGGTAGACGGAGGAGCAGGTTTGAACCTATGTACCCTTAAATTGGTTAAGGCCTTAGGATTCTCAGAAGACTGTGTAGACACCTTTGAGAGTATAGTCATCAAGTTTTACGATGATGAGGAAAGATCGTCCAAAGGAGTTGTCACACTCCCTATACAAATTGGCCTAGCTATCATGAACACCAGCTTCCAAGTCTTGGATCTCACCCTCCCATACAACTTGTTATTAGGTAGACCTTGGGTACATGCAATGAAGGCTATACCTTCAACATAGCACCAATGTCTCAAATTCCCCTATAATGGCACAGAGATCACCATTAATGGTGACCCAGATCCTTTTCAGTATTGTACAAGCCTAGAGGAAATTCCACAATGACAAGTGCCAGTTAACCAAGAAGCTTCTTTATCCAATTTATCCCAATACATTGACCCCTCATGTCTCACTAAGTCCCTTTCATTCAAACCACCATCATCCACTCCAAAACTCGAGATCCAAGACAAGGGTTGTGGCGAATACAAAATAAAGGCATCATACTGTGTTAGTGAACTGATTCCACCTAAGGCATATGGCCTACCCATGGTGGATAGAAGAGAGTCAGTGGTCACGTTTCATGTTCCCCCTATAATGACATTAACCAAATGGGGAGAGTTAAGTGAAGAAATTATGGATCAAGGTGATTCCTGGTTGTATCAAGAAGAACATGAATACCCCTCCCCATCTATTCAAATAGCCAAGGACCAGTATGGAAAAGGTTTTAAAATAATGCAAAAAGAACTCTATGACGGGCATAGTGGGTTAGGTCCATATCAGAATGGAAGGATAGAACCAATTACTATCTACCCACGACCAAAATATCTAGGACTAGGGTGTCAACTGCTTAGAATCGGGTTTCCTAGTACTTCATTATCACTTCAAGAGGAAGTGAATGATTACACAGACATCGAGACATCTCATGAAACACTTCCCCTAGTTTATGACAAACCCCCACTTTACGAAAAACCTCCAGTCTATGATGAATCCCCTTACTCTAGTGATGGTGAATGGGAGTCCCTTTCATCTACTAGTACTATGAACATAAATGCCTAATTTGGAAAATTGGACCTCAACGTGAAACCTAAACCAAAACTATCTAGTCCTTATCCTAAGAAACACTTGTCCAAACAAGAATGGAAAGAGAACTATTATTGGGAAACCCTTGATCATGCATCTTGGGCACTTGAAAAACCATCTTCTAACGAATCTTCCCTTACTATGTTCCCACATCAGAGTATACCTACACCTAGGAAGAAGAATAAGAAGGAGTTAGTCCAAAACTTCTATGACCATGTCAACCACTCCATATTAACCTTTTCAATAGATACCTTTAAAAACTTTGATGATGACATGTCCCTTATATATCCCGAACTCATCAACTGGGATCAACAGGGTACACCTATCATAGATAGATTCAAGAATGACAAAGCAATTGTTGAGTTCATGGGACTTAGAGAAGGCATACTTTGGGGAGTCTATTTGCACCTCTAGTCACAAAAATGAAAATGAAAAGAAAAAAGACAATAAAAAGAAAAATGATGAGTCCCTAGGTGAAAACCGAAAGGTGCCTTTGGACGAAGAAAAAGACAAAATTAAGGATGTATCCGAGGGAAAAAACCTATCAGAGGCACCCAAGGATAGAGGCTTAAATATTCTCCCCATTGAACAAGAAAAGTCATCGATGCTAGTGGAAGAATCTGTTGAAGTCAACACAGGTACAAAAGAGAATCCTCAGAAGGTATATTTTGCAGCTTCTTTAACAAAGACAAAAATGCATGAATTTAAGGACTTCCTCACAAAGAGACAAATAAAATTTGCATGGTCATATGCTAAAATGCCTGGCCTGGATCCAGACCTAATATTGCATCATTTACCACTATAGCTAGGCATTAAGCCAGTCAAGCAAAAGTTGAGGAAAATGCATCCGCAAATTGCTCTATTGGTCAAAGTAGAACTTAAGAAACGTTTGGATGTAGGATTCATAAGGACAATAGAATATGTGGATTGGATATCAAATCTTGTACCAGTGACTAAGCCAACTAGGGGCATTCACATTTGCATTGATTTTAGAGACATCAACAAGGCATGTCCTAAGGATGACTTTCCTTTGCCGAATATCGACATGATAGTAGAGCTTATAGTAGGCTACGAGATGCTATCCCTCATGGATGGTTTCTCTAGATATAACCAGATTAAAATAGCACCTGAAGACCAACATAAAACAACTTTTACATGTCCATGGGGCACATACTATTGGAATGTTATGCCGTTTGGCCTTAAGAATGCAGGAGCTACCTATCAGTGAGCCATGACTACAATTTTAAATGACTTTGTACATAATTTCATGGAAGATTATGTAGATGAAATCATAGTGTTGGTATGTGGTGACTGATCATTCTATATTGTACACTCTTCATAAAAAGGGAAAAAACCCTGATTTTGTATAACCCTAATTTATAAAGGGTTTGGGATAGAGTTACAGTATCATAAGAAATAGGCGATTATTCATGATATTGTAATAGGGTTTTGCATTGGTAAATAATATCATTGGATGGTTGTGGTTTGGTGGATGTAGTCCACATTGGGTGAACCACGTTAAATTCTCTGTGTTAGTTTTATGTGTGTTTTATTTCTAGTTTATTTGATAAAATATGCATTTAGCTTTTAGATATCTTCCTTTGAAAACCTAACACATAGAAAAATTAGAAACAAGGGAAGATCATTTGAAAGTCTTAGACAAGATATTCCAAAGGCTGGAGAATTACAATGTCAGGCTAAATCCAAAGAAGTGTGTCTTTGGAGTCAACTCAGGGAAACTATTAGGGTATATCATCTCTCATAGAGGCATTGAAGTAGACCCAGAGAAGGTAAGAGCTATCATAGAAATGCCTCCTCCAATCAGTATTGGTCAACTCAGAACCCTATAAGGGAGATTATAGTCAATTAGACATTTCATAGTACAATTGGTGGATAAAATACATCCATTTCAGCATCTACTCAAGAAAGGAGTACCATTTGTATGGACCCTTAAATGTCAAGAGGCCTTCCAACAAATCAAGGACTATTTGCTTACTCCACCAGTCTTAATGCCACCTATAGAGGGAAAACCATTGATACTTTACATCTCAGCAACTCAGTCGGCATTAGGGGCTCTTCTCGCACAACATGATGATCAAGGTCATGAGAGGGTAGTTTATTATATCACTCGTACCTTAGTGGGATATGAATTGAATTATAGCAACATAGAATGTTCCTGTCTTGCAATAGTCTTTGCTACCAAAAAATTTGGCACTATATGCTTAATCGACAGACAATGCTAATTGCAAAGATTGATCCACTTAAATACCTCCTAATTAAGGTAGCTTTAACAAGCCGATTGGCTAAATGGGTCATGATACTTAGTGAGTATGACATTCAGTATGTCGAAAGGAAGGCTATAAAAGGACAGGTGATTGTAGATCAACTAGTTGATGTACCTATAAAGGTAGACCATCCATTAGTGGTAGATTTTCTAGATAAATTTCTCTTCAACATTGACATTAAAACATAATGGAAACTGTACTTTGATGGGTCACACACAAATCATGGTTCAAGAGCTAGTATCTTATTTGTCACACCTCAAGGTGATACCATTCCCAAATCATTCAGGATTGCATTTCCTTGTACCAACAATATAGCAGAATATGAAGCTCTAGTGACAGGGTTGAAAATGGCAGTTCAATGAACAATTAAGAGCCTACATGTTTTTGGTGACTCTCAACTTGTAATCTGACAGGTAAATGATGACTACGAGACTAAGGATGAGAAGCTTGCTCCATACAAGTGAATGGTAGATAGTTTCAAACAATATTTCAAAGACATAACTTTTCAACAAATACCACGTATCTAGAATAAAGCTGCAAATGCAATGGCAACCGTGGGTTCCTTGTTGGATATTTTGAGTAATGTGCCTAAGTTTGAGTTCTTGGCTGAACAGCTTTTGGTTCCCACTTATGATGTCCCCAATAATGCGATAGTGTGTACCATTGTTGGTCCTACGTCTCCTTGGTATAAAGACATTCGACTACCTCACTGACCAAACCCTACCTCAAGACTTGTCTAATAACCAATGTCGAACATTCATCTGAAAGTTAGCTAAGTACACCATCATCAGAGAAACCCTATATAGATTCACCTTAGATAACACCCTTATGAGATGTCTTGATGTTGAAGAAGCACAAACAACTTTGTGAACGATACATGAGGGTATATGCAGATCTCATTTGAGTGGTCCCACTCTAGCCCACAAGATTATGAGACTAGGTTACTATTGGCCTACAATGGAGAAAGATTCATACATCTTTGTAAAGAAGTGTAGACAATGTCAAATACATGGAGACTTGATAAGAGCACTAGTGCAGGAGCTTCATCCAATTACTTCACCATGGCTCTTCACCCAATGGGGACTTGACCTCATAGGTAAGATACACCCTCCATCATCAAATGGCCATAAATTCATCATCACCACCACTGAATACTTCACCAAATGGATTGAAGCTATTCCCATGACATACATAACTGGCACACAAATATCTAAGTTTATCCTAAACTATATCATTTGTCGGTATGGTGTACCACAATCCATAATCATAGACAATGGCCACCCATTCAAGAACCAAGAAGTATGCCATTTATGTGAAGAATTCCACATCAAACACCATTTCTCCACTTCGTATTACTGACAAGGTAATGGCCAAGCTAAGGCATCTAATAAGACTATTGTTAGAATCCTTAAGAAGACTATCAATGATGCTGGCCATGATTGGCACCTACAGCTTAATCCTGTCTAATGGGCTTATCATACAAGCATCTGTACTCCCACTGGCGCCACTCCATTTTCCCTCGTATTCGGGTCCAAAGCTATTTTACCTATCGAGGTTGAAATACCTTCTCTACAAGTATCCTTGAAGGGTCATGTGGATGATGAAGAGTACCGTGTCTCAAGATTATAAGAGCTAGAATTGATGGATGAACGAAGACAAAAAGCGTTAGATCATTTGCAAGCATATCAGAATCGTCTTCGTCGTAGTTACAATAGGAAGGTTCTCAATAGACATTTTGACATTGGTGACTTGGTATTAATGGAGAATCCTAAGAACCAAGCTGAAAGAGAGAAACCAAGTAAGTTCGAGCCTAACTAGTTGGGGCCTTATATAGTCATAGAAGCCTTTGGATCAGGAGTGCACCAACTCTCTACTCTTGAAGGAGAGCCGCTTTTGTCCCCTATCAACAGTCTGCATCTAAAGAGGTTCTATGCTTAGTCTCTGAGAATCCGTGTCTTAATCTAGAAAAATACAAAAAAAACAAAAAAACAAAAAAATGGTTACCTTGATGAAAACCTGGCAAATAGGTGTTTTGTAACACCAAAAAAATTGAGAAAATCAAAAAAAGAAAAGAAAAGAGAAATAAATTCATCCAGTAGTGAAAACCACTTCGGTGGCACTATGGATAAGTACCATGGTGAAAACCTGGCAAACAGGTGCCATGTGTAGTCAAGCTTGCTCTTCCATCTACCATCATTCTAATCAGACTTTTTCACCATCATTTATAATAAATGGTTGTCTTATCCATTCCTTGAAACGATTGACATCTAGCATCCATTCTTCCAAATCTTATTCCCTACTAGGGGAAAATCCTTGTTCTATGCCCTAACACCTTGTACATAACATCACATCACTGAAAATGTCCTGAAAAATCCAAAAAACAGTAGAAAACTTCAAAAACCCAAAAAAATTGAAAAATGTCAAAAAATCCCAAAAATAGAGTCAAGTCATCATGTCAAGTCAATCATGTCAAGTCAGTCATGTTAAGTTAGTCATAGACATAGTCGAACTACATTGCCTCTGCGACTGGGACATAGGCAAGGCCATCAATCGATGTGCCCCCAAGGCATTAGGTCTGTCAGTCTAGGTTTGTCATGTATCACACATTTTAAATCATGACGCTTTGTATATTCAAAGTCATTGGTCATGTTGAACTACGAGGTCTCTGCGTGTACAACGTAGGCAAGGCTAATCAATTGATGAGCTCTCGAGACCACACTACGTCAGTCCAATAGGGTTCATTCACAATCACTATCACATAAGTGGCATATCATAGTTTATTGTATCATCTCATGTCATACACGGTCAACACACGCACACATAATTTATCAGTCAAGGAATCAAAACAAGTCAAGCAACAACAAGGAAAAACATCTAAAACCATTATCAAGTCAATGTCACACACATTATCAAAGCAATCAACCTATGTCTAAACAAGATATGTCTTTCTTGTCAATAGACGTCATCAATTGTCATAGTCTCATGTGGCTTGTCACTTCAATGTCATTAGGCTCCAACATCTTATATGGCACGTGTCTTACTAAAACTAGGCTTTGTCATGCCTTATACAGAAGTCACCAAGTCGAATCCAAACTCAATGTCTTATGCGATATGTGTCATTCTCTCACATTACGCTATGTCAAACATCAAACAATCCCACAAGATCAAGTTTTGGTGAATACATTTATTTGGTTTTAGGACTTTATATCCTATTTTGTCTTATCTTTTTATCGATTTGTGCAAGATCCTATTACTAGCTTTCTCAAGGATGTCCCTTGAAGGATTTAGAGAAGCAACGATGTCAAAGGACTCTTTTTCTTTGGATGTTGTCTGTCAACTATCTTTTTAACAATTGTTTTTGAGTCATGTTACTAGCTTCCTTAAGGATGTCCTATCAAGGATTTAGAGGAGCGATGACATCTCATGAATCGTCTTTTATTTGTCTGTTGTCTGTTGTTTGTCTCGACAAAATGACTGGGGAAATTTTGTCTTTAGTGTGAGTTGAGACACTCCTTGTCTGTGACTGTCTATTTTTTGTAGATGGATGAATTTGTACACTATGGTCTATCTCATATCATAGTGTGTACTATCCATCTGTTAAATGTCCCGCCCAGTGATGATAACAAGCAAGTATAGCGTATTTGGCAATATATCGAAGATTATGTCTTTTTCTCAATCAATCAAACTTTCATTATATCATTTTCTCCATCAATCAAACTTTAATTATTTCTTACTAACATTCTGAATTCATTTTTGTCCTAACATTTCTCTTCTTCAAGCATAAGATAAAGTTTTGTGACACAATAATAACATTAAATCAATTGCATTAGCATATATTTCACATAGTTGCATTGCATTTCAACATATAGATGGTAACATTCATCTTCATTGCATTTCACATCATGACATAATAGGCATTGCATCATCATAACATCCATAATGTAAACATTACATGTACATATCACCATCATATATAAATTAACATCATGTAGATCATTGCATTCATTATCATAAGTAAATAGAATCATCCATAACATCATTATAAAATGCATAAATCATAACATATAGAAACATTTCATTCATAACACATGTACATACATCATTTAGGAAATATAATCATCTAGAAATAAAGCATCATTCATAAAACAAAACTGCATATCATGTAGAAGCCGCCAAAATCATATATATATATATATATCGCTCAAAATAGTGTGTCATGGTATAATGTCTGAATGTATCAATAAATAAATAAAACATGAGCTTGTAGGCTCTCTAATCAAAATACAACTATCTACATAAGTCCCTATCATCATGTCCTGCTACCCCCACTGTCACGTGGTGATGGTGGTGGGAAAATGCTCAAAGGTGGCCTCTGTGAGGTGGAAGGCCTCTCATATGGACCTGGCCTCGATGGTCCTACCACCCTCTTAGTACTATGTGTCCTTTGACTTCGAGTATGACTCCTGCCCTGACTACGCACCTCTAAAAATGTAGGAGCTCGTCTATCTGCTGGCACAACTGCCTCATAAAGATCCCTATAATAAGTGGCTCTCTCCACTGATCTGATCAACTCTTGCACCATACCATCAAATGAGGACCCACTACAAAGGCGTCTAACCTCTATGAACTGCTTCTCTATCTCATGTCTCTGGGCTATAGCCTGGTCTCTCTCCATGAGAGCACTATCCCTCTCTGTCCGAGCACTGTCCCTCTCCATATAAGCACTATCTCTCTCTAGTCTCATCACCTCAAACTCTATAGTCATTAGTTTGAGTCTCTCCTCCAAAGCCTCCCTATCACCATCTCGAGGAGCATCATCATCCCATATCCCCTCTACAATCCGATCTCTGAGCTATCTCTCTTGCTCCTCCATCGGTGCCTCCTCAACATCATCCTCAACATCATCCTCAATATCATCCTCTCCATATCCTACCAACACACCCAACGGGTCTAAAGCCATGTCTGCATCAGAATCCTCTGCAACATCTACTACTCCGACATCTACCTCTACATGCTCCTCAACCACTGCCTCCACTACAACATGCTCACCCCCAACGTGTACATCGGTACATCCACTGCTACTGCCTCCTGAATAGGTGCATGTCCACCTATCTGACCCCCTCTCCGTCATCTCCATCCTCATCTCCCACCTCTACCTCCACCTCTACCACCAACTCTACCCACTTTGGCACCTCCACCTCTTTGTCATCCTCTCGGCCTTGTGTCTCATCTCTCAACTGGTGCTAGCTAGTCTGTATCTGTATACGGAATAGGTCGATGCACTACCCACCATGTATTGTATGTAGCCGTAGTCCCTCGATCTAATAATCCATCTCTTCGCCCCCACTATACTGGCTGTAATGCCTATATGTTTGCCTCAACTATAGTAACTGGTATCATGGGTCCCCACCATGGAACTTCTCTGGATGAACGAGCAAACTTTGCTCTGCTGAAAGGCACATCCTAAACCTCTCCGAACTATCTTAGAACTTTGTGTGGCAAGTGTCGCTTAGTGATGTGAACACTAGAAACAATCCTCCCAATAAGGTACTATGTCTGTCTGTAAAATGGAAAATGTATATCATCATCCGCCCACATCTCACAATCCATGTAAGGTCTCCATATAAACTGATCAAGTGTATCCAATGCATGTCTCCAACATGTGTCTGTGTAATTTTTCATGTATATCAAAACACATATGGAAGTCTCTCCTCTCTCTCTACTGTCACCGGAGGATGAAATACAACTATCCTCTCAAAACCCCATATCATCAATAGTGTCATCCCACAACTCAATGACTGCGCATCTCTATACGTAATGTCATGTAGATGAAAATAGAGCATCCTGAGTAGACATGGACCCCATGCATATCTCATCTCACTCTCCAACATCCCAAGCAACATAACTCCCCATCCCACTAGAAAGCCATGACCCCGTCTGTCTAGAAGAATGATACCCCCAATCAGAGTACATAGGATACAATCAATCCTATTGTATCTGTTTGCTAACACTAGCCATCTAATCTCGTAGTGCTCAATGTCAAGCCTACTAATGTCATCAACCTGATAGAACCACGCCAACTCAGTCAACCCTCATTGGGGATCGTATGTAACCCACTCTCCTCTAATGGGTAGCCTCAAAATCCTGTACACATCCTCTAATGTGATAGTGGCCTCCCCAGTCAGTAAATGAAATGACGATGTCTCAGAATGCCATCGCTCGTATAGTGTTGTCAACATCCCCCTATTCGCCCGAATGGCAGGCA
This sequence comes from Sequoiadendron giganteum, assembly GCA_007115665.2. Lineage (NCBI taxonomy): Eukaryota > Viridiplantae > Streptophyta > Pinopsida > Cupressales > Cupressaceae > Sequoiadendron > Sequoiadendron giganteum. The sequence goes on along the minus strand of CM021107.1, from coordinate 106,760,977 downwards.
TCGACAAACAATGTCATATACCTAGAACCCATAGCAATTGAATCTCTGTAGAAGTCAAATTCTCTCTCAGATCAAATGTATCTAGTCATGACTCTCGTGTATAAATTGGATCTAAAACCACATGCATTTAAACCATGATGTCACAAAATTTTCAAGTTTTACTTAAAAAAAAATTTCAAAAAATTTTACCAGCCAAATGCGGCTCACATTGATAGATGCGGGGCATTTTTTTCAAATACGTTGCACAATGCCTCAGTTGCGGTGCGTACTACATATGCATTGCATATTTCTTCCACACCTACTCTAATACAGCACATGCGGTTCACTAAACCACATGTGGTGCATTTTTCCTCAAATGTAGTGCATTTTCATAGCCTCCATTTCTACTACATATGCAGTAATTATTGCATATGCGGTTCACTAGGTCACATGCGTTTAACCCCTCAACAAATGTGTTGCATGTATACACATGCAGTGCACCAATCTACAAATGCGTGCATTCCTCTAAATCCTATTCTAGCCTATGCATGAATTTGCACATGCATCGTTTTGTAGTCAAATGCAGCAAATACGATGGCATATGTGTCATTCACGATGCACCGCCTTTGTGAAACTAATTTTCTATGCCTAAAAAAATGTGCCAAAAATACATTTGAAGCTCTCGTTTTCGCGTACATACTAGTGGTCCTACGTCGACTGGCCGCTGGAAGGTCCGAATCCGATATCCTCGATGCTTGGTGTATGGAATAGGTGCCATTTCGACAATCAGTCAGAGCAAATTCTTAGTTTTTTCTATCTCCTCTTGGTGCAAATGAATTGAAATTTGACCTAATTCCTATTTATAGGTGGGTTAAAATGGCATTTCTTCAGCCCTACTCTATTGGCCGCTTAACCTTTTGACTTCAAACTACCCGTACACATCTGTTTCAACTCCAAATTCAATTCCGTCAACTCCATAGCATTTCTAACTCTCAAATTGACTTATCGGGAAAATTTCCTGATTTTTTTGAAACTTTTCAAAAATTTTCAATTTTCCCCAGGGGGAATACCTTACCTGTTTCATGGTGGGGCACGATCATGGCATATTTTCTTTGACACAATGTTATACCAACATTGTATCAAAGAGGGGCAAACTATAGATACCTAAAATTGGTCTAGGCCTGCGAGTACATATTCGACATAATATTCTATAGTCTGTGGTCATGATTAAATAATGTTAATTATTTAATTAACTTTTCTAACACATATTTCCTCTATTAATTAAATACTCCTTTTTAATTAATTCATTAAATGACCTTTATCCAACTTGACTAATTAAATACATCACAATTATTTAATTATGTCCCTGACTAATTTATTCTACCCCCTTTATCTATCAATTAAATAATTTATTATTTAATTACCCCTTTATCATAATTTTCCAACTATAATTAAATACCTTTATTTAATTATTCATTTAATCCCTTTATCTATAATTAAATATTTATTATTTAATTATTCATATTTATCCTTTTCAAACAGTCAAATTAAATAAATTACTTTATTTACTTAATTAAAAGTCTTATTTTTGAATGATGAATTAAATTCATATTTAATTATTTATGTCACATTCTTCTGTCAATCAGTTGACTAGGTCATTCACTCACCTTCGGACTCGAGTTCTATTTTTAGTTCTCCAGTTATCTCTTCAGTTTAAACACCAGTTTAACTCTGTGAGAGAACTCTCCATCACAACTAGTTGATTAACTAGTTTTAACTCACATTTGCATTCGAATGCATTTATTCTCCAACTTCTAACTTTGGCTTTTGCATACAAAGTCTATTTCTTCTATTTTTGAAGATTAAGATTGGAACTCATGTTCTAACTCACATTCTAAAATTAGTCTTTATCCTGCAGTTGAACTTAGGTTCTAACTCACATTCTATCTATTACATAACTCATTGCATGGCATTCATCAATCTCATCTATTGATCTCTCTTTCAATTTGAGCCGATCATTCGAAAACCTACAATCTATAAAATGGCCTGTCAATATCATTATTCCTCCTCTCGAAATTATACACTTTTGAGAAGAAACAATCTTTGATATTTTTCTTAGACATTCAACATAGCTATACTTGCATTCAAACACAAAAATCTAAGGGCAAGAACACTGAAAAGGAAAAATGGAGAAGAGCAATGGAGTTAATTCTAAAGGGTGAATACATATTCGGTGAGATCAATTTAGTTTGTTAAATATTCATTATGTTTTCAATTTCATTCTTTATTGTTTGATTTTAGATTAGTTTTGATTTAGATAAGGATTAATATTGTTCTTTCTAGTTGTAAATCTTATTAGATAGATTTATTCTGTAGTTACAGACATAGTTCCAAAGTAGCCCGTGTGGCGCTATTCGCATATGTGGTCCACTTTGAGGCTAACCCTAATTTCCTAACTACGTCACACGGTGGACTATCTACATGCGACGAACTTTGACCAGCTGAACCCTAATGTCTAAATTGGAACACTTGACACACTTTACATATGTGGTCCAATACAAGACTACGCAGCCCCAATGAAATATTTTTAGCGGAGCTATTTAGCGCCATGCAACTTAAATGACATGAAAACCCTATTTAATGCATGAAGAACGAGAAAATTAAAAGTTGGATAAGGGTACATACCACGAGTCTTGCATCAACTAGTCACTAATGCACTCATACCCTCTCTGACACATGCCTAGGAAGCTGTCATCGCGCCATTTCAATCAAGACTCAGAGCTCAAAATGAGAAATTTTGCAAAGGCTAAGATTGCAAATACAGTAAAAATGACTCCTCAAGGTCTAATTAAGCCTGACAATTAGGGTTTTTTGACCTAATTTGACCTTCCAATTGGGGTTTTGGTTCCCTTATCCCATTTTTGTCCAACCAAGGGTCATTTTGCATTTTTTTGATATTTAAACGCATTTTTGGCCTGTTAGCCACCTTGTCCTCTTTTTTCTCGAGATCATCCAAAAAAATCAAATTTTTTGTCCGATCTCTTGAGGGGGCATTATACCAGCATAATACTTCCACTAAGGTAGCAGTGGGGCATCTGAGAAATCAAGAAATTTTGAACTTTGATCACAGTAGTTTTATTCTTTGAATCAATGCAATGGGTACATTGCTTCAAAGAGGGGCAAAATGTAGACATGGAAAATGTACAATTTCAGTTCGACACACTTGATCCTAATTACTAACAACATTTACTCTTAAATCATACTCTTAGCATTCTATCATATTCTATCTCTTAATTTAATGAATCATTATTCATTTAATTAAGTCTTTCTCCTCTAGTGATTAAATTAATCAATTTAATTTAATTAACCTTACATTTCTGTTTAATTAAATAAATCATTTTATTTGATTAAAATCTCAAAAGTCCTCTTTTTAAATTAAATAAATTAAAACCTTATTTGATTTAATCTAACATATTCCTCCTTAGTTAAATAAATCAAAATCATTTATTTAATTAATCATTTCCTCTCAATTCTGATTTAAATTAATTCATCTATTTGAGTCAAAATTCTCAAATCATCTAATATTCCATTAAATTAATCAAAACCTTGATTAAGTTAATCCCTCTCACTAAAATTCTCTAGATAATGCAACTTGCACATGAAAATAGATTTAATTCATTTATTGAATCTTTATTTTCCCTCGCATGGCATCAAAAGGGAATATTCCCTCATTTGAATTCAAAAAGTCCAAGTAGGCTTGGTCCTTCCAACAAGGAATTTAATGCCTCTTACATGTCCTTGTGCATTGATCCAAGTGACATTAACTCCATTTCTTTCTCCCTCCAACATGTCACATTCAAATTTCAAATTTGAATCTCATAGCATTTATCATGCGCATTGACCAAAATGATGTGCTTATTCCTCAACCATTCACACCTTGACAAGTTGAATTTGGCCATTGGATGTTGAGTAATCCCACATTGCTTATTTTCACTCTCTCTTCCATTTTGGAAATATATAAATGAGAGACTATTTCTCTCATTCTAACATCCACAACTTGAGTAAACTTACTATACTCAACTTCATCCTCAATCAAGATCTTAGCTAGGTTATTGCAGGTTTTCTCAAGAACTCATCTTGTTCTTCATTAACAAAGTGGATCAATCACTCATCAAATTATCACAAATCTTACAAAGGAGTTGGAAAAGGGCTAATTTCAACATATCAATTGGCACCAACTCCTTCATGGGATCAAGAGTTTGCTTTGCTTAGATAGATTTTATTTAGTTTTTGCATTGTTCTCCATTTTCCTTTCTATCTAAGTTTAGTAAATGGATTTCATGGGGAATCCTTGTTTCACCTTGCATATGATCTAATATTGTGTTTGTTTGTTGTATTTGTGCAGGTATGAAATTAGGGTTCACAGTAGCAAACCCATGCAAAAACATACTCTTTTCTCAATATAAGCTTATAAAAAATGAAACAATATAGCCTAAGCTAGAAAAAAATAGTCAACAATTCCTAATGGAATCAAACATAAACTATATAACATTAAATATTTTATTCTGTTTCAACCATAACCAAAAAATGAAAGCCATAAATCAAATAATATTCATTTGAACAACGACCCAGATGCAAAAACTCACAAAACACCAACCATAAATGAAACAATATTGCTTTTAACAAACAATATACTCTTTTCTAAACAACACCTTATCGAAAATTTAAACAATATAGCACAATATAGACAACAAAAATTGACAAAAACTACATGTCACCAAAAAATTTATTCCATTGCAAATACAACCAAAAAATGGAAACCATAAAGAGAAACCCACAAAGAATTCAGAATAACAAACCCATGCAAAAATATACTCTTTTTTGAATAGAACCTTATCAAAAATGGAAATAATATAGCCTTTTCAACAACACCTTTTAGAAAATGAAACAATATATAAATAAGGTAGAGAACAATAGTCAACAATGCACAATGGAACCAAACATAAAATGTATAACATTAACTACTTTATTCTGTTGCAACCATAACCACAAATGGAAGCCATATAGAAAAACCCACAAAAACATTCATAGTAACAAACCCATGCAAAAACATACTCTTATCTCAACAAAACCTTATCGAAAATTGAAATAATATAGCCTTTTCAATAGCACCTTTTTGCAAATGAAATAATATAACCTAAGCCAGAGAACAATAATCAACAATTCCCAATTGGATCAAAGATAAATTGTATAACGTTAACTATTTTATTCTATTGCAACCATAACCACAAAACATATTCCATAAATCAAACAATATTGGTTTGAACACCAACCCAGATGCAGAAACCCACAAAAAAAAAAAATTCATAGTTACAAACCCATGCAAAACCATAGCGACAAAATGCGATCCATAAACCTAACAATATTCAATTTTACAAACAGTGTAGTATTTTCTCAACACCAGCTTACCAAAATTTTAAAATCAACAGTACCTCATCGAAAACCAAACAATATAGCCTGCCACAAACCATGAACCAAAAATGAAACAATATCACAAAGGGTTTTTTTGATATGCACCTCTTCTTGCTTCCTTTAAAAACATCTCTTCCCACTAGATTTCTATACACTGCCTTCTTTCTCGAATGATGCAAAAAATTTCATAACATTAACAAATTTATTCCGCTGCTAAATAGCCAAAAAATGGAAGCCATCAAAAAATTAAAACAATCAACACTACCTTATAAGAAATCAAACAATATAGCCTGCCACAAACCGTGAACCACAAATGAATATCGCAAAGGGATTTTTCAATATCCACCTCTTCCCGCTTGCTTCAAACACACCTCCTCTCGCTACCTTTCTTGTAAAAAAAAGGGCACCCTCATAGAATAACCTCCACCCACCTTCACGTAAGTTGGATAACGTTGGATCAAACTTGCACCCTCATAGAAGCTTACCCTTCTCACTCATAGCTCTAATAGCAGGTATAGTAATATAACAAGACCCAAAAAATGCCTTATCAAAAATCTCACAAAAATTTACTATGTTTCCCGAGGTTTTAAATGCCAGGTGTTATTACAACCATTGCCAATAAACATAAAGCAAACAAAAATTATTGTTGATGCAAACCAATGTTTAATTAAGATGAGCTTATCTATCCACGTAGCGGGAAATCCCCTAACCTACTCCCAAAACATCCACCACCTTTTTCATGACAGTCAAAAGGCTCAAAAACTGGGGAGGCTGACAAATATTCGGACCAAAGTTAAAACACATTGACCACATTTTTCACGGCCGCCAGAAGGCTCAAAAATTAGGGATGATGATGAAAATTCCAACCAAAGTTCACACAAATATCCTATCGGCTAACAAGTTCCTAGGATGTCATCCCACTGCTCCCATGTGGAGACTAAAGAGGTGACTGATAGTGAGGTGCTCATTGTGCAAAAGGAGGCATGTCATATGGTCCTGCCTTGGGAGGTCCTACAACATCCTCTGTACTCTAAGATCTATTATGTGACCTGCTACGTGAACCATCACTGTGTGCTTGTGAGTAACTTAGAGCCCATCTTTGAGGAGGAACCTCTTACTCATAAAAGTCTATAATATCTCTCCCTATCACCAGCTCTAAAGGCTGCAACTGGTCCAATACAAAGGGCCCTCAACTCCACAATTTTTGTCTCGGTCTCTTGTCTTTGAGATATTGCATGATCCCTCTCCAAATAAGCAATATCCCTCTCCATCTACATAGAATCTAGCTATGCAATCACTACCCTCACCCTCTCCTCCAAGGCCTCTACTCGGGCCTGTAAATCTGCCAACCAATGATTGATAGGACCCTTCTCCTTCCATTATGGCCTCTCTCCCTCTACAACCCACTCCTCAAATATCCTATCTCAGAGCTCCCTCTCATGATCCCCCATCTCCTCCTCCTCCTCCTCATCCTAATACCCTGCTAACAAACCAAGGTCATCTATCTCCATCTCCTCTCCACTAGCCTCCTCCTCGACATGCTTATCCCCACCGCCCTCCTCAAAAAAATGCTCTACATCCATCTCTGCCTCCCCTCCGCCACCAAAATACAACATAAGAAAATCCTCTCCCTCCCCCTCCTCACGGATGAGAGACAAACCTTTCCCTGTACCACCTCTCTTGCCTCGTCAAGCCTATCGACCACCCCTTCCACCTCCTCCTCTACCAACATGTCCACCACATCTGCCACCTTGACCACCATCCCTGCCACCACACCAGCCTTGTAGTCATGTCTCTCGTCACTCTATAGAAGTTGGTTGATCAGGATCTATATATGGTATAGGTCGATGCTCTGCCCACCAAGAATCCTATGTTGTAGTGGTCCCAAGATTTGTAACCCCAACCCTCCAACCCCATTGAATAGGCTATAGTGAAAAATTATATGCCTCGATTGTCATGATAGGAATCATCGACCCCCATATAGGAATCTCTCTCGAAGAATGAGAAAACTTAGCTCACCCTTGTGGCTCATCATGGACCTCACCAAATTGCATGAGAATTATGTTTGGAAGGTGTCTCTCAATAATGTGTACACTGGAAACTATCCTCCCAATCAAGTACTATGTCTGCCTGTAGAATGGTAGATGTCTATCCTCATCATTCCAATGTGGACAATCCATATACGACCTCCATATAAACTGCACAAGGGTGTCAATGGCATGTCTCCAATACTCTGTGTCTCCCACATGATTTTGGCTAATAGTCTCGACATAGCAAAAAACATAAAGGGATCTATAATCTAAATTAGATGTCACTGGTGGATGGAGAACAACATGTGTTCCCACTCCCAGATCATCAACAAAGTGGTACCACAACTCATTGATTGTGCCTCTCCGTAAACTATATCATGCAAATGAAAATATAACATCACCAATAAACATGGGCCCCATGCATATACAACCTGGAACTCTAACATCCCTACAAGAATCTCACGCCACCCAATAGGAAACTCATGACCTCAGTGGTCAGGTAGGATGATGAGGTATAAATAACCTCATCATTATAAAAATCTGAAAAGCTCATTCTTGCTAATTCAATCCTAAGCCTATGCCAATCTATTAAACTTTAGGAGAAGTAATTACTTATTTTAAGAAAAATTATGCTTTATTTCTTTCTTTTGATCAATTGAGGGAATTGTCCAAAGAAGGTTTAATGGGTTGATTTGAGTGTTTTTGTAGGGATTAACAGGTCATCATGTGGCTATTGCAGAAGTTTAGCCAACATGTCCCTCAAAGTAATGCTGCAAACCCACTCCTTGAAGCCTGGATGATGTGCCAAAAATTCAGTTTTAGTTCTTTAAAATTTAGTTGTTCAAAACTTTATGGCTCTTCCTGAGCCTTCTACATGTTTTAAAAAGCTTTAAAGACATCAAGTTAGTTTTAAGTTAAGAAAAAAAATTTCAATGGCTATCCATGCCATCGTAAATTTAGGATTTAGTTAGAAAGTTATCTATAAAACTGAAATTTCAAAAGTAATAAAGGGGAGAGAGAAGAAGTATTATTATGCTGTTTACATGGATTTCCAAATCATTGTTGAAATGAGTTATCTGATTTCTATTTATTGGTAACTATTAAATTTGAATGATGGTGATTGTATGTCGTAAGAGTATTTGAAAATATGTAGTTTATGTGAGTTAAAGATGAAGTAGTAGCCCGCGAGCCGGCCACTCGAGGGGAGTTAGCCTAGATAGATAAGTATTTTATTGATTAAGTTATTCCCTTTGTTTAGGATAAATTGTTGTTCAGTAGGAAATAACAAGTTTTTGAAGAGTTAAGTTAGTTGTTTCAAAGCACCATTGTCTTTAATTTGTATAAGTTTTCTTCTATAGTTGATAATATTTCTTTACTCTTTAGAAGATGCTTAATTGTTTGTTTCATTACTTTTCTGCTTTCGTAGTTTACCAGTTGTTTAGTTTACTTTTTTCCATGCTTTCTAGTTTAGTAGTAATATTTTCTAGATTAGTTGTCTTATTCTTTTTAATTTAGTATTCCTTGATGCTCTTAGAGTAAGATAATTTTTGAGTTAACTAGTAATGGATTTGGTTTAGTCTCAACTTTTGTAGTTTAAAAGAAAAATTGAAAATATAAAATGGGTTGTTTGAATAATCTCCTTCTGCAAACTGCCTTGGACACTACCCGGTCGACAATTGACATTCAATTATTCTAAAGTATTAGACCTAAAAACAACCTATCGCTTGTTGGTGCTGTTGCCGGGGACACTTCTTAAAAAGCCTTTGAAAGTCTTTATGTTTAAAAGTGTTATTAGGAGATGGTTTGAATAACAAAGTTTTATGCCAAAAATATCTTAGTCGGATTTCTTTTCTACGTGGTCAATAAAAGGGGCCCCCATGGATGTTTTATACCAAAACCTCCCCAAAATACATACCTATCATACATAGGGAATCCCAAGGCTCAGATGACCACACTTTTGAAGAATTATTTGAGCCTACTCCACTCGAGGCTTTCCATTATTTACCTGTTGAGCAACCTACAGAACAACCAGATATCGAGGAAGATGTTTTTGAGGAACATACTCTTCTAAACACCATGGGAGATCATAGAGCTGAACCTAACCACAATGAACCTTAGCCTCCTAGAATGTTTACCTATCCTATCATGTTGGACGCTGATGATGATACTGCCATGAAGAAAATTTATCCATCTTTCCTTCCAACCTTCTATGGCTTGCCTTTGGAAGACCCTGACCAATTTCTCTTTGAATTTAAAGTCCTATGTAAAACTTATGATTATAAGAATGAAAATCAAAAGTTGAAGCTTTTTTCGTCAACTTTGAAGGACTCAGCAATGCACTAGTTCATTGTATTGGGTTCAGGTAGTATAACATCCTAGGAAGAAATGGAGACTATTTTATTGCACAAATACCGAAGTTGCTATAGGGTAAGTGATCACAAGGAGGAGCTATTTAAACTAAGGAAAAACGAGGATGAAAGTTTAGAGGACTCTCTTGATAGGTTCCTCTTCCTCTCCAAGAGGTGTGGAGAAACAACCATTAGTGTAGAGATTCTCAAAATAATATTTCTTAAAGGTCTTGATGATGACGCTCGATGAGACCTTGATTTAATGAGAAAAGGTGACGTGTCTCAATTAACTCTTGAAGACATATGTGAGCTTTGTCAGAATTTCTCGCGTACTAGGGGAGAAATCCACAAAACTAATCTTTTAAAAGGGTCGAATGAGATAGGTAAGCTCCGCGAAGAAATAGAATATCTAAAAATGGATATTCTCGGATAGTTGAATACCACTCTAGATGGTATACAAGCTAAAACCTGCATCCCTGAGGCGTTGTCAGTATATTGTCCAAGGTGTCAGAATAAACACTTGTTGCGTGAGTGTCCTTGTATAAAGTCAATGTTTGTCAGCTGTGTGAGAAAAATCATCCTACAAACTAGTGCGAGCTTTTATCAGATATTAAGAATACTCAGAAAAAACCATTCAGGTTGAAGAAGAAATACATGCTTTAAACCAACGTCATGAGGTAATTTTCCTTATGGATAGAATCCTAATCCTACATGGAGACCACAAAATAACTGGGCTCATAATCAATGGACTCTGTCTTGGAATCAGTTGCATCCACCTCAACCTAATTGGGGAACTCCTTCTTGGGGATCACCTGATTGGAAAAAACCACACATGGGGCAATCAACAATGGCCAAATCAACCCCAAAAACAGTGGTACCAACAACATATAGTACCCCAATGGAATTGGGCACAAAATCAGTTCTATACTGAGCCAAGGAGGAATCAACAACAGAAATTGTTACCCCCAGTTCAGAACCCTCCTCAACATGAGTAAATAAATCAACCTTAGCTTCCAGCACAACCGCTTCCCAATCCTAAAAATAATTGGCAAAATACACCAGTTTATTCTATCGAACATGAAAATGTTACTAGGCTTAATGCAATATGCTTTGGAAATATGCAGTTGTGTTCTGGTTGAACTCTTCAACCACCAACCATTGAAGAAATAGAGGAGGAAACTGAGCCTACCAGTCCAACAAAAGACACATCATCTAAGAAGGATATTACTCCTCAAGACAATAAGCCTTTTTTAGTGGTAGGGGTTGCTGACTTGTTTCAGGGGGGGCGAGGATCCGCTCTTAAGTCAACATAAGGAGGATCTTGTTCCAAGAAAGAAAAGGATGGCACCATATCTAGAATGTTTAAAGTCCATAACTCCATAAAATACTTTGGAAGTATCTTTGGCTACGGAAACTGCATTAATTCAGGAGATTAAACAGTTGCAAATTGAAGTTCCTTTGTTGCAAGCAATAAAATAAATCCCTGAATTAAACTAGTTAATAAAATAGTTATGTATCAAAACACCAGGGAGGAAGCCAAAAATGATAAACACCATTCATATTGATGGTTATTTAGTTGATTTTCTGTCTGGAAAGAATATTGCTTTGAAATACGATGATCTTGGAAGTCCTCTTATAACTATTATGGTCAATGAGGTGACAATACCAAATGCATTAGTGGATCTAGGAGTAGCTATTAATGTGATGATAGTGGACGTAATGGAAAAATTAGGGTTAATTGATTTACGTCCCACAACCATAGTCTTACAAATGGAAAATCAGTCTATAGCCATCCTGAAGGGTGTCATTAAGAATGTCTTTGCCAAAGTTGATGGATGGGATTATCCAGTCAACTTCCAGGTGATTCAATCACTTACACCTAAGGATAGCTATCCTATAATCCTTGGAAGACCTCAGCTAGCTACGATTGCTGCTAAGATTGATTGTAGGGAAGGAGGAATGACCATTTTACATGGCCAGGATAGCAAACACTTATTCTTATATCCACCTGCTAAGCCTACTAAGGATAAAAAAGCCTAGGTTGATGAACCTGAGGACCCAAATGGTTCAGAAAGTTTAGCCTCCCTAGCCATGGTGGTAATTAAACAACATAGGGAAAAACTGGAAGAAGAGTTAGTAAATGAGATGGCACGCCTTGCTATAACCTAGAATGAGGAGCAAACGGTAGATCCTCCAAGAATTTTTGGACAGTCAATTGATATAAGTGGAATAGAGCACAGTTACAGTATAATGGGAATGTTGTGGCCCTTAGCAAATATGATTACCAGAACAAGTCATTTCTATAAGGATATCACAAGGTTTCACCAAATGGTACCTCATAGTTGTCCTCTTAATATGTTGTTACAACCTATGTATGTTGTAACCGCGGTTCATCTTGGAATAAAATCGATAATGCTATTACTAGGAAAAACCTTGAATATCAATAGCTGGTCGATAGAAACTCAAGAGGATAAGTTATTTAATATGTTGGTAAAAAGATCCAAAGCTTTTGCTTGGGATTATACGAATATGAGAGGAATTCACCCAAGTGTTTGTACTCATCATATTTGTACTGATATCAATATAAGGCCTGTTCGCTAGCCGCAAAGGAGACTCAATCTAGCATTAAAGGATTTGGTTAAAATTGAAATTGAGAAAATCCTTTGTGTTGGATTTATTTATCCAATTTGTGATAGTAAATGGGTATCACCTATGGTGGTAGTCCTAAAGAAAAATCAGAGGTGGAGAATCTATGTAGACTATCGAAAACTTAATAAAGCCACTTATAGAGACTATTTCCCCTTACCATTTGTTGATCAGGTCCTAGACAACTTGGCCAATAGGAAGTATTTCTCTTTGTAGACATGGAAAATTTACAATTTCAATTTGACACACTTGATCTTGATTATTAACAACATTCCTTCTTGAATCATACTCTCAACTTTTCATCATATTCTACCTCTTAATTTAATGAGTCATAATTCATTTAATTAAGTCTTTCTCCTCCAGTGATTAAATTAATCAATTTAATCTAATTAACCTAACATTTCTGTTTAATGAAATAATTCATTTTATTTGATTAAATTCTCTAAAGTCCTCTTATTAAATTAAATAAATTAAACTTTATTTGATTTAATCTAACATATTCCTCCTTGTTTAAATAAATCAAAATCATTTATTAACTCTTCTCAATTTGATTTAAATCAATTCATAATTTTAAGTCTAAATTGTCAAATCATCTAATTCTTCATTAAATTAATCAAATCGTTGATTAAGTTAATCCTTCCCATTAAAATCTTCTAGAGAATGCAACTTGCACAATGAATCAATTACTTTGATTTATTTAATTCTCCATTTTCCCTCACATAACATCAAAAGGGAATATTCCCTTGTTTGAATTCAAAAAGTCCAAGTAGACTTGTACATCCAACAAGGCATTCACTCCTCTTACATGTCCTTGTGCATTGAGCCAAGTGGCATTTATTTCATTCCTTTTTTCCTCTCATATGTCATTTCTCAAATTTGAAATTCCACCTAATGGCATTTATCATGCACATTGGCGAAAATGTGCTCATTCCTCAACCATTCACATCTTGACAAGTGGCACTTGGCCATTGGATGTTGAATGATCCCACATTGCTCTATTTCATTCTCTCTTCCATTTTGGAAATCTATAAATTGGAGACTCCTCTCCTCATTCAACAACACACAACTTTGAGTAAACTTACTATGCTCAAATTCACCTTCACTCCACAGATTTCAAGCAAGGTTATTCTCTTCATTTGAGAATTAATCTTGCCCATAACATCATCCAACTTGTTCAAGGATTGGGAAAGGGTTGATTACTACACAAGAAGGTGGCACCAATCCACTATGAGATAAAGGTTTAATTATGTTTCGTATATGCTACTATTTAACTTATTTTTCTACTCATTGGTTGCATACTTAGACATGGTTAAATATTTCATAGGGATGTCTAAGTTTTCTAGTTTAAACTAACTTTCATGCTAACAACGTGAAATTGTTTAAGCCGTCTCTTGCATATTTTAACATCCGCATTCTGGCGCTAGAAGGGGGACTTTAAGAATTTTCTTTTACAGTTTCACTCATATATTTTTTGAAGGAAGTCTCAGTTCGTTCAGCATGTCTTACTGTTTTATTAATAGTCATTTCTTTCTGTTATTCATGGTTAAAAATCTTTTACAGATCATCACATGAGAAGACAAACATTTACATTTTTTTACTTCTACATGCTTTAATGCCTGAGAAAGGATTTATTGTTTTAAAAATCATGACTTTTTTTTTATGCCTAACCATTGACATATGTTGAAGGTAAATAATCTAAAAAAATCAAATCCTAATTCGAATAGGCTTTTCTGCAAATCCCTTCTTCCATGCCTTCTTTTTCTCTCGCGCAGTTAATCTAGCTTCTCACCACCTTACCGCAGCCTACGCTTCCACTACTCGCAGTACCGCGGTCTACCCTTTGACCACCCATGGTATCATGGTATCCCTCTTCGTCACCTCCACCACCTTCTCACTGCATCACTGCTAGGTAAGTCTCACCTTCTCTGGTATTGCGGTTAACCACCACAGTCTTCACCGCCTTACCGCAGTCTACCCGCTAACCCCCGCAGTAGCGTGGTAACCATCTACTAGTCTTCACCACCTTACCACGATCTACCTACTAAACCTCACGGTAGCATGATAATTTCCATAGTCTTCAACACCTTACTGCGGTCTACTCGCTAACCCCCGTGGTATCACGGTTAGCTGCCACTATCCTCACTGCATTATTGTGATCTATCGCCTAACCTTCTGCAGTATTGCATTTAACCACCATGGCCTTCACTGCATCACCACGGTCTATCACTTCACCCTCCATGGTAGCATGGTAAACCTATTAACTATTTCCCGATTGTCACCGCATTACCATGGTCTCTTGCCTAATCGCCAGCGGTAGCGCGGTAAAACCTGTTAACCATCACCGCGTCACCGTGGTCTTCTACCTTCCTATCCATGGTAATACGGTAAAGCCTGCTACCAGACTGCCTTTAGCTACCAACCGCAATACCACAACCTATGGTAAAGCAGTAGGGGGGATTAATTTGAAAAAAAAAAACAGTGAGGAAGGAAATTTTTTGCGCTCATAGGGGAGCTAAATAATTTTTATTTTTTTTAGATGGCAATTTTAAAAAACTAAAATAACCTATGATTAGGACATTAATAAATGAGATATTTTTATGAAATATTTGATTAACTTTGTATTTTCTTTTGAAGGTTGAACATTGGAATCGAGCCAAGGCAAAATAAGGTTGGAGGAAATCACAAAAACATTTTTTAATGCTTGTTGAGCTAGATTTTTCACTTAATTTCAAACCATCTCACATATATTTTTGGGGCTTAAAATTAACCATTTTGACTTGATCTTTTGGTTAAAATTGAACCTTAGAAATTTACAAGATTTTTTTTAAAAGCTAACAATTGAACAAGGCAATCTCACATTTCATTTGGTGCTTAAAAAGAATTCATCATTGCTTTGAGGAATTAAAATAAACATGTGTTCCTAGTGTCTTGTAATATTTTTTGCAAAGTAGTATCATTTGAAAAGGCATATGCACTTCTCTTGCGCCTCACGGTGATCTTGAGAATCAAAAGTCTTTTTGGGGACACTAAGTTGCATAAAAGATTGCCTCCAAATTTCAATTTGGGCATTTTAAAATTGAACAAAACATGCGAGTGTAGGTAAACTTATTGCAAGTTTTCTCCCTTTGTTTTTAAACAAAGTTTGATCGCACCACAAATATGTTTATTCACTTTTGTTTATCTTAGAGGGCCTGCCTTGTGGGAAAACGTACTCACCCAAGGGAACAACCCAACCAGGAACACGCTAAAGCCAAGCGACTTCCAACTGATATATAAGTGTGCATTCTTGAGGAAAGTTCAAGAATCACGAGGATTATTCTAACGAGATGGAGAGAAATGGACTGTCGCCGATGTTGGATAATCCCCCATGAATGGAATGCCCTATTAGAACCCTTTGTTTAGAAAAAAGTCCAAAACCTTGTCTATTTTGTTGGTGCAAATGCTCATGTCCTTTGAAGCTGCCCCACATTATACATGCGGTTTTGTTGTAGAAATGGAAAGTATGCCATGTGAGATTCATGGGTACTAATGCTTGGCTGACCTGAGAAGTGTGTGCCGTGGAGGGGAGCCAGTGTGGACAAGCATTTAGCCATTTCGCACAAAATATGCGCAGCTGGATTCATCCAAGTGGGAACCTAACAGAATATTGTCTCATCATCCTAGGGTTGGAAAAAGTGCTTGGAAAAGAAGAATACCTTGCTTGGTCCTAGAAACATTTGAAAAAAAAAACATTCACAAAGAGATCCAAATTTCAAACCCCTTGGGGGAAACAAATACTTTTGACGAATCTAGGCACTCTTGCTTTCCCTAGGCATCATATCCTTAGTGATTTCTAAGTGCTTGGATTTTATCATCATTTGTTTTCACCAAGGTTAAACATTAGGAAACCTTTGCATTGATTTCCTTTATTTCCACATAATGCACTTTGTGGGATGAAAGAAAATTAGTATATCAGACATTCAGTTTGAAAAGCATAGATCAAAAGAGTGTTTGTGGTAAAAAGAATCAAACCTAAGCAAGATAAAAGACAATTGAACCACACATGTGCTTGGTCCCTTTTGAGTCATTTGGTTTCCATGCGAACTTTGATCTTTTGGTTTGAACTACCTTTAGGGAAAAGCATGCTCTTCATCACCTTGGTCTTGTAAGTAAGTCCTCATAGGGTCATCTAGGATCAATTCAAACACTTCATCCATCTAAACATCAATCAATCATCATTTCACCAACAACTTTTTGAACTTTGGAAAACATCCTTCATGCTAGACTTTTGGAAAATCAACATCACCTTGTTTGACTTAATACACCTAGTCAAATTATCAACCTTCTTGAACAAATTTGCCTCTAGGATAACACCACTTCCTAAGGTCTACTAGTTCATGATCACTTTCATTGGCTTAACACACTTAGCCAAATTCATTCTCTTATGCGAGTTTTCCCTAGGATAACACAACTTCCTAGGGTTTACAAATTCACCATCATCTTTATTTGACATAACACACTCAGTCAAACTATCAACCAATCAAAATTAAATCGAATCAATTCCTAAAGTATAGTATTGATCCAAAGCTCCTAAAGTTTCAAAAACCCATATCATTCACCACTTTCATCCTCCATCTCATCATTGGTGCTAAACCCCTTGGAGGTCAACAAGTTCAAAACACAAGAAAAACATGGAATTCAAACTCGACTCATACGTCATGAGTAATCCAAATCAGGGATAACTTTAAGAAACCCCCCCCCCTCGGTGAAGGTGTAAAATCCTGGCGAATCTCTCCTTTTATTTGAAAAAAAATATTAATTTTCCTGGCGAATCTTATGCACGGTATTAAATTTTTTGTAAAATCCTGGAAAATCTTAATAAATAATTGGTAAAAATAATTATCATAGTGGCAAATCCTAGTGAATCTTGGCATGCTCCTATCACAGTATAGGCCAGGTCAAGGGCCAGATCTTCCCCCATTCCTAACAAAATTCAATACCATTGGCCTAACAACGCTTCATTGACAGAACTCCCATCACAATCCTATGGTGCATCAGGGGAACTATGGGCATCGGGGAAACACTATATGGCATCCCACTGATAGAACAAAGGATGGCTACAAGTTCATTCCGCACCCTAATACACATGTGCCTTTTCAAAGGATTGTTGAGGCCCGAAATTTGTTTTGGGCCCCACGATTAGATTTAATCATGTGGCCCAAAACAAATTTTGGGCCTCAACAAGCCTTTTAAAAGGCACATGTGTATTAGGGCCCAAAATCAACCTACAACCGTTTGATTTAAAAACTAATCTATGGTAATAGATAAAAGAAAATATTCCTCAAATTAAATAGTAATTTATTATTAGTGGCGATATTGCCCCAAAATTAATCGGAGGAATATAATATTACTAGCGAATATAATTAAATTTTTTAGTAACTGAATAAAATACTGGCGAATTAGTTTTGATGAGGCATTGTTTACATGGCGAATTAATCAAGACAAAATTATTTTTTCATAAAAACCTGGCGATTTAGTCTTCGTTTCATCTTGTACTATTAGCCATTTTTGGAGCTCCTGATTTCTATTATTAGCCAATTGGCGAATATTCGCCACTAAAGTTTTCCCATATCCAAATCATCTAAACTATCCAAGTCTCACAATGCCAATTGATTATTGAAACTCACATTTAGACATGGCATCATCATCTTGTCCAAACCTAAAATGTATAACAAATGTGAGTATGCGCAATCCAATGTTCGGAACACCTTTCCCAATGGTAGATTTAAATCCAAGTCCAAATCTACAAATCTATCAACCAAACACTTAATGCATGAGTTTTCCAAACAACATTATCCCACCAAATGCATACATGCCAAGTGCAACTTTACCAAACATGACCATTTCAAAGCCACACTTGGTAAACTTTGGGGTCAACATGTTTGCAAATCCCATCAGTGTTGTTCAAAATCCCAGCAATATGTTGATGACTCTAGGTATTGATCCAAGTAAAGGTAACACCATGCAAAATCAAAGTTACCTAAATCAAGGCAATATGATTCTCAACCACAACAATGTTCAAAGTCAACCTGTAATGCCAAATCAAAAAATCATACCAAATCATCCCATTTTGCCATCAGTATCGCAACAGCGGATGGCAACCATCCAAGCAATCCCCATCATCAACACCATCCCCAACCCACCACCACCACCACCAAAACACAACACGGCCAATTCATTCTCCGTCATGCTGTAAGTTGCTCATCAAAAGGCACTCCAAGCCCAACAAACCTCACAACCTACGCAAGCAACACAAGTAGCCCAACAAGCATAGGCTCAAGCTCAAGCCCATCACTAGGCTCAATAGGAGCAAACACAATTTAGGACACTATTGCAAGCAATCCATCAACAAGCAGCTCAACAAAAAGCTCAACAAAAGGCATTGTTGGCACAACAACATGACCAACAACAATATGAGCAGCAAACACAGGAATTACTCCCTCATAAAAGATTGCAACTGATTCCCACCACAATCATTCAAAATGATGATCAAGATCCTTTGACCAATGATCATTTTGAAAATGTCTCTACATCATCTAATGAGTTAGAGGACATATCTCAATAATTTATTCCAAAGAATGATCAACATCTTTCACCAAAGTCTAGCAATGGACCTTTCCAAGACATATTGACATCCTTTGACCTCATGGTTATAGATATTGAAAAAATTCTCAACTCACCATTTGATCCAAGTCCACTCAAAGGTCAAGAGGATATTGAGAAACTTCCAATGCCTTATGATGATGTCCAAGAACCCTTTGAAAGAAATCCATCCTTTGAAATTGACCCATGTCAAGAACTTGATCCAAAGCATGTTGAAAGCAATTCCGACATTAACCAAGATCGAGAATTTTCATATGCAAGATACTACAATGAGGTGATGCCCACTCTCCTACAAGATGTCACAAATAATGATCATATCCATATAGCACATACCCCTCCATCTACCCATAAGATGCTTTCTTTGGATGGACATGCAGATGATTGCCATTCAAAACAAGAGTCTCATACTCTTATTGAGGAACAAGAGTCTCCTAATATTAACATTTGTACACATGATCAAGATATAGAGAAATCCAAAGACATATCAAAAACAAATCATGAAGAAGGCTTCTACATAAGTTGTGAATCAGAAACATCATGTGAAGTGAGTCATGATGAAGAATTTTGTGTGGATACTGAAGCATCAACACTTCTTGAAGAAGCACTACAATCTGATATCTCACAAAATCAAGCTAAGAATATCAATCAGGCATTCATCCTAGTTATGGAGAGGATCCTATCACTTATAAAGTTGGATCACTTACCTTTCTTAGAGCAAGCTATCACATCAATAAAGCAGTTGTCACTTTTTAAAATCTACCATAGAGCAAAAGAGTAGCGCCTTGTTTCCAAGGTAGA
This sequence comes from Sequoiadendron giganteum, assembly GCA_007115665.2. NCBI lineage: Eukaryota > Viridiplantae > Streptophyta > Pinopsida > Cupressales > Cupressaceae > Sequoiadendron > Sequoiadendron giganteum. The sequence goes on along the minus strand of CM021107.1, from coordinate 106,741,062 downwards.
TCATATCCCATTGCAAACAAATTTTTTGAGCAGATGAATTATCAAGGAAGAGGATTAGTCCTTTATGAACAGGGTATCCTAGAACCAGTGTAGATTTTTGGTAATCCTAAACATCAAGGCCTTGGTTATTCAACAAGAAAGGGATATAAACATATTAGTGATACTTCTAGAAAACTGGGGGCAACGCCGTCTCGAGCAAACTTCAACATAGGGGGCACGAAGGATCCATATGATGAAGCCAATGCCAATACTACAACTAGCTACATCATGAATCCTCATCCACCCATCACCCCATCCACGAATTGGGACCAACAACAAAAAAATGATTTGAATCAAAGCATGAAGAATATTATCAAAGAAAAAGAAGCTAAGAAGCGTATTGGACAAATCAAATACATACGGGTACCAAAAAATACAAAGAAAGATTATCCCTATCAAACTCCATCAGTCAAAGAAAATATGGGGCAAAATAAAAAAGGGAAAAATATCCATCAAAGATGTCCACAAAGGAAAAATCAAGCTTCTCAAGTGACATACAAAGTGTATCAAGCAGTTGGTCCTAATTTCATGCACACTTCCATATCCACCCATCATTTCTCATCTCCCTAGGTTTGGAGAGTCAAAGGTTCCAAACTGTCAACCAACCCATCTACTATTCCTGAACACACTCCATCCACACCTCCACGCATGATATCCAATTCTCACATTGACCATGTATTGATGGCAACCCTTCATCATAAGGATTCAAAAGGCACTCTATCATGATGTGTGCACAAATACAGAGTTAACTCTGATATCAACAAAGCAGACCAGGGATCTCAAAAGTTTCTTACAAGTGCATGTATCTTGGAAAAAAAAAATCTTCAAGAAGGATACCAATGGCACATTATGATAGAAGCATCTACATTACCACCACTAGGTGGTTCAACATCAGCTTAAAAACTCTCAGAAAATAAAAAAAAATCAAAAAATATAAAAAATCCAAAAAAATCAGAAAAAGGATTGAGAACAGTAAAGAAAAATATTGTCCTCTAGTGAAAACCACTATGGTTGTGCTTTGGAGAGGTACCACGATGAAAACCTAGCAAATGGGTGTCATGTGTGGAATCGAGCATCTACATGCACCATTTCAGGAGAAAGCATCTTATCGCATTCCATAATAAAGCCAACATTCCATCCATAACAAATTTTTTCATCCATGAACCATTTATCTAATCCATTTTCATCCATCTGCATCCATACTCCAAGTTATCTTGATCTTGGCAAATTTCGGTGCACACTTTACACTTGCTTGTGGTAAACATCTTGACATGGGTCATTTTCATTAATCCCATCCTACTCAACATTATCAAAGCCTCAAAGCATTATCCAAATGAGAATCCTCTATTTGAACACCCTTATCTTATCACAAGATAATCCATTTATCCATTCATCCCAAAATCCACCCATGACATTCCATACATTGCTAGACACTAGGGGGCAAATATTTACATTTTGCTTCAGGAATAAATCTTGATCTATATCTTCACACTTATATGGTAATCCGAACATTGGAAAACGTGAATTCAAGTTGGCCAAGCATTTTTGAGCACTAAATCCAAATCCCTAGCCCATGGCATATTTTGACGAGAAGATGTTCCTTATCAAGTTTTATCTTTCGTCGAACATCAATCCAAGAAATTCATATCAGTCGCATCTAATGTGTACTTCAACAAAATCATCAAAACAATTTTGTTCCAAATCAAGTTTCATCAATCTTGATTAATCAAATCCAATCAATCATCACCTTGTTTGACTTAACACACTTAGTCATACTATCATCTTTTTGCATGAGTTTACTCTAGGATAACACAACTTCCTTGGGTTTACAAGTCCATCATCATCTTGTTTGGATTAACACACTTAGCCAAATTATCAAATCCATAATCACCTCACTAAAGTATCACTTTTTTATGAGTTTACTCTAGGATAACACAACTTCCTAGAATTTGCAAGTGCATTATCACTTTTTGTTTGACTTAACACACTTAGTCAAACTATCAACCCATCAATCCGATTGATCAATATTAAGCTTGGTTTTCAACAAAATCCCAAAACGGAGCACTGATATCATCAAATATCCATATCCAAATCATCAAAATAATCATCAAAAAATTCAAAAACATCCAAATCATCAAAAAATCCAAAAAACATGTCTAAATCTCAGAAAATCTTCAAAAAATTTCATCATTGAGTCTTGTCAGTATTTCACCTTATCAAACTACATCGTCTCTGAGCTTGAACATAGGCAAGGTTGATCTCTGATCATCCCCTGAGATAGTTAGGTCAGTCCTTAGGCATCCGTCACATGGCAATCCATTTGCCCTTCTATTTTTACATTTGGGTTAGTCCTTAGGCATCTGTCACAATGGCAATCCATTTGCCCATCTATCTCATCATTCAGTCAAGTCTATCATCAGTCGAACTATGTGGTCTCTGTGTATATAATGTAGGCAAGGCTAATCTATGGATCAGCTCCCGAGACCCCTAGGATAGGTCTTTAAGTTAGTCCTTTCATTGTAAAATCTCAAAATACCAAAAACATTTGTAAAACACCTCAAAAATACCAAAAATGGCCTCAAAATATCTGAAAATCCAAAAAGGTGCATCCATTTCATCTCGCTTTCACCCGTGATTACCATCACTCATAATAAAATGAATCATCACCTTCATCCTTTGGTGAGTCAGTCAGAAGAAAGTATAGGCAGGTTCCAAAGTGCACCTAATCATCAGAGTCTTAAGCCTAAGTCACTAAGCAAGCAAGTTGGTCAACTCAGAGTATCAATAGTTTATCACCCAAATAAGTCCCATCAAAACCTTGATCACAACATGTCCTAGGATGAAACTTTCTTGCAATGGACATAAGCATAAGGTACCCCATAATAGTTAGCCTTGGCTAGAGGTCTGAAGAACATTAGCTTGTTTTTTTTACTTTATTTGGTCTTTTTGACTTATCTTATTTTGCACTCATTCCAAGGACCTCTCCATGATGCCTAAACAAATCAAGTTTAGAGAGAAATGAATGGGGCAATGATCATCATCTTTCTATTTTTTGTGCTTGTTGCATATTCTTGTAAAATAACTTTGTCATGCATACTTTGTTTTGTTTGTAGGAAGGATGTGTTAGGTATCTTGTTGACCACATAAGAAGGCTTGCCTTTTTATGTTCTGGCCCGAGATGTCTAGAATATCTGAACTACATTCTGAATAAGGTTATGTTTGTCAAGTGTGAACAAGAGTACTCCTATCTATTTGACGAGTCAAATTCCATCGCACTAGGTAAATGCCATCCTGGTCCTTTATACCTTGATGCATCGTACCTATGTGTGTTATCAAACATAAAGTAATTAGCCCTTTGAAAATCCCAACTCCTAATAAGCAATATATCATCATCATTGATAATAATGTGAACTTGTGTGGATCCTCCTTCCATCCATCTTATTTTTTTTATTCTTCTATATTTACTAACATTTCTATCTAACTACACGAGACTACCCATAGTCGAGGACTGTCTATACATCATCAGATCTATCTACTTAAAAAATATATCTTTCATCCTTTGATCAATAGAGCCACTCCTCTCACATCTTCATCGCGATCTCAATCGGAAAACCATCCATTTCTGTTTGATCTCTCGAGGGGGCAGTATATCAGCATAATCCTTCCGCTGGGGCAATAGTGGGGCATTCGAAAAAAAAATCGAGAAATTTTGAACTTTGATCATAGTAATTTATTCTTTGAATCAAAGAGGGGCAAAATGTACACATGGAAAATGTACAATTTCAGTTTGACACACTTGATCTTGATTATTAACAACATTACTTCTTGAATCATACTCTCAACTTTTCATCATATTCTACCTCTTAATTCAATGAGTCATAATTCATTTAATTAAGTCTTTCTCCTCTAGTGATTAAATTAATCAATTTAATCCAGTTAACCTAACATTTCTCTTTAATGAAATAATTTATTTTATTTGATTAAATTCTCTAAAGTCCTCTTATTAAATTAAATAAATTAAACCTTATTTGATTTAATCTAACATATTCCTCCTTGTTTAAATAAATCAAAACCATTTATTAACTCTTCTCAATTTGATTTAAATCAATTCATAAATTTAAGTCTAAATTGTCAAATCATCTAATTCTTCATTAAATTAATCAAATCCTTGATTAAGTTAATCCTTCTCATTAAAATCTTCTAGAGAATGCAACTTGCACAATAAATCAATTACTTTGATTTATTTAATTCTCCATTTTCCGTCACATAGCATCAAAAGGGAATATTCCCTTGTTTGAATTCAAAAAGTCCAAGTAGACTTGTACATCCAACATGGCATTCACTCCTCTTACATGTCCTTGTGCATTGAGCCAAGTGGCATTTATTTCATTCCTTTTTTCCTCTCACATGTCATTTCTCGAATTTGAAATTTGACCTAATGGCATTTATCATGGACATTGGTGAAAATGTGCTCATTCCTCAACCATTCACATCTTGACAAGTGGCACTTGGCCATTGGATGTTGAATGATCCCACATTGCTCTATTTCATTCTCTCTTCCATTTTGGAAATCTATAAATTGGAGACTCCTCTCCTCATTCAACAACACACAACTCTGAGTAAACTTACTATGCTCAAATTCAGATCCACTCCACAGATTTCAAGCAAGGTTATTCTCTTCATTTGAGAATTAATCTTTCCCATAACATCATCCAGCTTGTTCAAGGATTGGGAAAGGGTTGCTTACTACACAACAAGGTGGCACCAATCCACTATGAGATGAAGGTTTAATTATATTTCTTATATGTTGTTGTTTAACTTATTTTTCTACTCATTGGTTGCATATTTAGACATGGTTAAATATTTCATAGGGATGTCTAAGTTTGCTGGTTTAAACTAACTTTCGTGCTAACAATGTGAAATGGTTTAAGTCATTGCTTGCAGATTTTAGCATCCACACTCCTTTCTAGATGGATTTAGTGGTTATAATCAGATACAGGTTGCTCTAGAAGACCAAGACAAAACCAAGTTTACCTATCCTTGGGGCACATTTGCATATAGAGTGCTTCCTTTTGGACTATGCAACGCTCTAGCAACCTTACAGAGAGTTGTTCATGCTATATTTTTTTCTCTCATTAATGACTATGTAGAGATTATATGGACGATTTTACAGTCTATGGATCAAACTATGATGAAGCTCTTCAGAACCTAGATCGAGTTCTACAAGTTTGTGAGGAAAATAGACTATCCCTTAGCCATGAGATATGTTTAATAATGGTGGAGCAAGGAATAGTCTTGGGTCATCATATCTCCTTTGAAGGAATCAAGGTCGAACATAAGAAAATTGAAGTCATCCAACAGGTGACAACTCCTCAAACTCAGAAAGATGGAAGAAGTTTTCTTAGACATGTTGGTTACTACAAAAGATTCATAAAAGGCTTTAGTAAAATTGTAGCTCCTATGTTCTCTCTTTTACAAAAAGAAGTAGAGTTTGTCTGGACATCTGAGTGTCAACAATCATTTCAAGCAATCAAAGAAAAGATTGTCGCTGCTCCTGTTTTGAGAGGGCCAAACTGGAGTATTCCCTTTCATATCTATGCTAATGCTTCTGACGAGGCTATCAGAGCACTTCTGGGACAAGAAGATGAGAATGGGGGGAAGTATGCTATATATTTTATCAGCAAAAACCTTACTTTAGCATAAAAGAATTATACAACAACAAAAAAAAAATTCCTTCTTGTTGTTCACGCTATCAAGAAATTTCATCATTATATTATGGAGTATAAGGTCACAGTTTACATGGATCACTTAGTTGTGAAGTACTTAATGAACAAACTTGTGGTAAATGGTCCAATCATGAGATGGCTATTGCTTCTTCAAGAGTTTAATGCAACGATTCTTGATAAACCAAGAAAATATAATGTGGTAGCCGATTTTCTATCACAAATCAAACATGAAAAAGATGACATTACCCCTATACAAGATGATTTTCCAAATGGAAATATATTTGCAGTTTCTATAAAATCACCTTGGTTTGTAGATATTGCTAACTATTTAGCTGCATCTGAGATACCTCCTGGATTCATGTCTAAGAAAAAGAAGTGATTTATCAAGGAGAGTGCCCCATTCAAGTGGATTCATGGAATGTTATTTTGTTGTGGTCTTGACATGATTTTGAGGAGATGTGTAAGAGCTGATGAAACCTACAACATTTTGAGGTCCTGTCATGATGACCCATCGAGAGGACATTACTCTCCAAAGAGAACTTCCCACAAAGTCCTAGGTGCTAGATACTATTGGCCCTCAATGCACAAAGACATTAAGAACTATGTGCATCATAATGATGAATTTCAGAGGGTAGGAAGACCAATTGCCTCTTTGGAAATGTCATTGTAGCCTCAGGTAGTCCTTGAACCATTTGAAAAATGCAGTTTAGATTTTATCGGACCCATAGATCCTTCCTCTCAAGGGAAAGAGTATATACTGGTTTGCACTGACTACCTGACAAAGTGGGCAGAAGTTCAAGCCTTGAGAATAGCTAGGGAATAACAGGCCGTAGACTTCTTTTATAATAAAATATTCCTTAAATTTGGAGCCCCTCAAATTATTGTAATTGATCAAGGACCCCAATTCATGTCTCAAGTGCTTTTGGCATTTACCAATCATTTTTTAGGTAAACCATAGAAAGTCATCTCCTTACCACCCTCAAGCGAATGACCAAGTAGAAATGACTAATAGAGAATTGGAAAATATTCTGACAAAAACAGTCTCTTTTGGAAGAAAAGACTAGGCTAGGAAGCTCCCTGAAGCCGTATGGGCATACAATACTACCTAAAAATCTATGACTGGATTCAGTCCTTATGAGCTAGTTTTTGGGAAGAAGCCTCTTCTTCCCATTGAGTTCGAGTTACAAACTCTACGAACAACAATGGAATTAGGTCTAGATTTCAAAAGAGCCCAAGTTGAAAGAGTTCTGCAACTGAGCGAATTAGATGAACTTCATTTAGACGCCATTCATCAAACTGAACTAATTCAGCATCAACGGAAGGTATGGCACGATAAACATATTAAGGAAAAGGAGTTTCCCAATGGAGACTGGGCCTTGTTATTTGATTCTAAATACAAAGACCATAAGGGCAAGCTCAAAACTCACTGGTTGGGACCTTATGAAGTTGAAGAAGTCTTTTCAAATGGAACTATTCGGTTAAAGCCAATCAATGGTGACATGCGAACTCTATTGGTTAATGGTCATCGCTTATGTGTCTACCATAAGCCAGTCAATAGGGAAGACTTTACAAAGATGGTTGAAATGAAATGCAAGGTCCAATGTGTTGACTCTACCACGACAAAGTCTATTCAGTAAAAGTCTAGGGTTCTACTAAAAAATAAAAAATAAAAAATAAAAAAATAAAAATAAAAATAAAAATAAAAATAAAAATAATAGTAAAAATAATAATAATATAGACATGTATGCTGATATATTTCCCTTCATTCAATCTTCTGTTGTTTTTGGACTTCACTAAAAAAATTCCATATTTTTGCAAGTGTAGACATGGAAAATGTACAAGTTCATTTTGGCACACCTGATCCTGATTACTGACAACATTTCCTCTCAGATCAAATCCTCAATATTTCATCGTAATTCTATCCCTTAATCTAATGAATCATCATTTATCTGATTAAGTCTATCACCTCATTTGATTAAATTAATTAGTTTAATTTAATTAACCTTACATTGTTGTTTAATTAAATAAATCATTTTATTTGATTAAAATCTCTAAAGTCTCCTCATTAAATTAAATAAATTAAACCTTATTTGATTTAATCTAACACATTCCTTCTTTATTAAATAAATCAAATCATTTATTTAATTAAATCATTTCCTCTCAATTTGATTTAAATCAATTCATAAATTTAAGTCTAAATTGTCACATCTCCTAATTCCTCATTAAATTAATCAAATCCTTGATTAAGTTAATCCCTATCACTAAAATTCTCTAGAGAATGCAACTTGTACAATAAATCAATTACTTTGATTTATTAATTCTTCTATTTTCCCTCACAAAGCATCAAAAAGTAATATTCCCTCAATTTGAATTCAAAAAGGTCAAGTGGACTTGATCCTTCCAACAAGGCATTTATTCCTCTTACATGTCCTTGTGCATTGAGCCAAGTGGCATTTATTTCATTTCTTTTCCCTCTTCAACATGTCATTTCTCAAATTTGAAATGCCACCTAATTGCATTTATTAGCACTTTGGCCAAAATGTGCACAACCTTTAGCCATTCACATCTTGACAAGTGGCACTTGGCCATTGGATGTTGAATGATCCCACATTGCTCTATTTTACTCTCTTTTCCAGTTTAGAAATCTATAAATTGGAGGCTTCTCTCCTCATTATCCATCCACAATTTTGAGTAAACTTATTATACTCAAAATTCATCCATCCACAATTCAAGCAAGTATACTATACTTCATTTCATCCACAAACAGTTTAAGTATACTCAATATATTCAAATTCATCTCAACATTCCACATCTTCATGCAAGGTTATTCTCTTCATTGGAGAATTAATCTTTCTCATACTATCATTTAGCTTGTTCAAGGATTGGGAACGGGATGCTTACTATACAACAATGGTGGCACCAATCCACTATGGGATGAAGGTTTAATCATGTTTCCTTTTATATGCTTCTAGTTTAACTTGTTTTTATGCTCATTAGTTGCATATTTAGACATGATTAAATATCTCATAGGGATGTTAAATTTGCTATTTTAAACTAACTTTCATGCTAACAACATGAAATTGTTTGAGGCAATTTTTGTTTGCAGATATTTAGCATCCACATTTTGGCACTAGAAGGAGGGCTTTTATTTTTGATTTTGTTTTTACAATCTCACTTGTATCTTGTTACAGGAAAATACATTGGCATAGAAGTGTAAATTGTTCTTTTAACAATAGTGCTTGCTGTTATTCATGGTTAAATTTTCCTTTATAAAATATGAGTCTTGATTTGTTCCTTAGCAAATGCTTACTGTTTGTGTATATTGAAAAAAAAAATAATCTCAAGTAATCAAATCATAAATCAAATGAGCTTTTTGCTGCAGATTTCTCCTTCTCCCATGCTTTTCTTCGCATTTTTTTTTTCCCACGTAGTCAAATCCAACCATCTCGCGCGCTACCGTGCCTCTCAATCCATTCACTCGTGGTATAGCGGTGTCAGGCATCTTTCCCAACCTTCGTTCCTATCTCTTACCGCTTCACTATGCCTCTAATCCTCACTGTTCACGGTACCGCGGTATCCACCACTATAGTGCAACCTACTCTGCCAACACCCGCGGTATTGCTATTGTCGCCACTTCCTTCGTCGTCTGTCATCTCTTTACCGCTTAGCCGCCACCTCGTCTGTATCTGTCCCTGGTAGAGCGATGTTAACCACATTACCACCACCTCATCCCTTCCATCTATGGTAGAGCGGTACTCACTGCGTTATCATCGGATAAATTTCCTCGACTGTGGTGGTGCGGTTAGCCGTGTGTTGCCTATCTATTTAACTATCACTGCCATCCCGTAGTTTACCATTTGATCCTCCATGGTACCGTGGTAAACCTGCTAACTATGACTCTGTCTGTCACTTTACCACACCTCGTCACTACCGGTTACTCCTCCTTTACTCATATTAGCATGGTAACCGCCTCACCATCTTTCCTCAACCATCACTGCATCCCCGCGGTCTACCGCTTAACCGCTAGCGGTCATGTAGTAACCGTTACCCGCCACCACATTATCGCGGTTGTCCACCTGGCTGTCAGCGGTAATGCGGTAAGGCCTATTGCCAGACTACCTTTAAGCCACCAACCGTGATGTTGTAGGCCGTGGTAAAACAACAGGAGGGGTTTAGTTCGGGAACTGAATAGTGAGGAAGAAATATTTTTGCATTTTAAAAGGAGGATAAATTAATTTTTTTTTAGAAATAGCAATTTTTTTTTACATGAGAGATTTTTGTGAAATGTTTTATTAACATTGAATGTTCTCTTGAAGGTTGGATATTGGAATTAAATCAAGGCAAAAGCAAGACGACAGAAATTCACAAAAGCATTTTTTAATGCTTGTTGAGCTAGATCTTTCTTTTAGTTTTAGAACATCCAACATTTATTTTTGGGGCTGAAAATTAACCATTTTGACTTCATCTTTTGGTTAAAATTGAACCTTAGAAATATACTAGATTTCAATTTGGACTTAAAATTGAACAAGGCAAACTTCAGATTTAATCTTGGTGCTTCTGAAATAAACTCATCATTGCTTTGAAGGTTAAAATTGAACATGTGTCTTTTATGTTTTGCAAACTTTTTAACAAATTAATATCACTAAAACGCTTATGCGCTTCTCTCGTGCTTTATAGCGATCTTGAGAATCAAAAGCATTTTAATGATATTAACTTGTCGAAAAGATTTCCTCCACATTTGATTTGGGCACTTAAAATTGAACAAAACATGCGAGTGTGACCACGATATATTGCAGAGGTTCTCCCTTTTGTTTTTCAACAAGGGTTGTGTGAACGATGGGATATGTTAGCTCGTTTTTGTTAATTTAGAGAGCCTACCTTGTGGGAAAAAGTAATCACCCAAGGGAACGACCCAACCGGGAACACACTAAAGCCAAGCGACTTCCACTTGGGATATAAGTGTGGATATTGGAACAAAGGCCAATATCACGAGGATTATTCTAATGAGATGGACAACAATGGACTCTCGCCGATGTTGGATAATCCCCCATGAATGAAATGCCCGAATTAGAACCTTTTGTTTAGAAAAAGGCCAAAACCTTGTCTATCTTGTTGGTGCAAAAGGTCATGTCCTTTGAAGCCGCCCCACGTAACATGTGGTCTTGTTGTGGAAATGGAAAGTATGCCATGGGAGATTCATGGGTACTAATGCTTGGCTGACTTGAATAAGTGAGTGTTGTGGAGGGGAGCCAGTGTGGTCAAGCATTTAGCCATTCGCACAAGATATGCACAGCTAGATTTATCCAAGTGGGAACCCAACAAGGTATTGTCTCATCAACCTAGGAGTGTGAAAGTGTTTGGAAAGAACACATTGCTTGATCTTGAAAACATTTGGAAAACAAACATACACAAAAGCCTTGAATTTTCAAACACCTTTTGGGAAACAAATACCCATTGACGAACTTTCCCACTCTTGCTTTCCCTAGGAATCACATTCCTAGAGGTTTCTAAGTGTACAAGTTCTACCATCATTTGTTTCCAATAAGGATAAACATAGGGAACTTTTGCCCTATTTTCCTCGATTTCCACACAAAGGACCTTGTGGGATGAGAAAGAGAATGGGAGACTAGACATATAGTTTGAAAACCTAAGAAAGCAAGTGTCTTGGATAAAAAGAACCTCATTTAACCAAGATAAAAAGACAAATTGAATTTCACATGTGTTGTTTCCAATGATTTCCTGCAAGATTAAAATCCCAAAGCCAAATTTCAAGAAAGTGAGTCTAAAAATCCGTGAGCAACGCCTTCAGATGCTCCTTTAAGTAAGGGAAAGACTTGTATACAATTTCTACAAAAAGGCCTCAAGGAACAATCCCGCATTGTATGCATTTTATTGTCAACAAAATCCCAAACTTTTTCAAAGGTTTGCATTTCTCCCATAGGAAGTCTAGCATGTTTTTCAATACCGAGGTTTTTTAGAGAGATTTGCATCTAGGTTAAAGTTCAAGATCAAAGTTGTCATTCTCATCCATTCCTCCATCAACCAAATCTCATTTCATCATCAAACCTTTTTTGAGAACTCTAGAATCAATCATCACGCTAAACTTAGAGGGCTAAATCAACATCGTCATATCTTGGCTTAAACACACTTAGCCAACATAGTCTTAAACCATTGAACAAATTTTCTTTGAGATAGCACAACTTCTCAAAGTCTATTGGTTCTCAATCACATTGGCATAACACACCTTGTCAATTCATCCATTTGTGCAAGTTCCCTTAGGATAACACAACTTCCTAGGGAAAACAACTTCACAAACAATCTTGTTTGACTTAACGCATCTAGTCAAATTATCACAATCAAATCAAATCAATAGCCCCTACAAAGTTTAGCACATACCTTCAAAACATTTTTCAAAAAGGGTTCACTCACTCATCTCATCCATTTAACCCATCACCATTATCACCATCTTTGATCTTTTAGCTTCCCTAGTTCTTCTCTTTTTGGACCTAAAGGATTAGGATCGAACAAATCCCTATTTTTTATGGTCCAAACAAGATCTCAATACAAGAAGGACATGGAGAATATCAGAGAAATATCAGCTTCTACGGACATGAGTCATTTAAACACAGAAGTGAACCTAGCGGGATCAAGCAATCCATCAAGAGGAGATTCATCAAGAGGACAACACAAATGAAGACATGGGAATGACACCAAATGAAATCATGGAAATGGTTCAAAATCTAGAGAACCACAATATTGTTAGTGCTATGTTCAAATACCTAAATATGATAGCAAGAGGAGGGGTCATGCCCCCTCCCGACCTTAACACAAGAACTAATACAGATACATCCCCATTGTCCAACATCAACCAGGAAGTAACTTGCACCAGATCAATCATCACACCAATCTCCCAGAATGTGAACAAGGGGAGTGCCATGTTCCAAGAATTGCAAAAACACCGCCTTGTGGCTAATAAAGAAGCAATCATCACCCCCACACCAGCTACATTTATTCCGAAAAACCCATCTCACCCATATGTCCCGCTCACATTTCATAACCCCGCTGGTTCATCCTCGTTTCATGCCACACCAGCCTATCAATTGAATATACCAACTACCCCACCACATGAGGAAGTTGGCTTGTTTGGAATGACAAAAGCTATCAATCCTTTCACTTTCCAAATAGGTGCATCATCCCTTCCCCCACTTCCTTTCACATCTGCATCACCTCTTGGAATAGGTTTTCCACCTTTACCCATCAAAAATTTTGCCAATCCAAGCAATCCGACCACCACTTTGAACCCGCTTCTTTTTCCCACATCTTCAAAACAAATTGCAACTATTCATACCACCATGGTTAATGCATCTATTGGTCCTCAAGTCTCCCAAAGCATGCCTCCTCAAGGACCAATCGTCTCAAACACCTCCCTGACAACCCAAATCACAATCGCCACCACAATTCCTCCACCCACCATGACAATTGGCATGATTCCTTCTCCACCACCAATCCCACCAAAAGCCAACACAACAAAATCATTCACCACTCTAATCCAAACCTTCCAAAAGGAAAACCAACAAAGAGTACTACAAAAAAAGCAGCAAGCCCAAGCTCAAGCTCAAGCCCAAGCCCAAGCGCAATCTCAAGCCCAAGCCCAAGTGCAAGCTCAAGCCCAAGCCCAAGTGCAAGCTCAAGCTCAAGACCAAGCCCAAGCTCAAGCCCAAGCCCATGCGCAAGCGCAATCTCAAGCCCAAGCCCAAGCGCAAGCTGAAGCTCAATACCAAGTGCAATTGCAAGCAATCCATCTACAAGCCTACCAACAAGCCCTGCAAGACTTTCAAGCACAACATCAAGCTAAACAACAAGCTTTATTGCCACAACAACAGCTCGACCAACAACAAGCATTGTTGGCCCAACAACAGCTAGACCAACAACAAGCGTTACTAGCTCAACAGTAACTTGACCAACAACAGGCTTCATGGGAACAACAACAACAAGATCAACAATAGGTGCTGTTGGCACAAATACAGGCTTACCAACAAGCCTTAAACACCTAGCCTAGCTTGCAGAAAATGCCCACCAGTACTCTCCCCACCCATCAAACACCTCCAACACCTCACCACTCATTCATCCCACCTCCCGATCCAAGCAAGGATGTCGCAACATAGATCAAATTGCTCTCACAACAAGTGTTGGACCTACAAGCAAGAAAAACCACAAGGACACTAGGCAACTTGTGCCCTTATCCATTTGATAGAAAATTTCACCATGGTACCATTTCCAAAGGGATTCGAGATCCCCAAATTTCATAAATACAATGGAACGGGCAACCCTGAAAACGACGTCAAGGAATTTTAGGTGCACTGCATGGAAGTCGCATACGATGACATGTATCTAATGCGGCTCTTCCCCCAAAGCCTGACTGGTCTAGCTATGGAATGGTTTTCTCGCCTACCCATGGGCATTAAAACATTCGAGGAAATAGTGGAGGCTTTCCTTAAAAATTACGCTTTTAATATGGGTGCGGATGTCAGTTTAGAAGAACTATCTGCACTCAAACAAAGAAAAAGAGAGTTATTCGCATCCTTCTTGCAAAGATGGCGATCTAAGGCCAATCAGAGCAAGTGGACCATGCCAGAGGAACAACAAGTTTGCACCATCATAGCCAATCTAGATGAAAACTTGGCATTCTACCTAAAAATGCAGTGCATCACGTCTTACAATCAACTAATTCCAAAGGTGCTCAACATCGAAGGAGCCCTTATTGCATGAGGAGGCACACCAACATTCACTCCACTGCAGGATAACCGCCCATCTAACAACTACAATGATAAACCTCGAACATGGTCGAGGAACAAAAATATCATGAACGATAGCGTGTTGACGCTAAGGTAGTCATCAGTGCTCCTAAGCAAAATACCCAAAACCATCATCAACCGCAAAATCATAATCATAATAATGTGCAGACTAATGCGGTAGTGGCACAACCACCTTCCACCAGTCAAGTAAACAATGTGGGTAGTCAAGGATTACCACCTCCCCGCAACAAGTTTCCCCCCAAGAGGAAGTTCATAGCCCTTGGCGAATCGATTGAGTCTGTCATGAAGAAACTGGTCAAGGAGAACCTAATCAAGATCTCTAGCATTGAACAATACATGGAGCCCATGACCAAACCGCCATGGTACAATGAGAATCTCATGTGTGACTTTCACAAAGTCAAAGGACACACCACCGCCAACTGCATGAAACTCAAGAATATCATCCAAGACCTCATCAAGGATAAGGTCATTAACATCGAGCAACCGACCGAAAACCAAGACTTGAAAATCTACATGAATCTGAAGCCGAATCATAACCAAGGGAACAATCAGGGAAATAACCAAGGGAATAATAAGAGTAAACAAAAGTATGCTAGTGCTAATCTAGTATACGAGGAGATAGTCGGATGTGTCGATGAGATGGTTACTATCATAAATATCAAGGGAGCCAACAATGACTGTGGAGTCACCACATGAGGTGGAAAGGTTACCATTGTTGGGGCACATGCTAAAACCCCCATTACCAACACAAAGGCCATCCCCTATGATTACAATGTAATTGACCAGCTGAAAAGAACACCTGCACAAATTTCCATCATGGAATTACTAAAAATCTCTACCGCCCATAGGCAGATCCTTGATGAAGCACTAGTCGCATCTACCATTGCTGCCACCCTTAACACAAAGCAATTTCAGGCTATGGTGGGTAACATCGTTACCCCAAATCTCATCACATTTTTGGATCAAGACTTCCCTCTGTAGCCATCTCATAATCATGCACTCCACCTCTAATTCCTAATCCACAAAAAGAAATTCAAAAGCGTCCTGGTATATGGAGGTGCATGCCTTAATATTTGTTCTCTGAAACTTATAAAAAAATTGGGATTCACTGAGGATTCCATCAATAAGAACAAAAGATCAGGATAAGAGCATATGATGACCAGGAAAGAGTGTCTCAGGGCACTATCAAGATCCCCATCCAAGTGGGGCCAACAACCATGGAAACAACCTATCAAGTTCTTGACCTTGATTTGCCATACAACATCCTCTTGGGATGCCCATGGATACATGGAATGAAGACAGTGGCCTCAACCTATCACCAATGCATTAAGTTCTTGTATCAAAATGAAGAGGTTACTATACATAGGGATCCCGAACCTTTCGCTTATTGCAAAAACTTGGAAGCCAAGTTTTACAAGATCCCTCAAGTACCTAAAAATGATGAAGGACCATCCACTTCATACATAGACCCAGCTAATCTCGCCTCCACTTCTACGACAGAGACCCCCGCCATCCCTGACATATCCGAGATCAATAACATGATACAAGACAATGGATGCGGTGATTATAGAATGAAGAGAAATTCTTTTGTTGTAGGATAGTTACCATAATCTCCTAGGTCACATGGGCAACCACAATTGATTCAAACACCTGACCACACTAGAATGGAACCCTCTAGATTTCATAGTTGGGGGGATCTCAGTCCGGAGAATGTGGATGAGGAGGACATCACAAACAGTCTATACCAAGATGAAAGACCCACTCCCACCCTACCCATGGAGGAAACAAACAGAGGGTTACAACTGATGTTCGGCATGGGCTATAACAGGAATGAAAGCCTGGGAAGAAACAGTGATGGATGGTTGGAGCCCATCATTGTAGAAAGAAGAATGCAGAACCTTGGCCTCAGTTGTACCCCTCCGAGTATAACCATGTGTGGCAGAAGTGTTCCTAATAAGGCAGTCAGGTCCTCTCCTCGGATCTCAGCAACTAACCTTAGATTACCTGTGTCCACAGGCCTACCTCTCGATAAGTTCACATTTGACATAACTGAGGTTTGTAGTAGTAGTGAAGATGATGACACCATATGTGGCTTACCTAGGCTCTTTGAAGATTCCACCCTACTAATGATTAGTGTCTCATTCGCTGAGCCAATCCAACGAACCCACCAAATCCACTTAGTGTACCCCCAACTCATCGATCACGACCAACGGGGACTGCCAATTCTAGACTCATTCAAAAACGATGAGGCTCTCTCAGAATTCATGGGACTAAGGGATACAATCCCATGTGGAGATCACAAGGCTAGATTCAAAATCACACTGGATACACAAGCATACTATGGGGAGACGATTGAGTTCTTCCGTCGCAAAAGAAAAAGATAGAGAATAAGCTCGGAGTTATTGAGTGAAAACCACACTGTGGCACTCTCTAACCATAAAATAGTAAAAATAAAGGATGCATCTGATGGTGAAAACCTCCCCGAGGTGCCAGAGGATGAAGGATTCAATCTCCCCCCTACTGCTCTACACCAAGAGAAGTCAATAGTATTGGTAGAATAGTGCAACCCTGTCAACCTGGGAATAGAAATAGAGCCACAAATCACCTTCTATGCAGAATCCCTCCTAGAAGAAGAACAAGAACTATTGGCAGCATTCCTAAAATAAAGAAAGGTGAAATTTGGGTGGACCTATGCAGACATGCCAGGCTTGGACCTTGAAGTAGTAGTTCATCATTTGGCTGTTTACCCCGGAGCAAAACCAGTCAGACAAAAGCTAAGGAAGATGCACCCACAAATAGCCTTGCTTGTAAAGATTGAGTTGCAGAAACTTCTGGATGTTGGCTTCATACGCCCGATCAGCTATCTAGAATGGGTATCAAATCTCATACCAGTCTCAAAACCAAAAGGGGGCATCCGCATCTACACTGATTTCAGAGACCTAAACAAAGCATGTCCCAAGGATGACTTTCCACTACCCAACATTGAAATGATAGTGGATATGACGGCTGGACATGAGATTCTCTCCCTAATGGATGGCTTCTCGGGGTACAATCAGATAATGATCGCAAAAGAAGACCAACACAAGACAACATTCACATGTCCTTGGGGCACTTACTGCTGGAACGTAATGCCATTTGGGTTGAAAAATGCAGGAGCTATGTACCAAAGAGCCATGACATTAATCTTCCATGACATGATCCATAAAATAGTCGAAGATTATGTAGATGACATACTGGCTAAATCAAAGAAGAGACAAGACCATATAGCAACTCTAAGTGCTATCTTTGATAGGATCGAACAATATAAGGTTAGACTCAACCCGAAGAAGTGTGTCTTCAAGGTACAATCAAGAAAGCTGCTAGGGTACATAGTTTCAATGAGAGGAATAGAGGTGGACCCTGCAGAGGTAAAAGCAATCCTTGAAATGGAAGCACCAAGAATGTTGAAACAACTAAGAGGATTGCAAGGTAGACTCCAGTCCATCAGGAGATTCATAGCACAACTGGCAGATAAACAGGTTACCTATTCACACCTACTTCACAAGGGAGTAGCTTTTAGATGGGACGACAAATGTGAGCAAGCATTTAGCAAAATAAAAGAATATCTACTTACACCATCTATGTTGATGCCACCAATTATGGGGAAATCATTAATCCTATACATCTCAGCAACAACAGTCACCCTAGGGGCCCTTTTAGCCCAACATGATGAAAAGGGAACCGAGCGGGCTATCTACTACATCAGCAAAACAATGGTGGGACATGAGCTCAATTACACATCAATAGAAAAAGCTTGTCTAGCACTAGTATTTGTGGCTCAAAAATTTAGACACTACATGCTAATGCACCAAATCAAGTTGATTGCCAAAATAGACCCTCTAAAATACCTATTGTCAAAAGCAACACTTACAGGTAGAATGGCTAAGTGGGTAATGATATTATATGAACATGATATCGAGTATGTAGAATGAAAAGCCATAAAAGGACAAGTCTTTGCGGATCAGCTGGCAGAAGCTCCCCTCTACGCAAACAACCCACTCATATCAGAATTCCTAGATGAGTCCCTTTTTAACCTTGGTGCAGCAGACCACTTGAAGTTATACTTTGATGGCTCTCACACGCAACATGGATTAGGAGCTGGTGTGTTCTTCATCATGCCATAAGGAGACTGCATACCTAGATCATACAAGCTAGCATTCCCTTGTACTAACAATATTGCAGAATATGAGGCTTTGACCATAGGCCTCAAGATTGTAGCACAATGGTGAATCATGGCATTAAAATTCTATGGGGACTCGCAACTTATCATCAACCAAGTCAACGGTGAATACCAAACAAAGGATGATAAGCTCACACCATACAAGAAGGTCATAGAAAGCCTCAAGGAATCTTTCATCAACATTACCTTTGAGCAAATACCAAGGACAAACAACAAAGTGGCCGATGCAATGGCAACAATTGGATCCTTACTGGACATCCCTCGTAATGTCTCAAAACATGAATTCCTCGTAGAGCAACTTCTCGTACCCATATTCAAGGTACCAGAGTCAGAATACACATGTGAACTCGTTGGTCCCAATGATCTTTAGTATCATGATATATACACCTACCTAAAGTTAGGAATCCTCCTCACTAACATCACTTTGAACCTAAAACGCACTTTTTTCAAAAGGATTTCATGATTCATCATCCTAGGAGAGACCCTCTTCCGTAGGAGTACCGACGAAACCTTGCTATGTTGTTTAAAACTTGAGGAAGCCTTGACTGCTCTAACTGAGGTACACAATGGCACGTGTAGGTCACACTCGAGTGGTATGACCTTGGCTAAAAAGTTGCTCAGAATAAGGTACTACTGGCCAATGATGGAAAAAGAGGCACACAACTTTGTCAGAAAATGCCTACAATGTCAACAGCATGGAGACCCTATTCATGCACCAGCTCAAGAACTACATCCCATTGTTACACCTTGGCCCTTTTCACAATGGGGGCTCGAGCTCATTGGTAAAATATCACCCACCTCATCCAATGGCCATAAGTTCATTATCACCGCCACCGAATATTTCACAAAGTGGGTCGAAGCAATTCCCATGACCTACATCACGAGAAAACAAATATCCAAGTTCATCATGAATTACCTCATTTGCCGATATGGTGTTCCCCAATCCATTATCTCTGATAATGGGACGCCCTTCAAAAATTAGGATGTCCATGATTTGTGTGAAAAATTTAAAATCCAACACCATTTTTCCACTCCGTATTATCCATAAGGCAATGGCCAAGCAGAAGCTACAAATAAAACCATTTTGAAAATCCTCAAGAAAACAGTCAATGACTCTATTTGTGACTGACATTTGCAGCTAAATCCCACCTTATGGGCCTACCGCACTAGCATTTGTACGCCAACAAGCGCCACCCCATTCTCTTTAGTCTATGGATCAAAAGCCATCCTCTCCATTGAGATCGAGCTCCCGTCACTGAGGATATCACTGCAAAACCTCATCATAGATGAGGAATATAGGGTCACAAGACTCAATGAGCTAGAACTACTAGATGAAAGGTGCATGGATGCCCTTAATCATCTACAAGTGTACCAGAATCACCTAAAAAAGAGCTACAACAAGAAGATCAAACAACACAATTTCCAAGTTGGTGACCTCGTGTTGAAAGAAAACCAAAAGAACGTGCCAAATCAAGATAAAAAAGAAAATTTTGAGCCCAACTGGCTGGGACCCTTTATCATCACTGCAAGCTACAAATCAGGGGCATATTAGTTGTCGACACCAAAGGGCGAGCCCCTTCAAGAACCCATGAACAGTTCACATCTCAAAAAGTTTTATGCCTAAATCTTGCAAGGTATAGAGCTAGAAAATACAAAAACAATTAGAAAATGTCTTGGAAAAATGGTTACTTTGATGAAAACCTAGCGAACAGGCATCTTGGCGACAAAAAAATTATAAAAAATAAAAAATAAAATCAAAAAATACAAAAATCCAAAAAAAAAATAGAAAATGATTGAAAACAATAAAGAAAGAAAAAAATCGTCCTCTAGTGAAAACAACTTCGGTGGCGCTTTGGGCAAGTACCTTGGTGAAAACCTAGCAAATAGGCACCAATTGTAAATAAAGCACCTTCCCCATCTACCAGGATTTGCATGACTCATTCATCCACTCATCTGCTTGCATCCATACCATAGCCTGTGTTGGTGTCTACACCATATTCCACCATGGAACTACTTGGCGTATTCCTAAGGTCAGTCTGTCCTGCCTTTATCGAAGTAGACTATCACACTAGGTTGGGGGCATGTTCCTGTATCACCATCGGATCAGATTTGTGTATATTCTCGTGATCTTCTTCAAATTCATCAAAAAACTCAAAAACATTCAAAAAAAAAAAAATTCAAAAATCCAAAAACATCCAAATATCAGAAAATCTTCAAAAAATTTCATCATTGAGTATTGTCATTTTGTCACCTTCTCAAACTACGTTGTCTCTGAGCTTGAACGTAGGCAAGGTTGATCTTTGATCATCCCCCAAGATAATAGAGTCAGTCCTTAGGCGTCTGTCGCATGGGCAATCCATTTGCCCATCTAGTCAGCTCTTTAAAGCAATAAAATGGCAATCCATTTGTCCATCTTATCATCAAGACAGTTCACCACCAGTCGAACTATGTGGTCTATGCGTATATAACGTAGGCAAGGCTAATTTATGGATCAGCTCCTGAGACCCCTAGGGTAGGTCTTTAAGTTAGTCCGTTTGTCTTAAATCTTGAAAATACCAAAAACATTCGTAAAATCTCAAAAATACCAAAAATAGCCTCAAAAATATCTGAAAAATCCAAAATGGTGCATCCATTCCATCTCGCTTTCAACCGTAAACATCTCACTCATAATAAAGTCAATCGTCACTTTCACGCTTTGGTGAGTTAGTCAGAAGCAAGTTTAGAAGGTCTCAAAGTGAGCACCTAATCGTTAAAGTCTCAAGTCTAGAGCAGTAAGCAAGCAAGTTAGTCACCTCGGAGTATCAATAGCTTATCACCCAATCAGTCCCATCAAACCCTGATCACTACATGTCCTAGGATGAAGCTTTCCTGCAATGGACATAAGCATCAAGTACTCCTCATAGTAGTTAGTCTTGGCTAGTGGTACGAAGAACATTAGCTTGTTTTTTTACTTTATCTTGGTCTTTTAGACTTATCTTATATTACACTCATTCCAAGGACCTCTCCATGATGCCTAAACAAAATAGGTTTAGAGAGAAAGGAATGGGGCAATGATCATTATCTTTTTTATTTGCTATGCTTGTGGGATACATTTGTAAAATAACTTAGTTGTGCATGTTTTGTTCAATTTGTAGGGAAGATATTTTAGGTATCTTGTTGACCACATAGGAAAGCTTGCTTTCTTGTGTTTTGGCCCGAGATATTTAGAATGTTTGAACTATATCCTGAATGAAGTATGTATGCTAAGTGTGAACAAGAATATTCCTATTTGATTGTCAAGTCAAAAGCCCATCACACTAGGTACAATTCCATCCTAGTCCTTTATACCTTGATGCCTCATACCTATGTGTGTTATCAAACATAAAGTAATTGGCCCTTTCAAAATCCCAACTCCTGGTAAGCAATATCATCATCACCATCGGTAATAATGTGAACTTGTGTGGATCCTCCTTCCATCCATTTTATTCTTCTTATTCTTCTATCTCTACTAACATTTCTATCTAAAATTAGTGCATTGTATCATAATATACATGAGGCTACCCATGGCCAATGACTATCTATACATCATCAGAATTTTCTACATCAAAGAATTATCTTATGTCCTCTGATCAATAGAACCACTCCTCTCGCATTTTATCGCGATCTCGATTGGAAAATCATACATTTCTGCTCGATCTCTCGAAGGGGCAGTATACCAGCGTAATCCTTCCACTGAGGCAATAGTGGGGCATCTGAAAATCGATCAAATTTTGAACTTTGATTACAACAGTTATTCTTTGAATCAATGCAACAAGTACATTGCTTCAAAGAGGGGCAAAATGTAGACATGGAAAATGTACAAGTTTGTTTTGGCACACCTGATCCTGATTACTGACAATGTTTCCTCTTAGATCAAATCCTCAAAATTTTATCGGAATTCTATCCCTTAATCTAATGAATCGTCATTTATCTGATTAAGTCTATCACCTCATTTGATTAAATTAATCAGTTTAATTTAATTAACCTTACATTGTTGTTTAATTAAATAAATCATTTTATCTGATTAAAATCTCTAAAGTCTCCTAATTAAATTAAATAAATTAAACCTTATTTGATTTAATATAACACATTCCTTCTTTATTAAATAAATCAAATCATTTATTTAATTAAATCATTTCCTCTCAATTTGATTTAAATCAATTCATAAATTTAAGTCTAAATTGTCACATCTCCTAATTCCTCATTAAATTAATCAAATCCTTGATTAAGTTAATCCCTATCAAGTTAATCCCTATCACTAAAATTCTCTAGAAAATGCAACTTGCACAATAAATCAATTACTTTGATTTATTAATTCTTCTATTTTCCCTCACAAAGCATCAAAAGGGAATATTCCCTTAATTTGAATTAAAAAAGGTCAAGTGGACTTGGTCCTTCCAATAAGGAATTTATTCCTCTTACATGTTCTTGTGCATTGAGCCAAGTGGCATTTATTTCATTTCTTTTCCCTCTTCAACATGTCATTTCTCAAATTTGAAATGCCACCTAATTGCATTTATTGGCACTTTGGCCAAAATGTGCACAACCTTTAGCCATTTGCATCTTGACAAGTGGCACCTGGTCATTGGATGTTGAATGATCCCACATTGCTCTATTTTACTCTCTTTTCCAGTTTAGAAATCTATAAATTGGAGGCTTCTCTCCTCATTATCCATCCACAATTTTGAGTAAACTTATTATACTCAAAATTTGTCCATCCACAATTCAAGCAAGTATACTATACTTCATTTCATCCACAAAGAGTTATAAGTATACTCAATATATTCAAATTCATCTCAACATTCCACATCTTCATGCAAGGTTATTCTCTTCATTGGAGAATTAATCTTTCTCATACTATCATTTAGCTTGTTCAAGGATTGGGAAAGGGCTGCGTACTACACAACAATGGTGGCACCAATCCACTATGGGATGAAGGTTTAATCGTGTTTCCTTTTATATGCTTCTAGTTTAACTTGTTTTTATGTTCATTAGCTGCATATTTAGACATGATTAAATATCTCATAGGGATGTTAAATTTGCTGTTTTAAAATAACTTTTGTGCTAACAACATGAAATTGTTTGAGATGATTTTCATTTGTAGATTTTTAGCATCCATAGCAGGACTTCTCAAAAAGCAGAGAGTAACTTCTGGAGCACCCTCCAAAGATGCTTTGGAATGTTATGGGACCAATGCTCCGGAACTTGAATAGAGTTTATCATGATGAGGAGGCGTTCTATACTAAGGTTCAAAGTCATGAAGATTCTTTTCCATATCACTCAAACCTTTCATTCTATTGCTACTCCGGTTGCATATTTCAGCGATGCTCTAGAACTTTTCCATATCACTCAAACCTTTCATTCCATTGCTGCTCCGGCTACATCTTTCAGCGATGCTCCAGAACCCTTCATTTCATTCTGCTTCGGCTACATCTTTCAGCGATGCTCTGGAACCTTCATTTCATTCTTGTTTCAGTCACACCCTACACCGATGCTCCAGAACTTATGCACTCATTCAAGCGCATTGACCAAAATATGTGCTCTAGAACTTGTTTGGTTATCTTCTGCCACCTTTTTCAAAATTTTAAAATTTTTGCGATTCTTCCACCAAAATATCTGATACATCTGTCTTTTTATTTTTTCTCTAGTTGTATTTAAGCCACCCAACTCCGTACTCCTCATTGAAAACTTCATTCCCCATAGAATTATGTACCATATCATAATAACTCCGCTGTCATTTCAACCAATGCCTTCACGGCATCCTGTAAAATCAGTGAGGATTAAGATCTTCGAGCGATCATAGAACGAGAGTAAGTATTAATTTTTTATTTAAATAGGTAGTTATTTTCAAATAAAGAATAATTAATTGGCACAAACCTCACTTCCAAATTAGTAATTCATGCCACCTAGCGATCAATCACTCGTACAGAAAAATCTTTCGCAAACCTCCATGTAGATTGGAAATCATTGAAGCATACGCTGCAAATAAAACAAATAAGTAATTCCAGAGGCAATATTTTCCAAAAGAACCTACATGGGAGATTTGTGCTGGAATTGAATTTCTTGCACTATACGGAATTAGGAAATGGGGGGTGGAAAAAGAAAGGCAGAGCCAGATTTCGCAGAAAAATTACTGGGGTTGAGTAGCATCTCCAAATTGTTAGAGGAAGTAGGGTAATTAAACTTCATCAGGAAATTTGAAGGCCATAATGAAAATCTAGTAAGATCCTTTGTTGAGAACTACACCAATGGCAAAGCGGTACTTCAGGGGAATAATTTCAAGGTAAGCTCTAAGATTATTTGTCGCTTATCTGGATTAGAGCATAAAAGCATAAATATAAAAGAAACCTCTCAAGTAACGTACCAAAAATTAGCTGAATTGTTTGTTAGAGAGGGAGATCCATATCCAATGGTAGCAGTAAGTACCAGGGGGCAAAATAAGGGGTTCCAGAGAACTTCCATATTAGAACCTTGGGGTACTCTGGTTGCATGGATTATAAAGTACTTTACTTGTGAAGGTCAGCTTACCACAGTTGTAGGGCCTACCTTTCATATGTTGACCCATCTACGTCATGGAAAGGAGGACCCAACTCTTAGGGTTAATATGCCAGAATTCTTGTTTGATTCGTTAAATACTTCCATGGAGGTATAAAATAGGGTCTGGGCCTTTGAAACACCATGGGTTAATTTAGCTAATCTGCAAGTATCACTTCTGTAAGAAATTCAAAGGGAAATGGGAGAAATTTGTAGAGCAAATAGAGAAGCCTACAATTGCAAGAACCATAGTATTAGGGGAATCATCCCAAAAGGCTATTCCATCATCTAGAGCAACCTCCCCTAAGGGATCTCCGACTACGGAAGCTCTTAATCCCACCACTCCTGGTGAGGATTTGCCAGACCTCTGTGGTTATAAATTCCAAACCCCTAGCCTACAAGAATAGGTTAATGTTGTTTATTCTGACACAAGTAAACCAAGACAAAAAAGAACAAGGAAAAATCCAACACCTATCATTTTACAGGAAACGCCTCCACTCAGAAGAAGTAAACGGTTGGCTTATGAATTCTCTGAAACCTCAATACAGGGTAAGGAGGGAAGTTCACAAAAGAAACAACCTAAGTGGCCAGAAGAAACCACATAAATTTCAGAACAAGCCAGTGGAGATAAAACACCCCTAAATAAGGAGGATTTAGGTGAAGTATTTCCTTTTCATTCTGCACATATAGAGGAAATTTTGAATGATGGATCTCAAGATAGAGAACTTGAAGAGGATTATAGTGTGCCAAAAATTTATCACCTAATGTAGATAAATTGTTGAAACAATTAAAACTAGTTGTGCCAGTGCTGAATTAGAAAAGTATAAATTTGAAATTGTTGATTTATAGAGGCAATTGTCTAAAAATAATGAGTTTATAGAATTGCAAAAAGAAGAGTTGGTTGTACAAACTGCTATAATAAATAAAAGGGATTAGGAAATAAGAGATTTGAAGCTACAATTGTAGGACAAAGATTCAAACATCTATAAGTTGCAGGAATAAGTGCAAGAGTAGTATGAAAAGCATAAAACTTATAGTGAGAATATTGCACAAAAAGATGTAGAAATGGGAAAAATAAAACAGAATTTTATGCTCATGCTCTCAGCTTTTGAGGAGGACAAGAAAATAAAGACTGAGGAGTTGAACACTTCTATTAGCAAAATAGTTGAACTAGAAGAGGATCTAAAGGAATGCACCGTGAGACCCCAAACTGAGTCCAAAGCAATGCAAACTGAACCAGTTATAACTAATTGGTTCTAAGTCAGCATTTCGCCTCTGCTAACAAAATGGATGGAATAGTGTTACTTCCTTAGGAAATTCCAAACTGAAAATTATAGGCTCAAGAAAGAACTAGTGTTCCTAAAGGAGTCATTTCACAAAGCCTACAGAGGGGAGCAAGATGCCTGTCAACTTATGGACTGTTTGCTGAATTGTAGAAGGCCATTGAGAATTTACTCAATGTTTTTAAATGAACAATGACTAAGATGGAAACTATTCAGGATCTATAACGATCAACCCTATGAGCCTAATGACAAAGAGTTTGTAAAAATATTTGTAGAATCAACTCCTGAAGATCAGGATTTAATTTATGAATTCTTTCTGCATGATTTGTTATTAGAAAATCATATAGATTTCTTTATTAATCTATTTGTTGGAGAGGTAGAATTGTGGGCATTTATCTCAACCATGAGAAATCAAATTCATTGGCAAGATAGGACAAAATAATTTGTATAGGCAGAGAAAACAATGGGTCTCCAAATCAGGTCACCAAATTCAAGGCCTGAGGGGTTCAAAGCTACATTTCTGTCTCTTCTGGTTAATGAAAAGATGAGGGAAAGGTATGCCAACATCCTTAAGATGTGTTATGACAATTTCATAAAAAATGGACAAAAATTAATTGGCAAAGCATGGCATGCCTGCGAGGAAAGGTTCACCCCTCTTCCAGCTTATTTAAAGAAAAGAGAAGTTATTTCTCCTCTAAACATTAGATGGTCATTCAAAAGGGTTGATTCTCTAATTAAAATCATGAAAACACTTAGAACAAAGTGGATAGGAATAAAATATAGGCCCCCCTTGCTACTAAATCCACCCCCGACTTTTAATATTTCCACAAATCAGAATGACAGACTCTTTAAATAGTGCAGAGAGAATGTGATAATCCATAGAGGGTTCATTCATGACCTTGAAAATTTTGATGCATCAGCTAGGGAAACTCATGATCTCAATACTCTTTATGAAGAATGGAATAAAACTGAAGGGTTTAACTATGGAGCAGGAGGAACTGCCAGAAATTAGGTATGGGAGGAAATGATGAGGTAAAAATAACCTCATCACTATAAAAATTTGGAAAGCTCATTCTTGCTAATTCAATACTAAGCTTGTGCCAATTTATTAAACTTTAGGAGAAGTAATTACTTATTTTAAGAAAAAATATGCTTTATTTCTTTCTTTTGATCAATTGAGGGAATTGTCTAAAGCAGGTTTAATGGGTTGATTTGAGTGTTTTTGTAGGGATTAAAAGGTCATCATGCGACTGTTGTAGAATTTTAGCCAGCACGTGCCTCAAAGTAATGCTGTGAACCCACTCCTTGAAGCTTGGATGATGTGCTGAAAATTCAGTTTTAGTTCTTTAAAATTCGATTGTTCAAAAATTTATGGCTCTTCTCGAGCCTTTTGCATGTTTTAAAAAGCTTTAAAGAAATTAAGTTAGTTTTAAGTTAAGGAAGAATTTTTCAATGGCTATCCATGTCATCGTAAATTTAGGATCTAGTTAGAAAGTTATCTATAAAACTTAAATTTCATAAGTAATAAAGGGGAGAAAGAAGAAGTATCGTTATACTGTTTACATGGATCTACAAATCACTGCTAAAATGAGTTATCTGATTTTTGTTTATTGGTAACTATTAAATTTGAATGATGGTGATTGTATGTCGTAAGAGGATTTGAGAATATGTAGTTTATGTGAGTTAAAGATGAAGTAGTAGCCCGTGAGCTAGCCACTCGAGGGGAGTTAGCCTAGATAGATAAGTATTTTATTGATTAAGTTATTCCCTTTGTTTAGGATAAATTGTTGTTCAGTAGGAAATAACAAGTTGTTGAAGAGTTAAGTTAGTTGTTCCAGAGCACCATTGTCTTTAATTTGTATAAGTTTTCTTTTGTAGTTGATAATATTTCTTTACAGTTTAAAAGATGCTTAATTATTTGTTTCCTTACTTTTCTGCTTCCGTAGTTTACTAGTTGTTTAGTTTACTTGTCTTTGTGCTTTCTAGTTTAGTAGTAATGTTTTTTGGATTAGTTGTCTTATGCTTTTTAATTTAGTATTCCTTGATGCTCTTAGAGTAAGATAATTTTTGAGTTAACTAGTAATGGCTTCGGTTTAATCTCAACTTTTGTAGTTTAAAAGAAAAACTAAAAATATAAAATGGGTTGTTTGAATAATCTCCTTCTGCAAAATGCCTTGGACACTACCTAGTCGACAATTGACATTCAATTATTCTAAAGTAGTGGGACCTAATGACAGCCTATCATAGGACAATCCCAACAATCAATGTGCACAACATACAATCAATGTGCTCATATCTCTCAGCAAGGACATGTCATCTAATCTCATAATGCTCGATACTGAGTTGTCTAATATTATTATTTACATAAAATTGGGTGAGCTCACTATAACCCTTCTGGGTATCATACAAGACCCTCTCATCCCTAATAGGTAATCTCAATATCCTATAGACATCCTCTAATGTAACAATAGTCTCTCATGTAGGTAGATAAAAAGAGGAAGTATCTGAGTTCCATCGCTCATAGAGAGTCCTCAACATACTTCAATTTTCTTGAATAGTGGGCATAAATTTCACATGATGTAATCCAAAAAACCATATCAATCATGTATCGACACTTTGCAACTGGTCTCACAAATCATATGTCATCGACCTCAACTCCCGAGTGTATATCAGATCAAAAATAGTCTACAAACACATAAATAATACTTTGTGTCAGAAATACAAAACATTTTTTACATCAAAAAACTTCAAAAATTTTGAGAGGAAAATATGTCATTTTATCATCAAATGCCATGCAAAATTTCACATGCATCATTTTAACTTGCACATGCGCTGCATAAATAAAAATGTGTCATTTAACCATGAAGATGCGTTATTCTAATGCAGATGCATCAAAAAGACAAGCATATCCAATTATCATGCATATGTGTGGGTATGTGTAGGATCATCATGGAAAAATCAGGTCCTTAAGTGGCGATGAAAATTCAAAAAATCAAAGTTAGGCAGTTTAACGTAAAAACTTGAATAAGTTATCTATATTATTTCAAAAATATGTTAGAATAGAATCTGTAGAAAATTGAATGTAGTTTCTAAACTACTAGGTTTATTTAAAAAAATAATAATCTTTTTGGTGAAAATTTGAAATTTCAATGGAGTAGTACTTAATTTTAAGGAAAAAAATAAGACGTAGGTGTTTGTCTCACCACCCTAACCACAATAAAATGATAAATTTTTTTATAAGATTTTAGATATAAGTAGAGGACTCATGTCCCGATGTGATGCATATCTTTTTGTAATTTTTTTCCAAGTAAATAATTAATTATGATTTTTTTATTACAAGGTTTTAAAAAATATACAAACTCATATGTCTAACCACCTTAACTTGGTCAAAACTTCATGAAATTCAAATTTTTTTAAAATCCTATAGTATACGAAGCATAGAATGTGACACATGTTTCGAATTAAAAAAATGTGATACTATTTCAAAGCTATAGATGTTTTTCAATCAGCCTATCAATCAGGACTTTAGTCATAATTCAAATAGAAAATGAATAATAATTATTTATTAAATTCAAAGTAAAGCATAATTTATATTGGTGGAAAGCTAAGAATCTCCTTTAAAAACCCTTTTCATTTCATTGATTTTGGGTAAAAAGAATGTTGTCAGCAACATGGGTCATCATATCACTTAGATATCGCCACTTTTTGGCCCATCATGATCCTGCACATACCCACTTACTATAGGAGAAAAATTATCTTAAAAAATATTCCTTTTGTAGACATGAAAAATATATAGATTGATCCTATAAACATAATCCTAATCTTACTAACACCAGTTCATCCTAAATCATCTCCTTTACTAATAAATTTAATTGGATAATCTTTATTCGATTATATTCATCATATTTCAACTCTTAATTAAATAAATCAAATTTATCTGATTAAGTCATCATCTCCTATTAATTAAATAAATTATTTTCTTTAATGCCATCTCCTTTAAATTAAATAAATTAATCTTTATTTAATTTAATCTAACACCACCCTCTTCAATTAAATAAATCAAACTTTATTTAATTAAATCTAAATCAATTATTCATCTCATTTTGATTTATTTAAATCCTAATATCTAAATCAAATTGTCAAATCAACTAATTTCTATCTAAATTAATCAAATCTTGATTAATCCTAATCCTAATCCATCAAATCCTCTAGATTTTGCAGCT
The DNA here is from genome assembly GCA_007115665.2 of Sequoiadendron giganteum. Lineage (NCBI taxonomy): Eukaryota > Viridiplantae > Streptophyta > Pinopsida > Cupressales > Cupressaceae > Sequoiadendron > Sequoiadendron giganteum. Next base: position 106,710,204 of record CM021107.1, on the reverse strand, counting down.
TGCACAAGTAAATCAATATAATTGATGTATAAATTCTTCTATTTTCTCTCAATAAGGCATCAATAAGGGAATATTCCTCATATTCAAAAATCCCTTCAAAAAGGATGAGTACATCCAACAAGGCATTAAAGGCCTCTTAAATGTCCTTTGCCTTGAGTCAAGTGGCATTTACTCCATTCTTCTCTCCCTCCAACTTGTCATTTCAAAAATTTCAAATTCCACATGGGCCATCATATCACTTGCATATTGCCACTTTTTGGCCCATCATGATCTTGCACATACCCGCATCACATTTTTACAAATGCGGTGCACCATCAAACACCCGCCTAAAATAAAAATGTGTATCATAAATCACATGCAGTACATTATTCTATATGCAATACTGTTCTCAATGTATGCAATGCACAACTAAATAATTGTTTATTTATTTAATTTAATCCCCGAATATTGATTGTTGAATTAAATTATTATTTAATTCATATAAATAATGTTTCCTAGCATATTCTTCTATAGTTAGATAATCTCTTTTAGTTATCTAATTATTCATTTACCACTTATGTCGAGATTTAATTAAATCAGTCAGTTATCTAGTCTTATTCTTCTATATGTAAAAACTTGTATTAACTAAATAACTTTATTTAATTAATTCATTCATTCGTGTGTTCGAACAAATTATTTCTTCTTTATCTCTTACATGGAATCATTATTCTACTAAGTTTCGAGCAGTCTCAACTAAAGATTAAATTATTATTTAATTTAATCTCCATTAGTTATGTTTTTTCACTCGTGTTATTACTGAAACTAAATCTCTATCGCATGCCATCTTTTAATCTCATTCGTCAATTTATCTTTGAATCTGAGCCAGTCATTCAAAAAT